>JADLZK010005154.1:0-244143 GCA_015847255.1 Hyparrhenia diplandra | reverse complement strand
GAATAGAAGCGTCTTATTAGATACAGCTATTGAGTTGAGCGGACTACACTTGGTCAGACATATAACATTTTCAAAACTAAGACTCAATATGTTATGCCACATCCGGAATCAGTGCCAAATTCCAGTGCAATCAACAAACTCCACTATACATCAGCGTAGACTCATGCAGAGGACGACTGCCCCCTGCTTACAGCACAAGCACACTCAACGACTCCACATATATCTCATCTAATTACAATCACACAGCCTAGGTACACACTTTGTCAGTGAAAAATAAGCAGTAATAAATGCACTGAACTAAGAATATATATAATAGAAAGCCAATGAAAGCTTCTATGCCGTGACACTAACATCTCTGTACATGTTAATATACTCTTAATCAAATGGCTCCTATGAATGAAAAGATGCCCTGCTGGTTCTGAACGAAGGGAGCTCTCCATCAATCTTTGTTGCCTTCAGTTTCCAGGATGGGGCACTGCTGACCTGGCATAAAATACCTTCAGCACAAATTCAGTCGCAGGTGTGCCCACAGATGACCGCATACGGCCCTTTGGTCGTTTGTCGATCCAGGTATCTGCTAGGTCATGCAGAGGAATTCCTGGGTTCACTGGTCTGCCGCCACACAGTATCTCCACCTGCAAGCACACCTCTGTTGTAAGTAGACGAAATGAGAAACAAAACGGTATCTGCTACACTGGCCACATCTATATTATCCACCATTGCCCATTGGTAGCAAAAGTTTGTGAAAATATTCGAATGCACTAAGCTACCACCTAAAACTTAGGGGCTACTGCACTAAAGAGAGAATCTGTATGCTGCTCACCGCAGACTGTTTGCTACTTCTTTTTTTATTTTTTTTTTGGGAAGCAAACTGATTGACTGCCTTGTTATCAGTTTGGAAGCAATCGGAGGTTTTGCTGTGTTGACCAAGGAACAGAAGAATATGGATGGACAGGCACTAGGCAGTATAGATTGTTAGCATTTGTACATGTTGCTCAGTACAAAGATAATAGCAAGAAACTCTCCGAAGTGAAATAGGTTCACGGAATTAATATTTGAAACAATGTGTCACAGTTTCCATTGATAATTTCGATAATCATGAACTTGGATATGCTTTGGCTTAAAAAAACAGATAAAGAACTGGATCTTATGAGCTACAACTAATTGGTATTAATTGTCACTAGGAGACAAATACAAACCTCAGCTTCACTTTGAAAGATTAAGTTTCTGCACAAGGTATTTCTGTATGAAGGAAGTAGGCAAATTTACATCCCTAGGAGAAAAGAAAGTAAGGAAATCACCGTTAGTGCAGAAAAAGCATAGTGTTTCAAGCAAGAAAATGTGCGACGAGAGATAACTCACTTGATCCTCAAAAACTTTGATGGTATCTGTGGTAGCGAGGCTGTCCTTTCCTGCAACAATCACAACAACATGATTTCTGATGTTCCTTTAAGAACAACAAAAGGAACTTTGTAAGGCAAGCAGCTTAGTTTCTTACTGGTCAAAAGCAGAAAGAAGGTAGAACCATAATGCTTGCAATCTCACCTCTTCTTAGGCATATTCTTTTGGCTTTCTATTTTTCTGTTCTCCTTTCACAATCAATAGCTTCTTGTTTCCAGTTCTCTTCTCCCAGATTTCCACGTCTTGTAAACTGCTTCTTAGTCTTTGCTTGACTGGCAAGAGTTACATCACCTGGATCATCAGTCCTTTTTCAGCTGTCTTTACATCTTCTGATTTAGATCGAAGAGACTTTTTGTTTTTAGCTGCTCGAAAGTGACACCCTAAAGATCTCCATCCCCAGATTTTTTTGTGATATTACTACTGGCCCGCAGGTTGAATGCTGCATCAATGGCATAAGGAGCAGTAAATAAAATTAGGAAGTTTCCCTCACCGCAAAGAATTTTTAAAACATAAAAGCACTGAAATTTCCCCTCACTGCAGGAACAAAATGAAGTTCAGATGTGAAAGAACTTCCCCCAACTAAATAATGCAATTGCATACTCGACACATGCATACATACTTCCTTCTCAAACTGGAACATGATATTATTGATATATATGTGAAATAATAAAGGTTCGAAATAAATAGAAGAAGATTGAACATGTCTTCTTTTTTTCTGAGGGAAGAACAAAGCGTTCTTTTTAGGGGAAATGTGTCATCCATAATGTCCCCACGCCTAACACATACAGGAACTCTTAGGTTCACCACATCCGTGCAAACAAAACAAAGGAAAAATAGAAGGGCATGGTGAACTACAACTACACAATCTCCTATATATATACATCAATGGGGCTTTTTTTCTTTTAACTGCAGGATTTAGCTTATAACTTCTTAACACAATCGTTTATTAAGGATATCAGTAAAAGAAAAGCTACATACCAAAGGGAGTTCGCGTAAGCATGAAGCTTTTGTTCTCCTCTTCGTCAAGCATTTTTGCATAGACATTTGAGGAGCATGTTTTGTCAACGAAGATAAAGATCGTTCTTTCGTCTTGATAGGTGATGTAGTTGGCAATGTGACTTCTGGGCCCTCAACCTTTTGTTTTTGAAAGGGAACACCTTTGACCTTACATACTGTAGGCTATGATCAATTCTGTACAGAAAGTTAGTTGACATGAGCCATAAGCTAGAGCTATAAATTAATCAAGTGCATTACAAGAAAAACTAACATACAGAAAAAGTAAACTTTCTTGTTGCATGTTGCTTCAATGCAAGGGAATAATTCATCAGAGTGTAGATTAATGGGCCAATCTTGGTGTTTCAGAAGTTAACAAAAAAAGAGCATATTTACAATATTGTGGTAAGAGGAATTATTCCCAAGATAACCAAGTAAGAAGTACATCACATATACATCATGTTAAGACCATCTTGGTATAAGGTTGTACAGGAGGAGGTTACATGGAGCAGTAGCAATTTAAATGATGCAACCAAAACAGCGGTATGGTAATGCAATAGTGTCATTGTGAAAACAAGATGATCCAACATGGCAGGGTACTGACGGGGGAAATGTGAAAGCCAGGGCCGCACACATTTGCTATAGCTGATCACTACAGGCTAACTCACTTTTGATACTAGAGAGAATGTCGGAGAACATTTTCACAGATTTGGTCCATGTATGTTCCGCTATGTTGCACACTCACACTAGCTGACAACTGACATGCGTCAAAACTGATGCCATAATTCAAAATGGTTCGTTGAAACAGGCCAAGATAATGCTTTAGTATACAATAGAACCACACAGAATATTAATATATTCCAAGAAAAAAAACAAACCTGAGTTTCTCCAATGGAGCACAGCCCAAATCAATGCTACAAATAGGGCAGCAGCACACTTCCTTATTTATGAACTCCTCCGATATGCACTTCCTGCAAACTGATGGTATTTATAAAATTAATGGCAGAGGCACAATCATGATTCATGAAGAAAAAAGGTTGGAAGACACTAATCCAATTAAGAATAAATAAGCACAGTACTTCAATACTGGTATTTGTTAAGCACCGTTAGGTACTACCAGCAGCACGCCCGACTTGGTTACACAGCCAGCACAGCCGAAACCTGAAGAGAAACGTGGCAATTGTGATGTGGCTTGAGGAAGCGACTCAGTTAGAATATCTTCCTCAGTTAAGGCTAAAAGCATTGATTACATAGATCGAAAAATGAAGCCTGTCCCCCCTCTCTGGCTCTCCCACTAATGATGTGCTGCAGCACCTCACCACAAACAAGGACTTTGTTTCTGGCCAAAGCATAACATACTTGTTCTCAAGATGGTGTGTTGCAAAATCTCCAGCACAGGATAAATGAAATATCACCATGTTTTTTGTCCATATAAGCAACTCTTGAAGCATAAAACCATACATTTCACATGTTAGCTCAGAAGTCAACTTTACAAACACATTGGAACACTCACCCAAAGCTGTGAAGAAGCAGGTTGAGCAGCAGTTTTTTCTAGTGGACTGATGGTGCCTCGACATTAGCAATTTCTACATTTTCTTTCTCGCCCCAACCACGACAGAAATGAAATGAACAACCAACCTAAAGTCAACGGTTTTTCCAGCAAGTGTTACTTGAGGTGGGGACTATAAAATAAACAAAATGATGCAATACTTTTCCATGCAATGTGATATGCACCTATTCCCAGCACGGTGAAAGGTTTATGGCATGTTTTTGCTGCATTAGGAGACCAATCTAGAAAACATCCGGCCTACAACATGGAAACACCACCTTTGCCATGTTATGTTAAGCTCCACATCACCAGATACACCCAATAAACAACCTATGTAATTGGTTTTGCTTGAAACAACAGTTAGGTGGACATTTTTTTTTTTTTAGAGTTCAAGGGGCAAAACGCCCGGGCCATTCAGCTATTAAGCCAAAGGACCCACTTAGGTGTATATTAAGGCTAGAACACTTTTAGGCGAACATTAAGCTTAGAACACACGCAATTACACAATAAACAAATCAATAACATAACATAAGTCCGGCCTTAACACACTTCCGGTAAAAAACAGGCTCCATGTCATTTTTCTCATGGATCATGCCGGGCACACACAGCACACACCACTCATGCAATAGACTGCGCCGATCACCTGAAATCCCTAAAAAAACAGTGGACAAGTGAACCAAACCTTCCATTCCCGGAAAGTTAGAGGGTACCCACTCCGCAACAAACATACAGATGACGTGAATTTGACACACTTTTAGTGCACACCTTTACCCTCGTATTGTTTTGAAAATTCTCAACGCTTGGACGACTGAAGATGCCACCTTTCTCAGAAACCAGACAGATCACTGCGGAATTTCAAATCCGAAGCGCGGAAGGATAGCCGTGACCACCCACCTTCCACGTTTCACGACGCAGCAACCCGAGGAAAAAAAAGTTTTGAGCGACCCGAGCAGAGCAGACCTATGCACGCCAGTTATTACTGAAAGGTTGGCGGAGCGGGAGCGGCGGAGTTACTCACAGGTGTGGAGGCACTCGGTGATGGTGGCGGCGTCGCGGAAGAGGCGGCCGCAGAGCGGGCACGTGAGGCACGCCGCGATGGCCGACCGCCTCAGCATCACCACGTCGTCCCCGGCTCCTCCGTCGTCCCCTCCTCCCGCTCCAGGCGCCGCGGCGCGGTTGGCGCCTCGCACGCGAGCACGGCGCTCTCCATGCCGCCAGCCGTAGAGGCAGAGGCCCTCCGTCCCTCACGGCTCTCACCCGCGTCGGGGGCGGTCGCGCTCGATCGCGTCGCTCGCAGCTTCGATTTCGTCGGCCGCGACAGCGACACTGCCGTGCGCTTTGGGTGGGGACGAGGCGAGGTGACGACGCGTAGCGGTCACTGTTACTGGGCTTTGGTTTCTGGAACCACTCGGCGTCACGCTCAAGCGGTCAAACCAACCGGGCCGCCGCTGCCGCCCGCCTCGTTTCTGGCCCAATTCTGTGAGAGTACCAGCCCACCAAGTTTCTGGCCCAGAGTAGGAACGCTTGCCTCCTGCCCGGCTGCCCCAAATCGCTCTCGCGTTCGTCGCCCTCTCTAGCTCGGCTGCTCCGCGCCGCAAAACGGGCGCACAACCTCCCACGACCGGCCGAGCCCGACTCCGGCCACCGGCGCCGGAGAGCAGCCACCACCTCCCCCAATCGGCCACTCCGGCCGACTCGCCCCTTCGTTTCCTTCCCTTTCCAGACTGCCAGCGCGAAGGAGCCGGCGACCGGTGACGGCCTGGCTGTGGCGGCGCGCCCCCTTCTGCAGCAATAGCAGCAGCACCCTCTCTGGTTCTTCCACTCGCCCCCTCGGCTCGGCAGGTTCAACAAGCAAAGGTGCGCATAGCTTCCATAGCAGATGCAGAAAACTAGCACCCTAGATTCACTCATCACTTATGTTGTTTACAAGCTTCTTAAGTTGGTACTAAATCTTTCTGTAGCCACTGCTAATGTGGAAATGTGGAAAGAGTGTTTTCCACAATGAATTATATGAAGAACAAGAAAAGGAACAAAATGAGTGATGAGTATTTGAACAATTGCTTGAGTCAAGTAAAAGATGAGGATATCATCAATCTCTTCCAACAAGGGGACCGTAGAGTTATATTGTAATAGCCGTTATTGTTTTGTAATATTTCTTAATTATTTATGTTTCAAACTTCTACTTTGGTTATTATTATGGATTCGTTATGGCATATTTGCTTCGAAATTTTGTGCGATTGGCATACTCAGCCAATGTAAAAAGACTAAGCCACGGCGCATACTTGTGGAGGCCCGCACACACCTGACGAACTACAAATCAGCGGTTAGCTGAAGTTCTTCCCTATTTCCTCCTCCTAGTTCTTCCCTGTCCCCTTGTCCCATAGCGAAATTAATCTGGACTTTGCTTGATTTTCCCCGGCCAAGATTAGATGGTAGCAACAAGTTCATTGAGTGCTAGCGCAGCTTTTACAAGCACTTTAGTATGTGTTGGGCTGGCGTTTAGGAATGGAAGCGGAAGGGGAAGGGAGTTTGATCAATGATGAACTGATCTCGTCCAAACCTGAAGCCACAAGTCAAAAGCGATTGCTTGTATATATTTAGCTGAATCCTTCCTTAGTTTGACAATTTCAACTTCAGGAATAAAAGCACTTATACATTTCTAGGGGACTTTGCAGCTTTAGATTTCGAAATTTGGATGGAAACACTTGGCAGACTTGTCTATTTGAGTGCTGTCAAAATCGAAATGTGGAAATATGCAAAATTGGTGTGGAAGAGTACAAATGAAAGAATGGAAGGGAATTTCTATGTTCCTGGCAGGCAGGTACTGATTTAGAATTTTAATATACTGTTTGTTTACTAAAAAAGTACTAAAACGTTGCCTGTTTGTTTTCTTTTTTCTAGAACAAATGGCTTACCCATGTATCTGTATTTGCTCAATACTAGATACAGTAAGCCTGTATCCAATGTCCATAACCGTGCTGCACAGCCAGTAGATTGCACTATGCATTTCTTTTCTCTGTCACGATACCTATTATTGCAAGTTGGCGTGCCCCACAACCAAGCTAGCTTTCTCTTTGAGACTGGCCTTTGTCCAATATTGCAATTTGAGGGCAAAAGGCATCACAGCACAAGGACCTGCAAACTTAACCCACATTGAACACTTATAACTGAAGCAGAAAAATAAATGTGGTCCGTGGTTCCAGTCCTTCCATGCACACAATTCCTGGTTCGTTTCTTTCAAAAGAATCTTTTTCCGGTTATATGGTGTCATTACACACATGCCAGAAAAAACATCTTGATGTTATGGGGAACTTTGATCTACAAGATTTGTTGGATGTGGTTTGATTCTCATAAGTAAATTCTTCAGATTAGTTTGCAAGGACCTGTGTTGTAGTATTTCGATATGGTATTAAATATGCAAGCATATGTATCAATCGCGTGCTAGCCCTGATTATGACTACACGTTCTGTTATTGGAGTATTTTGTGCAAAGTTACTACTATGTACTAGTAACAAAGTGGCTTTTCCACTTGTTTATGAGGATACATGTATAATCACTTGCATACCTTTTGCATTTCTGTATCAAAAGTGTTTGTTAATGAACTTGATATGTTCTGATTCCTGAATATCAAGTTGTTTCACTTGAAAAAAATAAGGTGATATTTTAGAGAAAACATTCATACGTTGCAGATTCTCTCTCTTGATTTACAGCACCATTTAGAATACAGTTTTATTAGCTCCTTGTTATTTTCCCCTTTAGTGTGTGTTCGTTTAGTTTATTATTATGCGAACTTGCTAATCCCCTTTTCTTTTTACTATGAAGCAGGCTCTGGAATCACATTTCTTGAGAACTGTCTGTTGCATACCTAAATTAGGATCTTGTTCATATTATGGATCAGCAACCTAAGATTGAGGCTGATTTTCTTGACCCAACAGTACTCCTAGATGAGACACATTACCAGGAGGGGTATAAAAATGGCTATAATGATGGTTTGGCATCTGGAAAGGAAGAGGGAAGGCAGGTTGGTTTGAAGATGGATTTCCAAGTCGGTGAAGAACTGGGTTTCTTTCAGGGCTGTCTGGATGTGTGGACGTCTGCAATTCTCATTGATCAGAACGCCTTCTCAGCTCGGATCAGGAAGAATATTGAGCAACTAGCTGCACTAGTGGGCAGCTATCCGCTGTCTGACCCAGAGAATGAACAAATTCAGGATGTGATGGAGAAGATAAGGCTGAAATTCAGAGTCATCACTGCAAGCTTAGGGGTGAAATTAGAGTATGAAGGCCACCCCACATCATCAAAGCAGGATGTTGAGGATATGTGAGATGATTGAAATTATATCTTAGTGTCTCTGTCTTTGGTTTCTTAAGCTCTCCGATCCGAATCTTGTCTTCAACTCATTGGGGCCATAAGGAGCTGCCCTGAACAACGGCGATCAGATTCAGATCATAATCACTTATATAGTTTTAACACTTTCAACGATGTTTTAAGTTTGTCTTATTACCTGCTGTCTGACGTATATACCTGTGTAATAATTCCCTTCTAGAACGCAAAAGCATTATTATGAATGGTCTTCCATATCATTTTCTTTGGAGCACTCGTTGACTTATTGTATCCTACAATGTTGGGAGCATATTATCTCTCCTTGTATAGACACAAATCCCAAATATTGTAAAATCTGCATAGATCTACTTCTTCACTAGTGTTATGGGCGCCGCCCTTTGCGCGTGACTGATAGTTTTGATATGGGCGTGCCCTTACGCGCGACTGATAGTTTTGAGGTCGTCTAAATGCACTGGTATGTGATTTAGCTACGCACCAGAAAACATTGTCACGACAGTGGTACTGGACAAGGAAGATGACTGAGAACATATAACATCATCAATAATTACTTGTTAAAACATGATATAAAGCTGCTTCAATTCATAGGGATAATATGTCAAATACAAGATTGAAGAAAGAAATTTAAAATGCAGCCATGGCTTTTAATACATTATGTATATAAGAACTACAACCAAAAGGATAATGCCCTGATAAGCTGATATTACTGTCCATATGGCTCTCACTCGGCTGGTGGTTGACAACTAGGACAACACGGCCTCATGATATGGTTGAGTTGCTTCACTGTCAGACTTAACAAACATTATCTTACCGTTAACCAAAGCTTCTTTGAGAAGTGAAAGGTCTGCTTTGGGTGTACGAGGCGAATCCACTGGAGTGACATTGGGAGAAACTATTAAAAGTTTACGCAGGGTCCTGGCTTTCCTCAACAGAAAACTCACTAGTTGCACCTCGAAGGGGTACCAGTTAAAGTTCCTGACCTTTACCATGACAAGGTTGTCCAAGACATCTTCTGGTGGTTCTTCAAACCCCTGATCAATAGAACCCTCCATGAGCCCATATCTATAGCCTAAGAACTGTAAAGAAGAACTATAGTTAAAAAGACAGGATGACTATGAAGCAAAGAAATTACGAAGACATTGCTTGTGTTAACCTGCACAAAGAGCCTCTCCAGATTAGGACACTGGAAGGTCTTGAGGAACATATACAGGTTGGATAGGTTGACAGCTTCCATTCCTGACATGAGTAGGTGTAGCTCTTTCAAATTGTGTAAGTTGAAATTGGGCCACTGGGCACTGGCTCCCTCGGCTGACAAGACAGATGCACCCTGAAATAAATGGCATGGTTATGATAAAAAAAATGTTTCATAGCTATAGAAATCAAGCAACTAAAAAAGTTACTCCTAAGTGACAAGAAAACCGGTAATAATAAACAAGATTGAATACCGAGAAAGTACCGTAAGGGCTCCGTAACATATAGTGAGAACCTTGAGGTTTGATAAATCCTTCGGGAGAGATTTCCTCAACTTATCGGTATTCCACTCTTTCATCCAGTCATCAGATAATAACTGAATATAAAGATCAGAAAGCGCGGCATCACGTGGAATGGAGAAGGGAAAGTCGGAGGCCCGGCCCCTGTAGCGGAATGAACGCAGGGTAGGCACACGCATGAGGTCCAGACTGGTAATCCTACCACAGAGAGCGATGGTAAGATTCCTCAGGTTCGGCGGTAGCCTGTCGAACTCCCAACCGTCACATTCGCAGTCCCGCAGATCGAGAGTGAGAAGGCTGGGGCACAGCGCCATCATTTTTGCAAAAGCCTTGGGGCGAAAGGAGACCGATACGAACTGGATGACCTCCAGAGCATGGAACAGAGGGTTGATGGTCCACCGGGCGCCCTTGTAGAACATGGACACGGTGATGTCGCGGAGCGAGAGGCGCGCGAGGGCCCGATTTAACGGCGCCAGGTGGATGTTGAGCTTGCTCGCGGTCATTCTGCTCGTCTCCACGTGGAGGTCCTCGACGCCGCAATCCGCGGCGTACTCGACAAAAACGCCGGAGCTCCGAAGCCTTGAGAGTGGAGATTCTGATGTCGAGGAGAAGCGCTCGAGGCGGCGGCGCGGCCGCTGCTCGCGCGCCAGCGTGTCCAGCTCTCTCTGCGCGTCGTCGCGGGAGCGGAGGCGCACCTCGAGGGAGGTGCGATGCGCCCACCGGCGCTTCCACAGGTCGCGCCACCCGCGAGCGAGCGCCCCCCGTGCGGATGGCGTCCTTGAGGGGAGGCGCGTCAGCATGTGCAGCCGCAGCTCTTCAGGGAGCGACGAGATGCGGTCCACCTGGATCGCATCCGAACTCACCGCCTCGCACCGGCCATCGAGCCCATCCACCTAGGCCCGGCCCTGTCAATTTATGGGCCTGGAGCGAGATTAAAAGATGGGCCCTCATTGCTTATATATAGTATGCTTTTTTCACTTCTAAATGCATAAATTATGCATATCCATCACTAGTTTTTGTTCAGTCTAAATTGAGAATAGAAATAATAATTGTTCACTGCCCACCATTAGCGATTCCCCAACCCCAAATTAGAATCTCACAGGAGTCTGGGCAAAAACGATTAGGCAAATCAAACATTAAACAATCAACAAAAGGGGTATAGGGAAGAGGGCCAATTGGGCACGTTATTTACTTGAACACGTCTGAACGATGTCGCGAATACTTGCTTGACTAGAAATCGACAACTTGTTCCTCACTCACAGGCTCCTAGTAGTATTTCCTATGGGGCCAGGCAACCAGAGTATACGGCCTATGTGTAGCTATATAGTGTGGGGTTGGGCCCCTTGGCCGAGGGCCCAGTGCCCAGGCACCTCTGGCACCCCCCCAGGGCCGGGCCTGCATCCACCCTCTGCCTCTTCGATCCGCCGCCGCCGCCGCCCGAGTTGATGGCCACCATTTCCCGCTCGATCCCCAATTTGGGGAATTCCCTACCCTACCTCTCCCTCTCCCCCGTCCAATCACCTACTCCCTCCGTCCCAAAATAAACGACGCGTTTTTTTTTTTCGTCTTATGAAGTTTGACTCGATTTGTAGAAAATACGTAGAAGATTTAAATCTCCAAATAAATTTGTTAAAAAACTAGATCAAAAGATCTTTTCAATGATACTAATTATGTAATATAAATATTAATCCTATTTTAGTATATAATTGCCGATATATGTTTCTCGGGAAGCAACGTCGTTTATTTTTGGGACGGAGGGAGTACCTATCCATTCGAATTTCGAAACCAAGGCGCCGCCGCTGGGCGCTGCGTGCGAATGCGAACCTATGACAGCGAGCCTGCCAGGTTTTAAAGAAAGGAAAGGAATTGGGCCATGATCGAAACGCGGGCGCTCAAAGGAGACCAAGGGTCAACTGCCACAGTTTGGGCTATTGGCCCATTCGTGAGCCTGGTACCTGTACAGGCAAAAAAAAATTCCGTTGATTAAACTATACTTTTTTTTGAGCCATGCCTGCGTGCTAACCTGTGACGGCGAGCCTGCGAGGTTAAAGAAAGGAGAGGGTAGGAGTTGGGCCATACAGGGCCGAAACCTGGACGCTCAAGGCCTCAAACAGATTAGGTCGCCAGGACCGCTTCTGGGTTTCGAGGCCCACAGTACACCTGGGCTTTCGTGTGCCCGTCGGCCCGCTTCACTCTGCCACGCCGGGCTGGGCATCCCACCTTGATCGAAACAGAGAGCCCACCACGATCGAAACATGAGTTGAGGTCTGGTCCTCTCCTCTCGGCCGCCGCCGGAGACCGGTGGCAAGGCAAGGCAGCGGCCGCCGTATCGGCAAGGCGGTGAGCCGGTGACCCCAACATAGATCCTCTTATCCGCACACCAGTGTTCCTCTTGCGGATACAAAGCGGACGGCGTCGAAAACTACTGTCTGCTCGTCTGTAAACACATAATCAGGCAAGCGCAATCCTAATCCTGTCACATACACGGTTACACTCTGCACTTTCTCGTCACCAGCTCCAGGTTTGACTACCAACTTCAAACGATTCCGTGTGTTTCTTGATTACTATAGCATGTACAAAATACTCTAAATTTCTCCCAAGCGTGCATTTCTCCGAAGTCTGAACTTTCATACTGCATTTGGGAGTGTCTCACTCCGTAGCATCTGAATTTCCTTGTGTCATTAGATGGCATGCACTTTAACAGATAGAGTATAGGAGTATACTGCACCTTAGCAAATATCTTCAGCAGCAAGGTCAGGTCTAAGATGTGTGTGTGTGCCAAGATTGAGATTAAAGGGCACTTTTATTTCCATGGAATACTAGAAGTCGTTAAGAATTAGTGATAGTAAATAAGGTCATTAACTAGCAATAAGTAATAAAACATTAAACTTCATTAACTTGTTGTGTTGAAGGGAACAAGTCCGGTCTTGTCTAGGACTCTATATAGCAGCATTACGGCATCCCGTACAATTCCCCTTTCTGAGACATGCAGCCAGATAAAAAAAAAAAACTTGCTACTCAATCTCTCTCCTTCCATCTTGCATAGCTTCTGAGATCGCCATGGATCTCAGTTGCTTTCAGCCCCACACTGGATTTTCCAGTTACCTGCCATTTGATTCGTACACGCAGCAAAATGGACGCTATGAGCTCCATCCTGTTGATCATCATCCATTTGAAGTTACTGGGGGCTATACATCTGCAACCTTCAACGACCTTGGGCACCAGTTCTTTGCAGAAAGAGAAATCAAGAAGCCAATGTTCGACCATGCTTCATTGGTCGGGCATAGAGTTGGATCTCAACTGCCTCTCCTGACTCCCAAAACTGAGGTTTCTCATCTCATGGACATTGGCCTTGGGTCATATAAGGCATATGAGATGAATCACAGGTTTCTGCCAAGAAAGAAGACCTCTGTGAAGAAAGTCAATGCTGTCAAAGGACAGTGGACACCAGCGGAAGATAGGTAAAAGTTAAAATCCATCAATACTTTCTTCTCTATTCCTCCTAAAAGTAAAAGTTCCACTACTGTTTACTGTAATTCATGAATTGTTCTCTCTCATTTATCACTGAGTTCATTCCTGGAAAATTTAACAGGAAGCTGGTAAAATTTGTGGAACAATTTGGACTGAGGAAGTGGTCTTACATAGCACAACTGCTGCCAGGAAGAGTGGGAAAGCAATGCAGAGAAAGATGGCACAACCATTTGAGGCCCAACATCAAGGTAGACTTCTTCCTTAATCAGTTCAACGTTTTTGGTTCTGAGCACGTCCTTCGGTTCAATGTTGATGACACAACCAATACTGTTCTGTAGAAGTGTACTATGACCATCTTACAATATATCATCAATTGCTACAAAAATCAATCTGTATTTAAAATATGTTTTAGGATACAAATCTGGCGATACAAATTTTATCTACAAAGCATGCACATATTTTGAATAATTGTTGGTCAAACTTTATGAAGTCTGACTTTATTGAATCCTAATATGCCATATATTTCAAAACGAAGGGATTTAGTATTTACCGTAGTGCTGGACAATTCTTTATTTTGTTTGACCGGTTCTCTGTTCTTTTTTATCTTACATTTAGTAATATTTGGAACGGTCATAGGTCAAACATGCATTATGGGCACAGTAAATTCTAGGAGTTACTCCGTACTAAGCAAGCCTTAGTAATTTTTATTGTTGTGCATTAGATGCATTGAGTGCCTGAGAGGAGACTGGGATAGAGATAATTGTTGGTCAAACTTTATGAAGTCTGACTTTATTGAATCCTAATATGCATTTCAAAACGATGGATTTAGTATTTACCATAGTGCCGGACAATTCTTTATTTTGTTTGGCCGGTTCTCTATCTTACATTTGGAACGGTCATAGGCCTAACATGCATTATGGGCACAGTAAATTCTAGGAGTTACTCCGTACTAGTAAGCCTTTGTAATTTTTATTGTTGTGTATTAGATGCATTGAGTGCCTGAGAGGAGACTGGGATAGAGATAAAACATAAACAGAGATAGGAGCACGAGAGTTTTTTTTTTTTTTGGCAAACATATATAGTATTATATATATGATGTCACGTGTTCCTGTATTTTTGTCTGTACACACTCAAATCATCATTCACCTTAAAACACATTATTATTTGGGAGTATTGGTTATATGTATTTTTTTGTCCAGTAGTAAAATAAGAAGGGAATTCGTTTTAGCTTAGCAATATGTAACAAGTTCAAAAATTGAATGGCAGATAGTCAAAATAATAGGGACCCCTAATCACCCAAAAAATAATAATAGAAATATATGGGGTTAGTCAATTGGCTTTAGTAATTGGGGAATCTTTTGTTCAAAAAACGGACACCAAAGAAAAAAAAATAAAGGCCTGAAAATGGCCATTCAGGTTTCGTATTATTTACCAAAAGTTGATGACATTATGATAATATCTGGGCTGTACAATTCATTCATCCATTAACCATGCATCTTTTATTATGGAAATGCATGCAGAAAGACATTTGGAGTGACGAGGAGGACATGATTCTCATACAAGCACACAAGGAGGTGGGCAACAGATGGGCAGAGATAGCTAAGCGGCTACCGGGCAGGACAGAGAACTCGATAAAGAACCATTGGAACGCAACAAAGCGAAGGCAGTTTGCACGGAGGCGGAACCGTACTAGCTCAAAGGGGGCCCAAATCAGGCACCCTTCTGCAGCACTACATCAAAGGCCTTGGCATTGGGCCAAGCAACAACAAAAGCGCTGCTGGTGCTGCACCTCTTCCTGAACCTACACTGCTGCCACCGTCTTCAGTTGAAACTCCAGGAGCAAAGTCATCAAAGACTGAAGAAATAACGCTGGAACACTACGGCCCCTCGTCCAACATACTGGATTCCCAAGGCATTCTTCTTCTTCCTCCCAGCATGCATGAGCTTGGTTACAACAACTGCATCGAGTCTCAGTCTTGCGAGGAGCTTCTTGCCCCTATCTGTGACGAATTCTCAGTTGAAATGTGTGACGGCCTGTTTGACATGAACGAGGACACCAGCTTGCAAGCAGCGTATGCCATGGACGACGACGACGATATCGACATGAACTACATCTTCAACCATATTGAGCATGCTGCGACGATCAAGGTGGATCCTGAGATAGACATGGATATGATGATGATGTGGGATGACGCCGACGCCGATGCCGACATCGGGTGTTTTGCTGAGCCAGCAGCTCATGTGGAAACTGTGCATGTGAAGAAGGAGATGGACCTGATCGAGATGGTGGCAGCCACGCAGAACTGTGGCGATGCAGAAAATAATCAGTAGATAAGTATAAGTAATTATATATATAGATATAATCGCACGACCTAAAGATGTAACCATATTATACGGTACTTATAAGGTATCCATATAGAACTGATGCACGGCCTTATGGATGTGTCCTGCTTCCTGGTGTGGATCTGGACATTCAGTAAATAAATAAAGCTTCAAGTGAAGCAAACTTGGTTCGCATGTGTGTGTGTAAACTGTGTTTTTTGCAGCTCTTCCGATCCTATTAGTGGTGGGCAGTTTGTTATTTGAATCGTGTTTAACTAAGTTCTTGTTGTACAAGGAGTATTGCTGTTTATTGTAATTTTCTGGTTAGCTGTCTTTGTAGCTTTATATGGTTCAGAACAAAGGTGAGGATCGGAGTCCAAGCTGTATATGTGTCTGCATGTTTCCTAACCACGGTCGTCGACGACATCATCATGCGTATCAGTATCACGGAATGACGGAATGCGTTGATACTGCGCGTGATCCTGATGATCTGAACACTCTAGCTAGTTACAAGTTGTGCTTTAGCGTGTCCTTGCATTGGTGTCAGGATGATCATTGGCTGAAGATCACGGATGCAATTTTCAGAATCAAGAGACAAGATTAGGTCATCAGGATACACAGCCTGATAAGCCAACCTGGGCAAAGCTGCCCTGTCCATGAAGGATTCAAGGTAAATACGACGGTGAAGGATTCAAGGTAAATACGACGGTGCGCGGTGGTCTAGCCCAGCACCAGCTGCCGGCCCAGGCTCTCCAGGCTTGGCGCAGGCCAAATCGTTTCGTTTCCGCGGGCATCTCTGGGTAAGCAACGCTGCAACCGGCACCCGGAGTCCCAGACACGCTGCAACCGGCACCCGGAAGAAGCCTCGGCGCCAAGGCACGACACGGCGCGTACGGGCGCCCACAGAACGGAGAAGGGCGTCATCGGCATCGGTGGCTTTTAGGTACGCGCAGGTGGGAAGGCGGGCCGTGACATGTGATGTTGCGATGGTGGGCTGTGCGACCGCGCATGTGTGCGTGCTCGATCACTGTCGCTCGGGCGGTGGAGATCGGCAACATTGACGTGGCCGTGGGCCGGACCAGAGGACGGAACGCGCGCATGCACCACGGCCAGAATTAACGTACGCACGCACGCGTGGTACGCTTGGACCGGCTGGCCGGGACCCGGGGGCACAGGCCGGCCGGCGCAGCACACGGCACGGCACGCCCACGTCGCCGGGTCGGTCGCGCGAGGGTTGAGCGGTGGCCAAGCAAGCTATTACGCGTGTACGTAGGTGTAGGCGCTCGTGAGTAGCTCGATCGTCCCGTGGGTGGGGGATGATCGATGCTGGACTGGCGTGGCCGGGGCCTGGGGGCAAAGCCGGCAGCCGAGTAAAGAGGGCAGGTGCATGCGCGTCGCGTAGGCACCAAGGCGACGCACTTCTTTCAAAAACAAACCAAGGAGGCGACGCACGGCACACACGGGCATCGCACGGCCCGGCTTTGCCTTAGCTTTGTGTGACGCCCTGGTGGCTTTTCCGTGTGCCCGGGCAGCATGCACCGGGGCCCGTGTGGGGGCTTCACCAATTTACGTTACGAGCGTGCAAGTGCGCTGGCGCTCGTTGCCTGCCCGACCGGGCCACCGGAAGGATCGGGCCCCAGATCTGTCGTCAAGCCGCCCTTGAGATGGGGCCTGGCCGGCCGGGGGGCTGCCTGACTCTCAAACCGATGCCGTACCTCTTGAGACGTAAACACATGAATGATGCATGTTGCCACAAGACACGACTATGGGGGTGTTTGGATCACCGCCACGGTCTACCTGTCTAGGATGCGGCGCAACTTAAACAACTATTTGGTTCACGCTTTTATTTTTGGCAGCCACAACTTTTTTTGGGCCTTGTTTAGTTGGCAAAAATTTATAACCCAATGTTAAAAAGTTAGAATTTGGACAATTTGTAGACGAGCTTAGATGCGTGTTTAGTTTGTTTTGTGGTAAATATTATCCTACCATGGAGTAATTAGACTCAAAAAAATCGTCTCGCAATGTACATCTAAACTATGTAATTAGTTACTTTTTTTACCTACATTTCATACCCGAACATATGTCTTTTGGTGTTTAATGTGATGTGATGGAGAGAGAGTGGAAAAACTTAGAAGTTGGGGTTACAAATTTTTGCCAACTAAACAAGACCTGTCGTTTTGTTGCTGCTTTCGCATCGTTTAGCGTGGCGAGAGTGTGGCTGACGAACTTTCTAGCCGCCACCACACTACGACGTGGCAGACGTTGGGCGTGAACCAAACATCCTCTATAACTTCACCATACACCATGGTAGTCTCAAATGCCTGGGACAGTGAGCTTGTGTGAGAGGTGTGGCAATGCACTCAGCCACCTAAATTCGAATCCTATCTTGGACCGAATTTGAGTGTCTTTTTCTTCACAACTAAACGAAATAAGTAGCTAGTTCCTCCTAGGTTGGTTTTAATTTTTGTTATTCTCAAATGCCTACAAATTACAATGTTTGAGAAGGGAAAATAAAATTTAAGTGCTAAGCCAACTATCTTTGCTGTTGTCATGCAAATGAATGTTTAAATCATGCATGATTTTGCAAAAGGAAAACACAAAAAATCATTGATATCATGTGTGACAGCAGCATGAAAATTGGTCACTTGGGTTGGTCACATCAGGTGGGAAAATTGTTTGAGAATCTTCAAGCTGAAGAATAAACAGAAACTTGCTGGCACGGCACATCAACCTCGCGGCGCCAGCAGACGCGATGGAGACGATCGACTGGACATCACCGCCTTCTCCAAGTTGCATGCCCTGTCCGATCGAGTGTCCGGTGCATTAATCGATCGCTAGTTGCCCATCGCATCATACCCCCGCCCGATGGATCCGGCGAGCACGCAGCAGCTAGCATCAACTCGATGATATGCATGGGCACAATAATCTCTGCACACGATGCCTTGCCGCCGTGCGGGTAGGGAACCTCTCACCGTACCTTCCGATATCCTCTCACGATCGACGGACCGTGGCGCCTGGCGCGCGCGATGGACAGAACAGGTCGCACGGCATATGCGTTGCAGCCTTGCAGGCACATATCCCTCTCACGCACTGCACACTGCAGATTTCTGCTGCCGATCGAGACCCACATGCACACACACCGATCGATCAATCTGCATCGACGCCAATGCAAGCAACGACACGTGGACTGTGCGTGCGTGCGGGCGTGACAGCGAGTTGGTTCGATCATGCGTCCTTCCGATCCCGGCACTGTGCTGCGGCGGCGGAACCGACCGACCCATTATGGCTTCCTAGCTAGAACTAGAGGTGTGTGTGGTGGTGGCCACGTACGCACAGCGATTGGGATGGAGGATTGATTTGCATGGACGGCACGGCAACGACGACACGAGGGACGTCGTCGACAGGGACAGCCGGGGATGGATGCATGCGCTCGTGTTGGTTCCTTGTCAAGAGGGGACAGCGGCACCAACCGGCCGGGCAGCCATCGAAAGCATGTCTGGTCCGCTACTCCTTCATGCCGCGGCGCTTACATTGCAATGCATTCTTCCATGCGTTGGCGTCGTCGTCGTTGCTGCTTCCGCCGGGCTGGGCTTTCTTAATTGGTTTGGTATGCTAGCTCATGCTCATTTATCCGAGCACCCCGCGACATGATGCATGTGTGTGTGCGGCCGGGACGCGCGTGCGTTGCATGATTTTCTCTTTGCGTGCGGTTGCTTGGTTGGTTGGTGTAGTGTATGGTGTCGCCGTTGGGCCATGCCATGCAAGGCCGGCCGTGCTGCCCGGCCCCGTGCATGCATGCTGCCATTGCAGCAGATAAGCTAACGCATATTGTATTATTCCCCGTGATATCACCAATATCGATCGGCATCTCGTATATATCTCGCGACTTGCGCGTCGTGGTCGTATCGACACGTCTATTGCTGCTCAGCCCGCGGGCATATGGGCGAGATACGAGGAGCGATGCTGCGGTATTGCTTAATTGCTAGCAGATGCTTGTATTTTGTTTATAATTGATATAAGATGATTTTGTTCCTCGCAACATAATCAGTTGGCGTACACGCTGCCGGCTGGAGTGTGTGTAGTGTAGTCTAACGACTACGCGGGAGCAATCTCCAGCTGAATCAAATGCCAGTCTTTGGAATCTAATAAGAGAGTGCCTCGTTGGAATAAATCGTACGTATCAGTCTTTCGGATTTTAACACAATTGGTTACGGTTGCAATTGCAACGCAACTACACGCAAGAAGGTTTCTAGTCTCCCGGCCAGACTGTCTCTGCAACTCTTCTGCATGAGTGCCGGGAATCTACAGTAGCACTACCGGCGCAACGCTACCTCTCTACGCGTATGTATGACCATCCGTCGTTTAGGCACACGGTCACCGGAGGACCCGCCGCCGACGTGGCCCATGAGAGCTGGGCTGGCTGGCGCCTGCATGCGATGCGAGGCGCCCACGGCCCCCATCCATCCAAGCGAGACCAGACTGGCCGAGCCTCGACACGGTGGCAGCAGCGCTGCAGCGCCATGCGATGCCTGGCCTGGCCTGGCCCACCGACCGCCGGGCCCCGCTCCCCACACCACATGCACCTGCCGCCCCGAGGCGACGGGCATCGCAAAGGAATCTAGCCCCGACCTGCTGCTGCTGGTCCACCTTCCGGGCCCCACCTGTCGGCTGGGCCCCGGCCACACACCCCACCCGGGCCACCCGGCGGCCTCCGTGTCCATGTCCCCCCTCGCAGGGATGAGGGACCCACCCGCCATAGGTGGCTAGCTTGGAGACGTGTCATGGATGGCACGAGCTGCGCTAGACTAGTGCACGCAACTGCTACTGGCAAGTGGCAACCGCCTCTATATATGCCAGCCTTCAAGGCACGCAACCGAACGACGACGAGCAGTGCAAGCCAAGCATTTTCCTTCGCATTTTCCTTCTTGCCATCGTGCATCTCGCGGCGAGTTCCTCGTCGGTGCATCCACCAGCGAGCATTTTCCTTCTTTGATCGATCGATCTTCGGCGCGCGGCCATGGAGATGATCGACGCGGAGCTGCGTCTTGGTCCGCCCGGGAGCAGCAGCGACGTCACCGTCGTGCAGCCGGCGGCGAGGAAGCCGCTGGCGTCGTCGGCGGCGGTGAAACGGCCGTCGTCGTCGGTGGTGAAGAGCGAGGCGTCCGGAACGGACGACCATGACGACGCCACACCGGCCTCCAAGTAAGTGACGACGACCACTAGCCAGCGCATCCATGCCCTTAATTTCGTTAGCAGCTCGCAGCTGAACTGACGTGAACAACTCCGAAGGGTGCAGGTGGTGGGGTGGCCGCCGGTGAGGGCGTACCGGAAGAACGCGTTCCACGCGGCGGCGGAGGCGAGGAGGACCAGCAGCAAGTCGGGCGAGCAGGGAGCAGCTGGCCTGTACGTGAAGGTGAGCATGGACGGTGCGCCCTACCTCCGGAAGGTGGACCTGCGGACCTACGGCGGCTACCGGGAGCTCAGGGACGCACTGGACGTGCTCTTCGGCTGCTTCTCCTCCTCCTCCTCCTCCGCCGACAGTGGCTGCCAGTTCGCCATCGCCTACGAGGACAAGGACGGCGACCTCATGCTCGCCGGCGACGTGCCCTGGGAGTAAGTATCTAGTACCAACATCTAATTTATTTGTTTGGATCATCACGTGCGTACGGGTCCAATGTAAAGGATATATCGGAGGAACAACACCTGATCGGATAGCTTCTCTGTGGATTTTGCAGGATGTTCATCTGTTCTTGCAAGAAGCTGAGGATCATGAGGGGTCCGAAGCAAGATAAGCAAGCAACGAGGATGCAACAACTCATCGTTGGATGCATGCGTGGATCGGAGCGACAACATATCGTCGAATTCATGCATGAGAGAGAGAAGAAGAAGAGATCTATATATCGACCGTTCGACGGATACGCATGGTGCTCTACACACTTTGGAATTGAAGGCGCGTCGTCGTGTTCTACAGCCAGCCAGCCAAGCCCGGCCGGCCCGTACACGTACACCATGGACAATGGAGATGGAGGTGATGGTTCGATCACGGCCGGCGGCGTACGCGTCACGCCGTCCTGTCATCAGATCAGATGGACGCTGATAGATGCCGGCAGTGCAGATTCATTCTGCCAAGTAGCATCAGGACGAGCTACTACCTACTAGGATTTGTACTGTGCACATAAGCTGTAGCTATTTCATTTCTAGTAGTTTTGAGTTCTCCCTTTTGTACGTGACCTGGATGTATATTAATTCATTCTAGAGGGTGCAGTTGTGCACTCGCGCAAAAAAATAAGAATGATGTGATTATTACAGCTAAATTTCCACCATTTATACACACACATTCCATCTTAAAAATCATTGCACCAACAAGACAAGCACATCTACTCCGATTAGCTCCAGCTCCAACCCTGTGGGCCGGCCTGAGACTGATCAAAGTTTGAGAAAATGTATACAGAGACAGAGGAAAAGAGAGGGAAATTTCAAATTCGACTTCAATTCGAACTTGTGTGTTCCTCAAAAAATTCGAACTTGTGTCAAGATCTTTTTTCCTTTTGGTATCTCTTGTGACAACAAAAGTCATAAAGAAAATACCAACTGTTTTGTCTGATAAAGCTGTTGCTTTTCTCACTGTCTCTTTTGTTGCCGTTTCTAAGGCACATCGTTCTCCATCCAGTGTGGATCGGAGGACGCCGTTGGAATTCATTCAGGAGAGAAAAGCCATAGCGGAAGACA
Source organism: Hyparrhenia diplandra (assembly GCA_015847255.1). Classification (NCBI taxonomy): domain Eukaryota; kingdom Viridiplantae; phylum Streptophyta; class Magnoliopsida; order Poales; family Poaceae; genus Hyparrhenia; species Hyparrhenia diplandra. The sequence continues at coordinate 221,847 of JADLZK010005154.1, read as the reverse complement.
CCACATTGCAATGCATCTCAGATCTGGGTAAAGTCGACAAGTCCTTTCTGGTAGTCGATAGCCATCAACGGCCCATCGTTTTTCTGCGCTCTCAACTAATTTGGTACGGGCGGCGAACAGCATTGAGTTTGCCACTAAGACTGCCACACCAGAGCAGGCACAGGACAACCGTTCTTTGCTGCAACCATCTCTATACCGATAGTAGTATAGACATACTGATAAACACGCAGATGGCCCGGTCCCCTTGGTCTTTTGCTCTGTTACGCATACATACTGATGCAGATGGAAATAACTAGAGAGAAATTGTAGCACTCAATAGTGAAAGCTACCATGGATGGAGCTCAGTCAGATACATGCCTACCACATGAACATCTGAGTGACGATACGTAGCATGGAGCACACACAGCAGAGGACGCAGAGGAATCGCTGATGGAGCGACGACGACGGGCACTACCAGCAGCAGCCAGGATGTCACTGCAGCGCAGGCGCAGCGGCAAACATAGCCGGGACCTCCAGGGGCCATGCCATGCACTGCACGAGAAATTCAGGCAGATGAGCAGAAATGACAAGGAGATGTTTCCGAATCTGGCACGGTAACATCGCTCGGTAAAGAGGAAACCAGAGCACAGTATCACAACAGTAAAAGATCCCCCTTGCAACTGATGGTGAATGCTTCAGCAACGGACAACGTGTACCAGACCCACAACTCACACACAGTAGATGCGAATCAGACAGCAGGGGGACAATGCAACATACGTATCGTGCATACAGGTCATGAGATCTCTGAGAGCTGGGAGCAACCAGCAGGCAACCAATTCACAGCCTAGCAAGGATAAAAGCCCACCATCTCCAGACCCAGACAGACACGGGATGTACTGAATCCATGGAGCTGTCGCTGTTCCGCACCTCCAGCACAACACAATCGTTGGAGACCATGAAAAACATACATAATTTCATGGCGAAAATAATGAACACGCATTCGGTACACTGGCAAGATCTGGTCACCGTAAGTGATATCCATGAACAAATGGATGTTGAGTCGTTTTTACATCAGGAGTGAGGATACAAAATCATCAACTTGCTCAGGCACGTCGCACATGCTGTGTTTTTCTTCTCCAAATTGACCATGCTGAAAGTCAAACTTCGCTGGGAATCTGAGTTTCCACCCCACGGATTCACGCGCTTTGGGAATATTCATCATGCCTGTTGAGATAATAAAGAAGTAGAATTGTGAGGCTGCATATATCTATTACGAGAGACAGTTAACCACCAACACTATTTTGTCTATGGCAGGCAGACAAAAGGGTAAAGGGCAAAACCAACTACACAGATATCATCACCAACTTTCCTCAAAATAGGTTAAGCATAGCTGACTTCCAGCCACACAGACATCAGGTGCCAGATTTCCCTTCATATTTTATTACAGTTACTGCATATGCAGATCTCCACTTTTGATGCATGGAATGTTAATGGTTATGAACTTATGATTTCTAAGACCCAATTGATAAACTTTGACAGCTTGTCCATTTGATGGTAACAAAATATAGATTCCATAGCAGTGTCAAGATACCACATGAGGATCTATAATTCATAATTTAGGCGGAAGTAGCCGTATGGTGACAAATGAGCTTGAAACCCATAGTGAAGTCTTTTCTTTTCTTTTCTTTTTTAAAAAAGATACATGAAAAGTTTCAGACACATTTCACCCTCTGTTTTCCAAAAATATGACCACATTAAAAGATGCATAAAAAGGTCAATGGTGTGGATGCAGAGTTATACCAGCTTCTTTTTCTTCTTATGCCTCCTTTTGCGGCGTGGTTTATGAGCATCAGAATTTGAACTCAGATTACTGTTATTATCCCCAGGACGATTTGGTACTCTTCTATTTTTATATGATTCACCGCTTGTGCTGTTTGAAGTATTGCTCGAGCTGGATATCACACGTTTATCTGCATGTCTGGCTCTATTTGGTGCTAATGAGCGTGGTGGTGGCATAAGAACTCGAGCATCTCGCTGACGCTGCAAAACAGAAAAGATTGGCTTAAATACAAGGAAATGCAAATTTTCAACAGTATGCCAGAGCTCTGAAGAAAACTGAAACACCCCCAAAAAAAGTACCTGGTTCTTTTCATCACTTGACATTCCAGATGCTGCCTTGCCTGAAGCACTGGAAGCTGGTTCCCTGCAGAAGGTTGGTACAAGTAACATTAGCACACCAAGTGAGAAAGAAGTGACAACATATTAGCACACCAAGTCAAGAAAGAAACAAAAATACATTAGCACAGCAATAGTCATGCTCTCACAGCACCAGAGGGAAGCATATGGACGATATATCAGAAGGAAGCATTAGATTTAGAACCTCATATACTGATTACATAAGTCATAGCATGTCACAGGATATATCAGACGGAAGAAGCTTAAAAGCATCTACAATGTCCAAGAGCTGTGGGTTGTGAACCATACTTAGCACTTTTGTCAGTCCACTCATCATCAGCCTCTTCATCGCTTGAACTTCCAGACATAAAGAAGTCATCATCACTCACATCCAAGGTATCATCATCGCTTGCTGTCTCTGTTAAATGACCAAGAATAAAGTTTATTACTTCACACATTAGATGTCCAGTAAAAAGGGTACCATAATTTCAAAGGTCGTCAAGAGAATAGTAACACAAACAGGCAACTTCTAAATCCTTTCCATTTGCTGCAGCAGCCATGAGATTCTCCTTGATCTGCTTTACGCCATTTATTCCTCTCTTGAACAATATCTGAGCTATTCCCTCCATTGAACAGCGCGACATATTTTTTTCATTCTTTGGGAAGAACTACACATGAGTTGAGATATATAAGCTTTAGCTCAGGATTCAAGCAAGTAGAGACAAATAATGGTTGATTAGACTCTCCAATCTAATACAGCAAGGAAAAGAAAATTGTAATGATACTTATATCTCATATCATCATATGATCATGGGTCGGGCAGGGTTGTAACGTAGGAAGCTTACTCTAACATATTCAAGATCTTCTCGTAATTTTGACAGATCATTGCTGAAATCATCACCATTTGAACGTTGCTGCTTCTCAAAGGCGCCTTATCGTCCTCTCAATCTTCCGCCTCTCTTTGTATTTTCACACGACAATTAAGAAAATGGTAAGTACATAAGTGCAGAGAAAAGGAACTTGAAATGAATAGGATATGATAACAGACCAAAAGAATTTTATCTTTCTATCTCTCAACTGAAATGTTCGCTGAACAGCGAGTTGATTCTGAAGCTCTTGTTGCCTCTTCAGTTCCTCCAGTTTCTTCTCTTGAGCAACCCTAATGTCATCAGGAAGGTCCTGAAAATTAAACATGGGGCAGTAACATATCAACATGGCTAGACGAAAAGGGGGTTATGGTTCATTGATATAATCAGACAAACATAAAATGGAAGCAGACGTGCTATGATTTTATATATGTCGGCTGCTCACATAAAAGTGATCTTGATTTAAATTAGTGCAAACATGTTAAGCTTATGGTCCCCTCCCCTCCTCCTCTGTCGTAAATTATACGATCAGTTGTCACTTATGCCTACTGAACTCTTTCCAATATAAGGTGAACTGTTGGTCAGCAATTATATGTAGTTGATGCATAAAAAGAGGCATGAACATATCCGTGACTACACTGTTCTAAATCAAGGTCAGTTAGGCTTCCTCACTTCTCTGACAAGAACAAATGCCCTTCCACATCTTTGACTAATCAGTATGTTAGTTTTCTAATCAATACTTTATACTTAATAGCACCTATGCAAGCTGCAGTAATCCAGCTACCACCAACGAACTAGTATACTGAGCCGAACGCAACAGAGGCCTCAGTTGAAGCATCAATTAGCCCCTACCGTAGCAACTAATATAAAAAATACCGTGGTTGAGCAATTCATCATTGCAGAGAGTGCCATGCTAAATATTCCTAGCTACGTTCGGCTAACCGTCCCAATTAACTAGAAATGGAGGAGGTTCCCAGAGAAACACCCAGCGCTCCACACGCAACAGCTAAACCACATCGATGGGGAAGAACAACGAGCAACTAGAGGGTCCCGTGCTCAGCCAAGCAGACCCCAGGTGTCGGTAAGTACCTTGCGGAGGAAGCGCTCAGTGGAGCGGATCTGGTTCTTAAGGGAGGTGGTCTTGGCGGCGGCGGTCCGCTTCCGCTTGCGGTCGGCAACTGCGGCGGAGGCCGAGGACTTGGGCCGGCGGACGGCGGCGCCGCGGCGCGGGTAGCCGCCGTGCGCCATCGCCGGAACCCTAGGTGGAGACCGAGCCTGTCAGGAGCGTTTAGTTCGCGTACGCAAGGAGGGGCTTGGAATGGGCCGAGTGGGTCGCGCGGTTTAGCCCCAAAATGCAACTGCCATTGCCCACGTCACAAATGTTGGGCCTTCAAGCATATTTAATGCGCCGCACCCAAGTAGCCGAGCAGTTACTATGTAAAGCTTCACCTAGCCCACGTCGCGAAAAACAGGTTCCCTAGCCTGTGAAACCTTCGCTTGACCTATTAGCTCGCTGTACTTTTCTCTCACAATGAATCCACATGAGTCAGCGAGCAGTAGCATTAGCGAGCCAGCCGAGTATGCTCTTAAGGTTTCCTTAAAAAAACCCTAACAAAGAATTAAGCTTTGAGCCTTTCTTATATATGGTATTAAAAAGATGGCCTATTCATAGAAGCCACTAAAAAGTACAATCTATCATATGTGTCAATGCCTTTTGAAGCTCTTTAGTGTGTGTCATTCCGTCCTAGATTTTCGTCGTTTGGGACCGGCGTGTGGCCCAACCATGGAAAATGACCAAGCTACCCTTGTCCTCTTTCTCCGGTGGCGTGGGTGCGGACGGCGGGGATCCACCGCCCACCTTGCCCACGTCATACAAGAGAGGGAGGAAGTATTCTTCTTCATTTGGGGGAAAACAGAGGAGCGGATGGAGATGTCAGCGGTGACTCTCGGCCACGGCGGCTCGTCGGTCGGCCATGGGCGGCGGCGAGAGCATCTTTGGCTCAAGGCGCACCTCCCATAGCGGCCCTAGGCAACACTCCAGCAAGGTCCTGGCGGAGGTCTCCGACGAGGTTGGGGGGAGCTGCGGGTGCGGATTTAGGCCAAGAAAGGCTTGGGCCGTGGCACTGCGATCCTGCGGTGCCAACGGAGAAAAAGCGGGAGGCAAGAGGTTGGGTGTGCGCGGAAAAAGGAGATCGGTGAGCTCGGCCATGCTCGGCCATGGCGGTGGAGGCGTTGATGCGGTGGACCCAAAACTCCGAGCTTAATAGGGGCGATGATGGGGGAGCAGGAGGGCCGGTCATGGAGCTCAACTCCATGCCGTCAATGGCATCCCGAAGAGGACGAGGAGGGCCTTTCGGGAACCCCACCCATCGTCGCTTGATCCCTATTTCTTCTCCTTTTGCACCGTCATCGACCGACCAAGCGATGCCGTGGGGGGGGGTAAGGCCCATAGACGCGCGACAACATCTGCCCATGCTCCACCGCGGCGAGCGGTGCTCTGGCGCCAACTACCGACTTGGCGGGTTGCTGAACTCGGCGGCGACCACGCGGGCTTCGATATGAGCCACGGGTCGATGCAGCGTGAGTGGAAGGCGTGCCGGCAAGAGGCGGAGCTTGTCGTCATCGCAGAACACGCTCGGCATATGACGCAGTCGCGTGATGACTTGGGCATTGAGGCCCGCGATGAGGACGGCGTGAATGACGTGACAAGAGCGCGATGAGCCGCTCTGCCTCCGTCGCCGCTACCGCCTTCCCTCCTCCTTCTCCCTTGTGTTGGCCATCAGCGGGAGCGACGGATGCCCCCGCCATGGGCCGCGCCACGAGCGGGAGAGGCGGCGCTTGCTGGGATGAAACGGAGGAGGAGCCCGCTAGGCCTATGTGGCAGCAGAGGTGACGGATGAAGTTGTGGATGCAGAGCGAAAAAAAATAGCTCAAGTGATAGATGAGGGCAACTTGGTCATTTTCCATGGCTGGGCCCAAACGACAAAGTTAGGTCCCCAAACGATAGAAATCTAACCGCTAGCGGACGAATGGCACACACGAAAGAGTTTCAAAAGACGCTGACATAAGTGATAAATGGAACTTTTTAGCGGCTTTTATGAGTAGGTCATCTGCCAAAGGGATCCTAGCCTAATGGTTAGGATACTCGAGCGGCACTCCACAGTTCCTGAGTTCGAATCCCCGTGGAAGTGAATTTCAGGCTGTGGTTAAAAAAATTCACTCGTCGGTCCCGTGTGCCAAAGCACTAGTTAAGAGCTCGCCCAGGTCCCGTATGGATCAAGGCGTGGGCTCGGTTGGTATCTTGGCCCGGGGGTTACGGTGTCCGGCCCGGGGCTATGGTTGGTATACCGGCTCGTGGGTTCGGTGTAATTTCGGCCCCGGTCTTCTCCAAATGGATTGAGGATCGTAGTTCCCATGCGCTAGAAGCTCCAAATGTCGGGCGGGACGGGGGTTCGGGGATTTTCTTGGCCGTGAAAACCGAGGTTTCTTCTTAAGAACAATGTCGGTGGGTCGGTCTTTTCCCACCCGACCAGAAGTTTTTTTTATGAGTAGGCCATCTTTTTAAATGGTATACATGAAAAAGGCTCTTAAGCTTTAGTTCTTCTCACTAAATTATCATTCTTTTCTCAAGTATATGCAAAACATTTGTGTATTATTATTATATTAATTAACTAGCAAACTTTAAAACAAACAAACAACGGTTTCTATCGAGCACCGAAGTCGACATAAAACGATGTAATTGGACCATCCTAGCAAAATACATATAGTTTTGATATTACTTGAATGAAAAAAATCCTTCAAGGTGCTCATAGGGGTAGGGTTTGCGTGCGTGTGTTCATAGGGGTGAGTGTGCGTGCGTGTTGAGCGTCTGCGTTGTCTTGTGTAATCTCAAAAAAAAAAAAAAAAAAAAAAAAAAAAAACAAACAAACGTACGTAGCGGTGTGACCGCGGGTTTGCCTAGATAAGCCCTTACTATCGTCCCGGGCCCTCTAAGTTATCTAGATGTTTTACTTTGTATTATGCTTTACTAAAGCTGTATCTAGCTCCTACCTTAAGAGGTTAGAATATGCTTCGCATTTACTTTAGTTAGAATATATGTTATCGTATGAGATTCTTATGTACCAATTTTCACTACTACAAAGCTGATTTTAGATCATGTTTGGGAAAATATTTTTAATGACGGTTTTTTGGAAAACCGCCACCATTAATAGGTGGCGGCCCCCCCTCCCTACAAAGGAAAAAAACCGTCACGGTTAATATGCATTAACCGTGGCGGTTTTTTTTAAAAAAAACCGCTACGGAAAAGCACAGGCTATATAACCAGCCCCACCCCTCTTCTTTCCCGCGGGACTCCTCTATTTTTAGGGTTTTGAGCTTCAAAACCCTAAAAACAACATTGGGGGGGGGGGGGGTTTGCCCTTGGATTTGTTGAAGTTTGGCACCTCAAGGGGGTATACTTCATTTGAGATCTAGATTCAACATGTTGGTTCTTTCTACTCTCTCTTTTGCTCATTTTGAATCCCTTGCGTAGATTCAATATGTTGGAGCTTCTTACTCTTCTCTCCCAATTCCTCCCTTTTGCACTTAACTCTCTCTTTTGATGAATCCTATATCCCCCAAATTACTCTCTCATCTCTTTTTGCTCGGTTTTGGTAACAGGCCATCATGGCGCGGACGGGGGATCGGATGTACAGTCGAGGATAAGTCCGTCTTTCATTGATGATGTGCGAAAAAAGTTTATGCCCGCTTGCGAAGCATCGAATCACCCAGGTTTAGAAGAAATGGTTTGCCTGTGCCATCACTGCAAGAATATGTTCTTACATAAGGATGATGACGTGATGTAGCACTTGATACAATATGGTTTCATCAGGGAGCCGAGGTACATCGTGTGGAAGTATAATGGCGAAAAAATAACCGAGTGTCGTGGGTGGTTCATCGGAGGACCCTCGTTGGCGACATCGGCGACAACGGTGGTGGACGAAGGACAAGAACAACCCCACCATCACCGGAGAAGCATTTGATAATCGTGATTACATCACGGTAAATGAACTTGCTTGAAGACTTGCCGTAAGACAATGGAGGTGGAGATGATGGTGAGCAGTCAGCAAATTTGCGATCTATATATATGAAACTACAAGTAACCATTGTTAAGCTGTCAGTCGAAATTACTTGGGGTCGAATTCTACATGTGTGTGTTCGTGGCCAACGATGTGTATAGAGCCATAGAGGTGGCATCTCCTGGTCGTGTGTCGGTGAGGGGTCGTCATCACTTCAAGTCGGGGTAGGGGCTGCGGCGGCCGCACCCACTACTGCGTGTCGTGGAGGAGAACACTGGCGGCGGCCAGTGAGCCCGCCTAGGCGTCATAACGTCTCACCATCACCAAAAGCGTCATTGCAACCGCCACGCAAAGTGCGGGTCGCATGTCATCAAGGCTTGAAGACATGTTATGATCATTTACAACTACTTTGCCTACGTTAGTCGCCGCCTCCTTCAACTACATCAATGCGAAGGCTGAATTATGAGTAGGAAGCCGCCAAGGGCGGATCACGGACAATAGTAGAAATCTCCACTTCTATGGCGAAAAATTTAATGATGAATCAAAAGCTAATTAACATAGAAGAGCCCTTTCTATGACAAATATTTTCGTTTGGTCATAGATTATAGGCGACGATCCTCCGGCCCCCTTTCTATGAAGAAATAAGGTATCGTCACAAAAAAAGTCATAGAACAACATAAGTTTTCATCATAGACCACTCGCGCTACTGTTTACTACTCATCTGTGACAATCTTCTTTAGAACTATAATGAATAGAAAACTTTGTCATTGAACTATTAACTATAGGCATGTTAGTTGATTATAGCCATGTTAGAATAATAGTCATCTACTGGCGTGCAAGCAGACCGAAATAACTCTAGATGGTCAATTTTTTTGCCACACATCGTATCACATCTATGATGAAATTCTAATATTCATCATGGATGTTCAAATGTGATGCGATTTGTTGTGACGATGAGGTTTTTGCCATAAATTTGTCATAGAAGTAAATTTATGATGAATTTGGCTTCTTCTGTGATGAAAGTTGATCGTCATAGAAGTCAAATCTCTACTAGTGGGAGGCATGAGCAGAGGGGTATCATCAAAGACTAGCTAAAGCTAAACCGAGGAGACAAAGTAGGTTTTTGCCATAAAGTTGTGAACCAAATCTGAGTTGTAATTAAGCCACCTTTTGTTGTATTGAGCTTATTGGGTCTTGTACTTTCGATCAAAACCCTATAGCATAGAGGCTACTGGTGGGGGTGTACTATATGTTGGGGAGCCCACTACCATGTTTAGGGCCTAATATAGCCTAGTGCTCACAAAATAATGTTTAGGGTCATTTATAGTTTTAATTACATTTTTTGTAAATACAAATCCCACCAAAGGTCCATTTTGTAGCCCCTATTGGCGTTTTTGTAACTACAAACCTCATCGCAAGCCATAACTCCTCACCGCTTCCACTATAAATGAGGGAGGAGGTGGTGGAGAAGGACTTTGGGGACTTTCTTCTTTTCTCTTTTGTTCTCTCTCTTATTCTTCTTTTCTCTCTCGTTTTCTCTCTTATCCTTTGCTCTCGCTATCATGGAGATGGCTAGCTTTTAATACAACTTTTATTGCAGCTGTTGCTGGCTCTTCGTTCACATCACGATAGTTATGTAGAACAATACCAGATGTCTTTCCCCCACAAGGTGAAGACCGGTGCGACACATCAATCTATTAATACCACTACAAGTAGTGGAATCGGCCACCAACTCTGTATCATCCGTCACCAACTCTGTATCATCCTGTCCACAATATGAGGTGACTGACTCCATAATATAGCAGGTGGATATCTTCTGCTTAACTGTGTGAGAAATATGTGACATGAAAGTGGTAGACGGGACAAGGCGAACTTAATCTTGCAATAGACTAATTGCCTCACATTCTGAGTGAAATGTTGTTATGAGGAAACAGAATAAGTCTTGTTCAACAATCACTTTGTAGCATCAAACTCTTTTCTATCAAAGAAGACAATCTTCTAACGTCTCTTTTTGCTCCTTCACAAACTCTGAGGACACTACCCACTGCCACAGCACCATCGTTACTCACCAAACAACCACTACAATGCATCATCATCATCCTTTTGTCACGTACGCAAAGTATTATATGGGACATTAAACTGGCTAATTACCCTAACACCCCCTCTTTAGTGGATCTCACAAGTGACTCAATTTAGAGGCCAACCGTTTTTATATAGTATTGTACAGTGATATAGCTAGATAGAGAGGATAACACAGAGAACTAAATATCAAAGAAGCATTATGTGTTTTAACCAAGACACTCATACTACAGATCAACAACACTAGTATAGATAAACAGACCATGTTTGACAGAAACAAATTAAAAGAAATTAGTAAAGTGCTCTAAAATAGTTTTTTTAGAGAATTCACTTGTCCAACCAATTACCCAACTAATAAGGAACAACCTTGCAAGAAGATAAGGATAGGTTACCAGTTCGGATGAATCTGCCCTTCAACGAACGATAGATATGGGCTCACGATGAGATAAGGGGAAGGAAAGAGTGTTGATGAGAAGAGGTGATACACACCTAGAAGGGTAAGGAGATGCGGGTGGAGGCAGTCAGGGAGACTCACCAAGCCGGTGCGCGGAGGTACTGGCGCGGCGGTGGAACTTCGATCGCGACGGTCGCGTCGGTCTATGTAGGCGGGCTGGTTCAGCGGTGAAAACATGGTGGGTCAGGCGGAGTGGGGCGCCGCGACAACCATGCCGCCGCCTGCAGAAGTGGCGGTTGAGGATGAGGGAACCACGTATCGGCGATGCCAAGCACAACAATGCACCAATACACAATCTTCACAGAATACCTTAATGCTCGTGCACTGGTCATAATCTTGTTGTTTTTGAGGTGAGAATCATTCTAATTGGTTTGTTTATGAGCATGTTTTATACTTCTTAGGTTGACTTAACACCAATTTCGTGGTCCTACGCTACACGCGCATGCGATTGATACACACAATGTATTTATTGATTTGTCTGCCATGATTTGTTGATTAAACAAACAAAGGCCCTGTTTGGATCCAAGGGCTAGAGCTAGTTTGGGCTAGTTGGAGCCAAACTAGCCCAAAAGTATCCAAACATGAGGGTTAGAGCTAGATTTTTGCAACTAGCCCACCCAAAAAAACTATCCCCCTAAAGGGGTGATTATTTAGGCTAGTTTGCACTAGGACCAAAAAAATATATTTTTTAATTTTTTTGCAGCACGGGATTCGCTCCCATCGACCGTCTCCCAGACTCCAACGGACCCGCGGCGCGAAACGTCACATCGCCTGGGACACAGATCCATCACGCGACTGCGGCCGCCTGGACGTGCGCCGGTCGCTTGGGCGCCACCGAATGATAAGGCGGAATTCTCAGTCAAGAGGTGTCAACAACTTGCATTTGAGTCATGTTGATGCCGAAGAACTAGGCATTGGGTTATAATTTTCATCGGCGTCACCTGCATCAAATTCCCTATCTGCAATTCTGCTCTCTCAGATAAATTTGTGAAGAGCCATAGAAGCAACAATAATTCTACTTTGTTTGTCCTCCAGAAATCTTTGCAATACCACACAGATAATATTTCAACACCACACACAATAGATAATAGATAATGGTTCATTACACACACAGATAATAGGTAATTATTGACTACTCCAAATTGTTGTCCCTGCACCATTTCTTGAAGTAACCCAACCTAAGCTCTGGAGTTAATTGGCCGCAGAAGAACTCCCTTTGGAACTCTGTTGCGAACAACTTTGACATAGCATACCACAGTTTGCTCAACGCCAGACTCAAATGCAAGTTGTTGACACCTCTTGACTGAGAATTCCGCCTTATCATTCGGGTGGCGTCCAGGCGACTGCCGCACGTCCAGGCGGCCGGCGTTGCACGTCCAGGCGGCTGGCGTTGCATGTCCAGGCGTCCGCAGTCGCGCGATGAATCTGCGTCCCAGGCGATGCGACGTTTCGCGCCACGGGTAGTTGGAGTCTGGGAGACGGTCGATGGGAGCGGATCCCGTGCGGCAAAAAAATTAAAAAATATATTTTTTTGGTCCTAATGCAAACTAGCCTAAATAATCACCCCTTAGAGGGGATAGTTTTTTTGGTGGGCTACATGTTTGGATACTTTTGGGCTAGTTTGGCTCCAACTAGCCCAAACTAGCTCTAGCCCTTGGATACAAACAAGGCCTTTGTTCAATTTTGATCATTCAAGGTTAACATGTGATTAGAAATGCTTTTCATTTCAAATATATTGTATTTGGGACAAGCTTGGGAGGCGATGCCTTACGTGAAGGTTTGATGCACTGCTCCTAGAAATAAACTATGCAAGGTCAGTGTCACAGTGTGTAATGCAGGAAATTCGTGCATCACGCTTTATGAATTATGACTGCACACTTGACAACTTGTTATAGATTCATTTTCTTTGCAGTGGACACATGTGTTTGTAAAACTAGAAGGACTCTCCGCGCGTTGCCGCGGATATGAAAGAGGAATATAAATGATTTATAATGTAACTAATAAGAGTTTAGAGATGTATATGTATAGAGTTGGCAATAGAGGAACATGATATATGATATATGTGTATGGTGTCCGTTCCTTCCTTCCTGTGTATGGTGTTGATAAGAAGAAATAGATGTTGCTGGATGGGACTCCATGTACATGGAGAATGGTCCGTGGAGTACATACATATACACGTGGGAGGGGTGGCGTCGTGCCACTAAATAGCTAGATGCAACTTGGCGTTAGAAGTCTATTTGTTCATCAGGTACTCGATGGCGCCGGGGGCGTGGAGCATGGCCTCATCGATGTCGACGTGTGGCAAGTCATGAGTGCAAATGGCAGATATTCTCCACCTCGGCGTTGTTGTCTTTGTTGATGCCGATGCTGAAGAAGGCCACCGGGATTCTCTGAGTAGAGGCCGAAGTCCTTGGCTGCCATGAACTGGGGGCACAACCTCACGTTGTCCTTGAACTTTCTCTTGGCCACCGCCTTGGCATGGTCGTACAACGCCTCGTTGTTAACGCGGCCTGCCCTTCTATCGCCTGCCAGTGGAAGCTTCGCGCCACTCTTGAGGAACTTCACGGACAGTCGGACACCACCTGCAGGTGCAAGCAAGAAATGCCATGCATTACAACTCGATCGAACTGCTGCACTACAGATGACGGGACATATTACATATCGTGTTGTCGTCTCCTTGAGTGAAGAAAGCACCATGGACTACATGTTGGACCGATCATCGTTGGGAATATATACACGACCATATAGACTTAAAGGAGATGTGCTGGTGGCAACAGTTTCGACTTGCTAGTGGCAACAGTTTCAACTTTCGAGTAATTGAATTGAATATGTGGTGGGCAGGAGTATAGATGTCCAACGGGCCGCCCGGTACCACCCGTGGCCCGCCGGGCGGACCGGGCGGCCCGCTGCGGGCCGCTGCGGGCCTACGGGCTGCGCGGGCGTGCCACCTACGGGCTCGGGCGCGCCCTCAGCCCATGGCCCGGTCCGTGGGCCATTTTGCCGCCCACGGGCGGTCGAACCACGCCGCGTCGGGCCGGGCCCGCGCCCATGGACGCCATTGCCGCCCACGCGCGACCGGCTCGCCGCCGCGCGCGCGGCCTCCGCGCCGCCTGCTCGCGCGCGCGCTCTCCTCAGCGCCGCTGCCGCTGCCGCACTCGCGCCGCCTCCTCGCGGCTTGCTGCGGCCGCGCCTCAGCGCCGCCCGTGGGAGCTCGGCCTCCAGCGGCGCGCTCGTCGACTTCGTCGTCCATGGCGCGCCGCCCGTGGGGGCTCGGCCGCGGCTGCCGGCAGCCAAGTCGCGCCGCTCCCCGCGCGGCCGCCTCGTCGCGCCTCCGCGGCTGCATGGCGCGCCCGCCGCCGTGGGAGCTGGCCGCGCCGCCAAGGCCGCTTTCGTCGTCCATGGCCCGCCGCCGGCGCCCTTGTCGTCCATGGCGCATCGCCGCCGTGGCGAAGGAGGGAGGTGGCCGTGGAAGGGAATGGCGAGGGCGGCGCCGGGCGGGGGAAGAGTCGGGGCGCGACTCGACGGCGAAGCCGAGGGCGTCGGGAGGATTGCCTGGATGGATAGGATAGGGTTGGGGAAAAAGTTTAGAGATAAAGGTTTTGTGGTGGGCTTCATTTTTCTTAGCAGGCTGCTTTCTTTCATCGGGCCAGAATTGCCATCGGGCCACCACCGGGCGACGGGCCAACAGACCGGGCGGCTCCGTGCCCGCGGGCGAGGCAGCGGCCCCATGGCCCGCCCGCCACCGGGCGGGCCGCCCGTAACCCGCACAAGTCGCGGACCGGGCCGTTTTGCCGGGCCGCGGACCGGGCCGCGGGTCACGGGCCAAATGGCCAACTATAGGCAGGAGAAGCGGCAGGGACTGGAGACAAACTACTACTCAGACATGCCGCATGCGGGCATGCAACGCGGATGGAACTCGCAAGAGTGTTGAAAGTTAATGACACTTTATTGGGTATTAATTGTCGAATCACCTCCATGCGTGCATGCGGCTAGTGAGCGTCCATGCATGTGGCTGGTGTGATCTGAGACACGCTTTGGCTAGATGTGTTCAAGGTGAGCTGTGGGACCCGTTGATGACGTGGCTTCACCACAGCACGAAGAACTCTTAAGTGGGGGTTTTCTCATATAGAAGTTTTAGATGGATATTCAAGAGTCAAGACATATTGCCGGCATAATTTATGCAAATCATAAGGCCCCTGCCCATCACGAGACATTCTGCCAAATAATGTCAGAAAGGAAAGTCGTGGCGGCGCAAGCGCAACACGCGGGTCCGACACTGCTGCCACTAGGAGAACGAAAGAGTATTGCAAAGCAACATCAAGGCTCTGCAGAATGCTGCAATAGCAGTATCAGGCTGCACAAACAAAGGCACCAAAAGGTTATTTCTCACGTTCATGTAAGCCTGAAGCTATGCAACATTAAGTTCGTCTCGCACTTTGACAAAACTAAGTATGAACCTTTCGCATTGCTGAATGCTGACTCTTTGTGTAACACCACCGATCCGATATAACGATGAATCCATTTGGGAGAAGAAAAGGCACCACACAAGAAATAGTTTTTTTAACACTCTTCCTTGAAAACCAACATTTCAATTTAGTAAAACAAAAGTTGGGTCAGCCCCTTTGTTGAGCAAAAAGGCTCCCATATAACAAATACAATTCCACCAAACAACCTAATAAAAGGGAATTCAAGCCAGAGAAAGAGATTTGTAGAAATCAGAGACATTTAGTCATTATCAAATAAAGCTCAATAACTACCGACAAGAAGCAATCAACCATGAAACAAATAATCAAAGCCATACAATCAATCATTTTTTCTTAGATTGTAGAGTCGAGTAACCAGTCCAAAACTAACAAGTCGTTACTGACAGTGAACACCGCAAACACATGGCTGCTATCCACACATTAGCATGTGAAACAATAATGGTGAAGAAGATAAACTCATAACAGAGGATGCCAATACGCTGAAGGATTAATCTCATCCCAACTTTATATGAATGTTCTTATCAAGAGTGTGGATCCATATAAATAAAGTATTGCACGAAGATAGCAGATCCACTAGCATGCTGAAACGCATGCTCAGCCTCCATTGACCAAAGCCTCGGCCCTCCACTTTGGAAAAATGGAGAAGAAAGAACATCGCTATCAACATCATCTTCCATTTCATCTTATATTCAAACTTTGTCAACCCATTTGTGCAGGCCGCAGACACACTCGTACATCAATCCCTTTTGATTAGTCCATACATCCACTACCAAAAAGCAGCCCCCACCACAAAGTGTATGGCTAGTGCACTACAGACCCGGAAAGGAACATTATGAGAGCATGCCAGACTCTTTAGCAGCTATCTCCATCACTCACACTCATAGGGGGCATTGAAAGATGTAGGAGCATGAGCAGGTTATTGCTTACCATATCCTTGCAATTAAAGCACCTTTGAACAAAAGATCGGAAAGGGAAAGGCGATATCATATACCATTGGTACAACTTCAAGTGGAGAGGATCTTTTAGGTCTTTTCCTGCCTCCTTGTTAGTGAATCGAAACCAGCATTTCTATCTTACACTTTGATAGGTTAATGCCTGCTAGTAATCGTAAGGACTAAGGATGCATGTTACGGTTGCTGCCACTATACTAGGAAGGAGTGTTGGGTTCTGGTTTCACTGGTTGTCCATCCTGTGAATGTTGTGTGTCATAGATTGCCATGGCGAGCGAGATGGGCATCATGCAGAGTGCTTTGGACTGGAGAAATTGCATTGCTGCCCCAATGTCTTCTTCCATCAGCTTTGCGACCTGTCTTTCTGTGCCATCCGTTGACCACTTTTCCCAAATCTGTTGTTTGCTCCCACTATCACTTGCTTCCCTAACGAAATCAAAGGAAGATCCAATTCAACAACAAATAGATACGAAAATATCAAGATGGAAAAGGACATTCAAATTAATTTTTTCAAGTCACAACACGGTCATTCGAGAAAGAAATAAAGCTCGTTATATTATAGCAACCTAAGGATATGTGAGTGTCAGAAATTGGGTTTTGAAGCAGGGTTAGGGCATATACCTATGATGAAGCATACAAAAAAAACCTAGATGACATAGAGATAGTGGCGATACGATGATGCCTTGATTTTGATACGGCAGAACAAATAATCAAGAACACATGCAAATTATGCTGATAATCTCATGGCAGTAAAAGTGAGGTTACCAGAGGGCAGTAGTCAGTAGTCACAAATCACAAGCTTACCTTAACCGAAAGTGGGATATCAGCAACCAGCTGTGCTACAGCACCAGCACCGCCCAGCCTGCTCATGCTTAGAACCTAACATTACAGAATCAAGGTCCCATCAGTGATCAAACAAGTAACTCAACTGGTGGTTAATGATTCAAAGATGTTAGCATAATGAGCTGAACCTTGACTTGAAGCCTCAGAAACTTCACATAATCGAGGATCTCATCTAGCATAGCTGCCCTATCTGTCTGCATAGTTTAAAAATGAAACATAATATCAGAAGTTTCTCTTAGTCATTCTTTTAACCTTACATGGTGAACGACACTCTGGATCTGGGAATTCGAAATCATGTGTTGTCCCAAATATTTACATAATCCTGAGGATACATGCTTGCTTATCTCAAAAGTAACACTCATGTAGCACAATTCTCGGCGGATGACAATAAGTTCTTCCAAAGCACAAGACTTGATTGTCAACACGACAATGAGGAACAAGCACAACAATAGTATAATATCGTAAGAACATCATAGCCTAGATCACTTGCTGAGATTCTGTCAGTGGCAGGCATGTGAACTATAGGACTCTAGGGTCTTTGCCTATATAATAACACCTACAAGTATGATAAGTTGATAACATTAATACCTTGTTTGTATTGGGCACCAATTCCTGTAGGGCCCTCATCCTTTCTGCTATTCTCTCTCTTCTTAGCTGCAGTAGATCAAATATGGTTCAAAACGCTGCTGAATAAGAATATAGAAGACTGTAAAACGAGAGGAAATGAAAAGTGAAAAACACAGATCTTAAATTAGGTGTGGAGTCTGGACATCCATAAGTACAAGAACAAGCAGCAGGGATAATTCTCCTGCTACCAGAAACATGTTACTCAAGTTCAAAGCAAGCAGCTACCAAAGCATGTGCTAGTGCTACACGACTGCAACATATATATAGAACATGAATCATCCAACTTATACTACAATACAACGGCATGGCGACTTAAGGAAAGATACGGCATGGCCCCGGGCCACGGTGACACTAAACTTCAGCACATAATCTAGCTTAACACAATCAGCCATCTTTGAACCTGTGGTTACTGATTGCTTGCGACCAAAGACAATGCAGAACATTGAAAACCACAGATGGGACAATTTGAAGCTGATCGGTGAATCACAGAGTGCAAAACGAGACATGTGACAAATGATCGCCTGAGGATGTTGAGAAAAGTCAAAAACACTGCCTACGAGTACTGTATCACTCAGCAACCCATTTCTGAAACACTGAACCGAAATCTATAATAACCCCCTAAAAACTATCAGGTTATGTTTTGTACAGATCAACATAAATTGTGAAATGGCACATGTACTCGATTTTAAACTGCAGAGATCGTTTCGTTACCCTCTCTGCGATGCTGTGGGGATCCGTCGCCTGCCCACGCCGCGCACGCACCTTTGGCCTCGGCGCTGGTGGTTGTGGCCCGACACCCACCCCGCCTTGCTTCGGCTGCTGCGCGTGGAACACCTAAAACCCAGCCAGAACACACCAAGACATGGCACAGTTAGGGGAAAGCGCTGCAAATTAGCCACGAAAACACGCATGATTTTACACCCCCGCTGCAGCGTGCATAGTGTACCTGGGTAGGCGGGTTGGGGCGGAGGTGGGGCGGCTGCACACCGCCGCCGAACACCGGCGCGAAGAGCCCGGGAAGCTGCACAGCCTCCCGATCCTGCAGAGACGAGCGAAGAGCTTAGCACACAGCACGCACACGCTGGTTTGGTACTGGTAGGTGCAAGTGCAAAGGCGAAAAGCCAGAAAAGGGGAAAGCGGGCACGATGGAGCTAGGCGCGCTCACCGCCTTGCCACCGTCGGCGTGTTTCCCGCTTCCGGAAGCCTCGGCGGCCGCGGCGTCGAGGCTGAGCGCAAGGGAGAAGGGCTGGTCCCCAGGTGCGCGCCCGCCGCCCGCGGCCGCGCCCGGGTAGGAGCCGCCCGCCGCCATGGAGAAGAACTGGTCGAAGAAATCGTCTTCCGTGCCCTGCGGCGGCGGTTGCCCGGCCATGTCCTGGCACCGAGGGGCCCACTGTGCCCGCCGGCAACGGTAACTGGTTGCTCGGCCACGCTCTCCAGCTGTCGCCGACGGCCCGGAACGGAGGCTGTTTGCTCGTCGGCGAGTGAAGTGGGGATCGAGGACTGGTGGGTGTGGTGGGTCGCTCCCTTTTATTCACTCTCGCGGTCGCCTCATGGCGAGGTTAGGGTGGGCCCTTAGCCTCATGTGGGCTGAGACGTCAGGCATGGACTAGTGTGCACGGGAAAGGATGCTAGTATAAATGGGCCGATCGCCGGTGCAAGTTCTTGCATGTGGGGAAGAGAGCAGCATTTGGTCCAAGATACGGAGCCCATGCAAGGCCCAGGGTTTAGAGATGTCAAATTCCTCACGCAGTGAGTCAGACGGCGAGACAACTTCAGCGCGGAAAAAAAAAAAAAAAAAAAGTGCTTCAAGTTCTAAAATTGAGCACCATTACTAGCAACTAGCAAGATGCAGTAACAAAACAGAGCATGGAACTCGTTAAAAACTCATGGCCTACGCGGCTACGCGCACCTGTCAACCAGTAGCGTCAAAAGTCTATATCTTTTGTTTTCCGCAAAAAAAGAAGTCTACATCTTTTGTTGACTGTATAACCCAGCCGTACGCGTATATATATTGCCAAACCGTTGTCGATGTCATTCTTCGCAGTCCACACGACCACACCATCAAAGTTAAACTCGTAAGATACTGTTCCAACATATACGTTCACATTGCTAGATATAGAAATCCAAATGCTCCTTAGGTATTTTTGTTTTATCCTACAAGATAATCTTTTCAATGTTAACCGAATAATAAAAAATACATTTACAATATCAATTTTTCGCCTAAAATAAAAAAGCATTTAAACAATAAACCAAATATCTACTGTACACATATTTCATCTTGAATATGTTTAATCACACGTTTTAAATAGCGCTATAGCGGCGTGGAGCAACTTCAGCTACGCAATCCCTCATTTTCACGCTATTTTCCCTATAGCGCTATAGGGCCGCTATCCTTGAATGGTTGTTTCATTTGAATTGTGAACTTTAGGCTGTTTGAATTGTGCACTTTATGCCTGCTCGCTTATGAATTGTCTTGACTTGATGCCTTCATGGTTGTTTGCTTTGAGGATGAGAACTTTATTATATGATTATCATTATCACTTATCAGATTATATGGTTGTTTGCTTGTTTGAACTATATACCTGTCATGATTTCCTATATTTGAAACAAATAGCGGCGCAATAACGTGAAAAGCACGCTGCTGTGCATAGCGTTCGCTATAGCGCCAAATAGCGGCCACAACAGGCTGCCGCTAATTTTTTTTTTTTTTTGACCGAGGAACCTTCCCCATTTCCATTAATTAGTTAACGGAAATACAGAGTTTAGAACCAGCATTTAGAAACAGACAGAAAGCAGAACTAGCGCAGCAACAGATAACCTACGCGCAACAGTGCACCACATGATGACTTTAAGGCTGACCTGGTCTAAAAACAAGTATCAGTCCAACATCAGGACAACAGACCAGCAAAACAAAAGCAAAGTATGCCAAAACAACAGACGCAGGGGAAATGGCATCTTCCATCCTGATTCCCATCGCTAGTTGACATCGCCTCCTTGGCTGTCTTCCTCCAGCGCGTCTTGCTTTCGCTTCTTGTCTTTCGCAATCAGTTGAGTTGCCATTGCCAACATCACTCCCAGGGCAGCTTCAACATTCTTCTTGTCGTTATCCGGGAAGAGACCTGCCCAATAACCCATGAGGGCACAGCAATAGCATACAATAGCAGCGGGAGAAGTGATTCCCTTCTCCTCAAAACAGATTGCATTTCTAGTTTTCCAAATACTCCAACAGATTGCAGCAATACCAAAAGTATGAAATTTCTTGCCATTTGGCAACCAGACATCACACCATCTCCAACACTGGCTAAAAGAAGTTGGAATATTAGTTGCACCAATAGAGAATGCAATGATAGCCCAAATTGCTCTAGCATTTGAGCATTGGAAGAAGAGATGGTCAATGGTTTCGTGTTTATCACAAAAATGACACACAGGGAGAGCCAATCCACTTTCTTCTAATGAGGTTATCCTTTGTCGAATTGCATTATTTGACATAAGCCACAAAAATATTTTGATTTTGTAAGGGATTTTCCCTTTCCAAATGTCCTTATTATGAGGCCCCGACTCATTTCCAGATAAGGCATTATACATGGATTTAACAAGATAATGTCCATTCTTACTTAGCTTCCACTTAGCCCCAATCGGCCTCGGAAGACGATGATGTCATCAAACTCCCCGAGCAATTTTACCCCAACCGACTCTGTTATTATCCACAAGCCATCTTCTAAAGGTAATTGCACTGAAATTGCTCTTAGCATTAGCAACAGAAATATTTGGTTGATTGCACATTTTAAAAAGGTCAGGATACAACTGACAAATGGGTTTATCATATAGCCAGGTATCTTTCCAAAACAGGGTATCCTGTCCATTATTAACAACCTTTACTCTGAATTTCAGATAAAGGTCTTTGATCTTAAGCAAATCATACCACATGGCGAGTCATTTTGCTTATGAGAAACAGATACAACATTACTATTTTGCAAATACTTGAATTTGATAATCATTTGCCATAAGCCATCCTCACTTTCTAATTTCCACCACCATTTGCCCAGTAGGCTAATGTTCATTCTGCTGATATCCTTAATCCCCAACCCTCCCTTTTTCTTATCTTTACACACTTTAACCCACCTCATTAGGTGGTATTTCTTTTTTGTTCTCCCTCCTTGCCAAAAAAACCTTCTCCTAATACAAAAACATGGGTTTAATCTAATTTGATGGAATAGTAGTTGGTGCGTTTTTTTATATATAGCTTCATTAAAATTAGAAAACTTTGGCTCTTGTTTTTTTAGGGAAACTACGGCAACCATTAGGTTGCCTGAACTTTTATTGCAAATGACATCAAAGAATTACGAGTTTGTTAGATTTACAAAGCCAAAAGGTTTGAAGCGAGGTGAAGAAAGAGCAAAAACCGAAAAAAGAAATCTAAGAGGAACAAAGCTATACAGGAAAACGGCTAGAGCGGGGAGATTATCCGCGAATCGCTACATCTATTGGCCCGAGAGAAGGAGATCTTCACGACATTGACGGGCGATCCGCACATTGACTTCATCTTCTTGCACGAAAACCTTCGCATTTCGACACTTCCAAATATTCCAAAGGATACAGGTGAGAACGGTGCCTCTCGATCTTGGCATTTCGTTCCTGGA
Organism: Hyparrhenia diplandra; assembly: GCA_015847255.1. NCBI lineage: Eukaryota > Viridiplantae > Streptophyta > Magnoliopsida > Poales > Poaceae > Hyparrhenia > Hyparrhenia diplandra. The sequence goes on along the minus strand of JADLZK010005154.1, from coordinate 199,693 downwards.
GAGGATCGAGAGTCCAAAGAGATTCAATATTGTCACTATTATCAGCGAGATGGGAGGGATCGCAGCCGATGAAGGCCCAGAAGCTGGAGCTGCGGGGACAACTGATGAAGAGGTGGCCACAGTCTTCATCCTCCACACAAAATGGGCATTGCTCATCCGGGCGCGGATTACTGATAGTGAAGTGTTGCATTAGAGCTCAAACGTCATGGTACCGCAGCCTACGATCACTTTAGTATCATTGCGAAAGGAGGGGGAGCTCGGACATGATATCTTTCCAAATGGGAGAAATATCTTGTCTTAGGTCCCCAAAGTCTCGCCGTCATTCCAACCATACTTGTATCGAAGCCAATCGACCCGGGGGGTAGGGGGCGCCTTGATGGAATTTTTAGGAGAAACTTCTTCAACAAAGCTTTTATTCTTTTTTCCATATCCGATGCCAAGTCCCCTTTAGGTTTGGGGAGGGTAACTTTGGCTCTTAGAAAAAAAAAATCGCTTCCATTTTAGAATAACTCCTAAGCTAGGGCAGTTCGGTTACAAGAATCAATTCCAATTCTCTCAAGAGAATCAACCAAATATTTTTTTTTAATTTAACCAAATGTTGTTTTGAAATTCAATGCAAAGGGAAGACGAATAATTCAGTACACATGAACATGCATGATGGTCACCGAGTATCCAAATGAGGGTATACATAAATGTCTTCACCAAAATTTTAAAGTTTCCTCTCGGTGTATGCGTCCTTGACGCCCCTCGACCCACCGCCGGCGGCTTCGTCGTCTCCAACGCCATGGACAAAGCTTCCTTTCATTTCAAGATCCAGGGCTTTATTGTAATTTGGCCTTCTCTGGAGGGCTTCTTTGTAATCTGATTCTTTGTGATAGTATAATATATGTGTTTGTTGTAAAAAAAAAAAAAAAGTTGTCGTTGACAAAATGAAATCCACTTAGAGATCTTACAATTAGATTGGAAGATTTGGGCGTCTCCAGATGCCAATTTTTACTTGGCAAGTTAGGTAAGTTGTTTAGTTTTTCACCCCTCTCTCGGCTGAATAATCCTGAAACGTTCACATGATGAAACCTTCAAAGTAATTAAGCCGTGAGGGGCATGCGATTGAACCGGTAGCGCACCAATACCAAACTCCCTCATAGTCGGGTGACACGCAAAAACAAAAAGATATAATGAAGTCACCGAAATTTTTAAAGGGAGTGACTATTTGTCTGTTGACAGATTTTCAAAGCTACAAATCTGTCAACAGATTTCAAATTCTAAAAATTTGTCAACAAATTATCTAAAGGACAAATCTGTCAAATTTTCAAAAATACCCAAAATGACTAGATGCAAAAACCCAATAACCCAACAAGCAATCAAAACCCAATAACCTAATAGCTTCTTGATTCTTGACAGATACAACATCACGTGAACTGCCATCCCAAAATATAGTACTCTAACTGATGAACTAAATCAAATGTTCCTCTCAGTCATCCAAACTCCCAAGATACACCCGGTACCAGTTTTACCATTGAAGGCTGCTTGTCGCACACCATGGGAAACTAGGATAATCGATTCAAATTTCATTAGTCACACCCAGACGACATGAAAAACATGATTGGGGAAGCCAAGAACAACTCACAAGCGAGTGTGGCACAACCAGAATGGACAAGCGAGTGTGCAACAACCGGAATGGAAGAGACTCAATGTTAGTTCGAGAGAAAAAAAAAAAAAGCACCGAATGTAGCCTATTCCAAAAGCAAAATGGATAAAAGACAGCTAGATTGTACAAATTCTCTTCCGAGTCTCTTTATTGAACTATTATTTCAAGTATAGAATATGCTCAGATACGAATGTACGGCCCGGGACAACGTCGGGGAGCTTCTCGACCTATCCGAATTCGAGAAGCTCATGCATTGCATTGCATTGCATTGCATACACTACATGCAACCAAGTATTACCTCGCTACAATCAAGATTCTTGCTCTCCTATCCATCAAAATTTGCGAGTCAAGAGAAGAAAGTATCGAGATCAAAATTTACTGATTTGTGAACTCATCAGTTGATCCAACTGCTCAAAAAGCATACAAATGCGCAATGTTATCATCCTTATCTCCCCACAAAGAATCCTCATAAGCGGAAGTCTTGTCGAATGCTCGCAAGCATCAAGAGAGCAACCGCAAGCGGCTTCATCTCTCAAATGAGGACTGGCATCCCCTCTTTGATCACTTACGCTTCACTCGAGAAAATAGCATCACATTGCGCCGTGATCAACGTTAGCACCCAAGTCAATCAGCTAATAATAAACACATGCCTATCAAATTTGCGGTTGCGCCATAGGGAAATCGGACAGGTGAGACATTAGCACCCAAGTCAATCAACAACTGCATGCAAATCTTGGTTCAGCTCTACAAAGATAAAGCGCGCAATTGCACAAAACAGGTTCATTCCTTATACCATTAATGAGCGAGCAACCTAAAACTGAATCTTGATGCGCCAATATCTATTGCGTGACACGGGGATTGACAAATCCACCACTTGTGCATGACAGATCTTAGCATTTGTTCAGAGAAATACAGAGAGAGGGAGACAAAGAGAGACAAAAGACATTTAGGCTCACGAGACACGCACAGATTGGTCAACCAGATTCAGCTCAAAAAACCTCAACTATAATGGCCGAGACAACTAAACTCAAACATACAAGAGAGAGAGAGAGAGACTTCAAAATAAGAAAAAAGGAAGCATCAACAGTAGCTCACCATACTAGCAGCAACTCACCATCTTCATATTGTCAAATGCAGCAAAACCAACTCATATAACCTGCAGGGCAAGACAGAGACAAAGTAAAGAGAAAAAAGAGACAGAGAGAGAGAAAAGATATTTGATCCACAGGGTACTTTCCTATGATGGAAATAAGAGCATGAGACTGCAGGCCTCAAGTGCACCTTAAACACAAAAGACAAATAGAAGTCAAATACAAAGCATCCTGGCTCAAGCACACTAGCAAACTTGCAAAAATGCTCTCTGATGGCCACTGATTGGTAGTGAACTTGAACACGAAGCATAGGTTGCCCCATAGCTGCAGCCCACGGATCACTTCGCTAGCACCTGCATATATTCCATAAAAAGAACAAATTGGTAGTCAAGATCTTGAGAATAGTGTGAAAAAATAGATTACTACGAGACATACAGAGACTAAGCCTATAAAGACATATAAATATAGAGAGATAGATAGAGAAATTCTATCTATAAATACATAGAAATTACTAATCCCAAAAACCCATTGATTAGTAGGGGGCAAGATTTTTTTTTTTTAAAAAGAGAATTGCCCCAAAACAAATTTCCTTCTGGGGGCATGCTTTCAAAAAAAAAAAAAAAAATCAATCACCTACTAGGAAGTCATGCTTGTTTCAAAAAACTACAAGCCCCAAAACCTATTACCTAGTAGGGGGCATGCTATTTTTTTCCAAAAGAGAATTCCCCAAAACCCCATTGCCTTGTAGGGGGCATTCTTTCAAATTTAAAAAGACAAAAACCCCCAAAACTCCATTGCCTAGTAGGGGCATGTTTTTTTTTTATATAAAAAAAATAGAATTGCCCCCAAAAAATGTCTTCTAGGGGCATGCTTTTAAAAATACAAAAAGGCCCAAACAGAATAACCCTACTAGGAAGGCATGCTTCTTTATTCAAAAGACAAAAGCCCCAAAAAACTATTGCCTAGTAGGCGGCATGCTATTTTTTCCAAAAAGATAATTGCCCCAAACCCATTGCCTAGTAGGGGGCATGCTTTTAATTTTTAAAAACAAAAAGTCCCAAAACCCTTTGCCTAGTAGGGGCATGCTTTCTTAAAAAATATATATAATTGCCCCAACACAAATTTTCTTCTAGGGGGCATGCTTTTAAAAATAACAAAAACCTATTCCCTACTAATCCTATAAAGACATACAAATATAGAGATAGATAGAGAAATTCTATCTACAAAGACATAGAAATTCTAGACAAAGCCTATAAAGACATACAAATAGGCATACAAATTCTTTAAAAAAAGACTATAAAGAGGTGCTAAAACTAAGCCTATAAAGACATGCGAGATAGGAATACAAATTCAAATAAAGACACATAGCAAAGACATGCGAGATAGGCATACATTGGTGTCTGCATATAGATAACTAGCAACACATACATAGCAAAGCAGCGAGACTCTCAGATCATAAAAATAGAGTAAAAAGATATAGAGATTATAAGCACATACCTAAGCCTATAAACGAGAGAAAGATAATAAACTATAAACACAGAAAAGAGACATACAATCCACTAACATGATGAAAGGGACTAACACCACAAGTAAAAAATCCTATAAAGACATGCGAGAAAGGCATAAAAATCCTTTAAAAAACAGAGATAGAGATAAATAGAAGAAAGAGAGAAATGCATTCAAAAAACAGAGACACGGCGAGATAGATGAACACAAAGATAAAGACATAGATAGATATAGATAGATAGAATGGCATACATATAGAAACAAAGATAAATACATAGAGAAAATAAACTCAAAGCAACTCAATTAAAAACAACAAATTTTCTACTCAGAGACATGCATTCAAAATAAATAGATAGAAATAAAGATAAATATATATAAAGCCATAGATAGGAAAACAAAGATAGATACATAGAGGAAATATAATCAAAAGCAACTCAATTCAACTCAGAGAGACATGCATTCAAAATAAGCAGAGATAAATAAAGAGAAATAGATAGAGATAGATAGATAGATAGAAAAGCATAGATACCATCGTCTTCCTTTACAACGAGATCGGGAAGAGCAAGTGCAAATGGCGGTTAAACGCACGAGACGCCACGGCGTGCAAGCGAAGCCGAAGCTGGGCTCTAAAAACCAGATGTGGACTTGTGACAAGTATGGTTTGGAAGGATGTCATTTATTAGCACCGGAGATGAAAGATCCTCTAGTGACTCGACCGCAGGACCGAAACCGAACTATAACCGGAATTCAGCAATTATACCTTCTACTTGGAATTCAGCAATTATACCTTCTACTTGCACGAATATCGAGTTCTAGTTCGACGAACAAAATAAGTTCAAACAACATGACAAGTAAAATTTAACCGACCGAGCCTTGAACAACTGAATTGCTTACTAGTGTTTGACTTAAACTGAATCAAAGTAAACTAATGACAACCTGAACTACTATACAAACTGATGAGGACGTGTACTTTTCTAATTCCAAATTAGCATACTATTCTCACATAATACGAAATAACATTCGAACTTAACCGAACACAAGAACAAACCAAAGGAGACTGACTGTTAGACCGAACTAAACTGAAGAAACCTAACTAAATCAATGCCAAAAATAGCACATGAGGCAATAGAGATCCAATCCAGCAAACTAACAAATCCTAAACCACAACACACGACATGTAACAAATTCTAAAAATAGCACAAGAGGCCATTCCAGATGCCCATGGTCGGCAGGCCGCATGGTGCCCCCTCGCCCTCGAACGGCCTTTGCCGTCCCCCGCCTCGGCCGGTACATCCAGTTCTACACATCCCGTGGCACAACCTCACCCAGACGCCCCGCCCCTCGACCAAAAAACAAAAAATAGCTACTCATTCCTCAAACAAAGGTAAAATCGACAACGAAGAACAAACAAATAGTTCCTTACCACAACAGATGACAAAACGGATGCATGTTAGGACAAGCACATGCAAAGGGGGAATTATCTCTTTGGGAGAAAAGAGCACTGAATCGTTTCTCTCGCTTTTTCGGAATCTTTGTCACCTCTGTCTATTGATCATGAACTACGTGCTACTACAATTGGAACGAATGCAAGTCTTTGTAGCGGTGAGCCTATGCGCACAGACAGATAGTCACGTGAAAAAAAGCCCGCCTTGGCTACTCACCTAACAAATCGGGGAAGGCGGGCAGGAACAAGCGGCCGACAGGTTGTGTGGGGCAACATCACCCGGCGTTAAAAATAGAACAATGCGAAAAAGACTAAAAATAGCTCCACAAATCAACCACAAAAATATACGAGAGCGGGGCGAGTTGCTCACCTCGGCAGTTTGACGGCGGTGGCGGATGATGCGGCATTGGGGTAGGGGCACGCAAACGGAGGGAGCGAAAAATCCTTCGTGCACCGCGGGGAAGTCGGCGGCGAAGACCGGCGCAGATCTCCCCTCGAAGGTACGCCGTAGAGGAAGCCCGAATGCGCGGCTCGAGAGCGGCGGCGAAGACTCCGCCGAGCGACGGAGACGCGCCGACGACCGGCGGTGACATCGGGAGCGAGGATTTGGGGGAGCCCAGGAGCGGTCGACGGCGGATTTGGGGAGAAACCAAACGGTGGAGTTGAAAAGACAACCGAGCGCGGATTTCGAAAAATAACGGGTACGATCCCGTTTGGCGTGAACATACCTAGAAGGAAGGGACGTCCGTTTGCCGCCGTTGGCCGCCAAAAACGGGAAATAAGCACAAATCTCAAAGAAACAATCAACAACCCAGATTTTTGACAGATTCAAAGACAAAGAAATGCGTCGACGTAAAAAATAGTGCTGACAAACTAGAAGATTTTATTCAAATGGAGCACCATATCAAGAGATGATGTCGGTGAAAACTTGTAGTTGCAGTCAGCAACAAGAATTGTATTCATCGGTGCGGTTTTAAATTGAGCTGAGAACCTTGGACAGCTGACTACTAGAAGTGGACAAATGATACAATGATGTCACCGAATTTTTAAAATTGCCATCAAATTTGAAGATTTTATTCAAATGAAGCACCACATCATGAGATTTTGTCACTGAAAATTTGCAGATGTAGTCACCGGCCAGTCAGCAACAAGAATTGTGTACTCATCGGGGTTTTTTTTTTTTTTTTTTTTTTTTTTGACAACAACGAACATGCATGTATTAATTAACTAGCAGCAGGATGCTGCTAAGACTTCCACGTTGGGAAGATTTACAAAGTTCAGTGCTCCGGGGAGGGGACACTGATGACAATGACTTGTATAGGAACAACCAGGAGCGTATGACTGTGACTGAATTACAAGGGTTGAGTAAGCAAGCCTAGCTAGAACATCAGCTGTAGAATTGAGATCCCTGCTAATTTTGTATACCCTGGCGTTTGTATCTGAAGTGACGTTGTCGAAGATCTGTGTATAAGTCTTCATTCTCCAATCGGGTGGGTGGGAATGATCTGTGCTATTAAGAAAGAGCACCAGCTGGCTGCAGTCGAGAGAGGACGAAACATTGGCGAGAGAGGCTATGCGCCAAGGAACTTGCAAGAGCCATAGCTGCCGCTTCCGCCATGATGACTGAATGAGTTTCATTCATTCATCGCCCTTATGTAAATGGTATTAGCCGGCCGGACCTGCGTATTAACAAAAAAGGATACCTATGCCTGCTCTCCTTATATGAGGGGTGCCTTGATCCGGTGGAGTGGAGGCATCAACAAAGCATCTAATTCCGGGGAGAGTCATTTGGTACCGGATGGTGTACTGTCTATTGTGTTGCCTGCGAGAATCAATATTCATACCTTGTGACTCTAGAAGCCGCTTGGTGCGGTGTTGTTATGTGAGCTTGAACGACGTTCTCCACCTCTTTGGTGTCCGGTCTTGCCCCTGAAAAGGTTGTCGTTTCTTGCTTTCCAAATATACCATAGAGTGAAGAAATTTTTTGAAACAAGATATTAGAGGTTGAAGCATTAATAATGGTGGCGAGGGTCTCCCGCACTCCATCATTTTCCTGCACAAGCTATTAGTTGCAATATGAGGATCAAAATGCATCCAAACTGTTGAAGGTAGAGCACTGTGAAAGAAAAGATGAGTGTCATTTTCAATAGCACCACAAGCCTTGCATAAGTTGTCCTCGACTCGAGAGTCTAAACAGCCTACGGGATGTGGAAAGAGCTCTACGAATAAGTCTCCAAGTAAAGGCTTTAATTAATGGAGGTAAGAACTTACTCTTCCACGCTCGTTTGAGGATATTGTTGGCCCGAGGCGTGATGCTTCGAGTACCTTGTAGAGGAGGCTGGATGATGTTCCGATTTGCAAGATGCTTGTAGATGGCCTTGGTAGTATAGAGACCATTATTGGTTGGCCTCCATCGGAGAATGTCCTGTTGTTGTCTTGGTACAATCTGTGTGTCTATTATGGATGTGTGTCTATTATGGAAGTGGCTATATGATCATCAAAAACACTTGTTAGTAGATCCCAATTCCAAGTATGTGTTCCTTGGGTCCACAGTCAGCAATCATAGATGGAAGAGGGGACACCGTTCTTGGGAGTCGGAGGTGATCATGGATTGCTTCCCATGAACTGCACCAAGGTGTAGACCAAATGGAGGAGTTCCCTCGCTTGAATCTGCATAGTGACGTTGTTAGTTAACTCCTTATGTACCTGCATAATGGAGGACCAAAAGATGGATCTAGGTCCATTGTTGTTAGCTATCCGAAAAGACTTGTTATGGTAGTATTTAGATTTAAGGACAGCGTTAGGAGAGGAGAAACCTTGAACAGTGACTAGAAATGCTTTGCTTTTACTTGGCGAATTAAAATTGTTGCAATAGGCATAGAGTGAGTTAATCCGGGTGTCGTGCCACCGGTGTTTTGGTGGTTGGCTAGGCATGCATCGTGCGCTCCTAACCTTCAGCTAATCACTAGAAGGCTACCCTCATTGTAACTAACTAGAGGAATTTCACACCGTTGCCACGGGTAGGAAGGGTATTGTTAAAGGATTGAATTGTAATTGCTAAGAAATCTGATCACAATTAGCTATTGAGGAGAATTACTTTGTGCAGGTTAGAAACATAGTCAGTAACGAAGAACTTAAATGTATGAAACAGTATATACTCATTGTCATAAATATTATTTAATCTTATACGTTTAAACTACAAGTTGAACCAATATCGAATAAAAATATTTAGATATGTTGGACGCGTGACAACTTCTACTAATGTAATAAAACATATATATTAATTTATTTGAGGAAACCAATAAGCGAAGACTCTTTTTCGTAAATATTTAGCGTATTTGATTCCATTACCGCACGATAATACTATATTTTTAATCACTTTAACTTCGTCTTTCACGCGTCATATCCCGCGTTACCGTGGTATGAAGGAGAAATCTATGAGTTAGAATATCACTATCACCCTCCTATTCTTTTTTTCCTTTTTTTTTCTCCATAGTGATATACCAATTCCTTCCCGCTGCCTTGCCCATTGGTATTTTGAAGTCGATCGTGCCAACAGAGAAAGTTTGACTCTCTCGAACTTCTTCTTTCAATACGATGATATGAAAGCTTATCCAAATCGCAAACAATTCCTTCTCCCCTGCGGGTAGGGCTTTCGCGAACACTAGTCAACTAGGGATCCATAAGCTAGTCAAGTAATATTTAAAGCGGAAGCATAAGAATTTTAAAGCGGGATTCTATCTTCGAAAGTAGAAACAATGAGAAACGAGATTTTGATACAAGATATCGCCATGCTCATGCTACTCCCATGCCTGCTTCCCGATCATTTGCTACTAGCCCTTTGAGTGTCGGGTTCCTAACTTTTACCCCGCGCTACATTTCCTTCTTCCTTTTCTACCGGGATGTGCTCCTCAACACCCGGACTAGAAAACCTATTATCCAATGGTGAAAGGTATCTTCCCTTAGCCTTTCAAGAAAGAAGACCGGTGCCCTCGTCCGATACTTAGGTTACGCCCCTTCTTATGGAATTGGATGTTCCTACTTTCAGTTGAAGTCAAGTCTACATAGGTGTAGTAGATTTCAACACCTCTTAATGGAATACAAGCTTATGCGTGTTCACGAAAAAATGGTTATTCTTTGATTGTTTGCTAACCTCGCCGTTCTTCACTACGAAAGTGTGTTGGTTACTCATTGTGTTTGATCTTCATCCGTGGTGTGGCGATCCGAACGATCTAGCCCTAGATGGTGTAGGATTCGGGATCAATCCCATATGTGGTGATGACCCATTGTCCAATGAGTCGGTCTTGCGGCGGTGGAGTCGGCGTCGGCTTTGATGGTGAAGCGAAGGTTGTCAATGCGGCGTTATGAGGTAGGCACGGAGCTCGGTGACACGGGACTCGTTGAAGGATGTGGCCCCGATCGAACTGGAGCACCGTGTCACTTGCTGTAGAGAAGACGAAATGCGCTCGTGGATGTACCCGACAGGGAACTACTTGGTGATCATGGACTTGAGCACGTGGACAGACCTGGGGAGCGGCGACTCCGCCTCGCGAGCTGTTTCGCGTCGTGCCGCTCGGAAGTACTCCCTCTCTCCCTAAATGTTTGTCGTTCTCGCTTCCCTAGAAACTATTACTGGCAATTATATATTAAAATATATAAATATTTATGTTAAATATAATAAATAATTAGTATCATTGGAAAGATCTTTTCATCTAGTTTTTTAATAAAATTATTTGAAAATATAAATGTTGTATGTATTTTTGTCTACAAATCGAGTCAAACTTGTGACACGAAAAACGATGGCAACGGTCAATTAGGGGACGGAGGGAGTAGCACGGTCTCAGCCACGCAGCACCAACAACGTTTCCTCCGACGATGCAGTAGTGAGCTGGAGCAGGAGGAGTGCGGCCTCAGTTGCACGGGTAGTTTTTTTTTTTTCCCTCATGGCCTGAGTAAAGAGAAGGGAATATTGGAAATAAGAAAGATGGGAAATGAGAGGAAACAAGAGGAAATTTCAAGTATAGGAAAAGGGCTCAAGATAGAAACCCCTCGGATTGTAAGGATTCGCATGCCAAGTTATATTTTCATAGATGTTGCTAAAAAAGTTAGTGTAAATTGAGTGTCAAATTTGGAGAGACATGCGAACTGAGGATCAACCAGATATTGAAAGTTCTCATATCACTGCTACAACCTTGCCTCGGAAACGTGCAAACAACACCACTGAAAGGAAGACACGTGTGTAGAACGGAAGCACCGAGGCTAGGAATCATGCATGCTTGGGACCATGCAAAGAACACAACGTTTTTTTTTTCTTCGTCACGGGGAAAAAACGTGGCAGGGCCACATGCATGCACCTCAAGGTCCTCAACTCTACCCTCTCAATCGCTACAGTACTGCCCCGGCCTGTACTCTTGGACGCACGCACCAGTAACAAGCTTGCACGCACGTACGGCCTAACGGCCCCACGAGCACGAAGGCAAATCGCGTCGCGCTGACGACATCCTGCTGACCTCATACATTATTCATCCTTTTCTATTTAAACTCACCCAAATTCATTTGAAAATCATGAATTTAAACGTTCGGAAGCTATTTTTTTATTAAGAGGAAGAGAACCAAATACAAAGACCAGACCTTGATGACAAGAAGTCATCAACGTTGGCTACTCCCTCCGTCCCAAAAATAAACGACGTTATGGGAAACATGTCACTTTCTTAATTTTGACTAAGTTTGTAGAAAATACGTGCAACATTTAAATCTTCAAATAAATTTGTTAAAAAACTAGGCTTCAAGATCTTTCCGATGATACTAATTACTTAATATAAATATTTATATATTTTAATATATAATTGTCGGCACTTTGAAAACGTTTACTTTTTCGGGAGCGGTAAGGTCTTTTATTTTGGGACAGAGGGAGTAGGTTTTAGAGCCCCAATTACTGGATCCATAGATTAACGGTTACATGGTTAAATCCATTAGCGACCTAGAAACTTGCATACTCGGGCGCCATCAGCGAGGCTCGAAGCCCGCCGCTTCTTTGCGCAAAGAAGGAACAACTGCATCGCCTCCCCTCGGCTTCGTCTACCACCGCCCCATGAAGGCTGTGTGGAGTTCGTCGAGTGAGGCCTCGTCAGGGTGCTCACTCTCGGCATGAACACCAATTTTCTTCATCAGCACTTTCCTCGCTTGTGCTTCTGGTTTTGCCTCCCTGCGCGCGCTCTTTGCCGCGAGCCGCGCACTGCGCTTGGAAATGAGGTCGTCGTCGGTTGGCGCCCTCCGCGGACGCGTCCGCCTCAGCAACGGCGTGGACAGGATCAAAGGCTCAAGTGGCTTCTTGAACGCCGCCACAAAGTTTTCGACAGACATGGCCGGCGCAGCGACCTCGTCATCCAGCTGCGACGCCCCAAACTCAAAGAGGTAAGCATCAGACGCCCCAACCAAGGGCGCGGAAAGATGGTCCTGAGTGACCACGGGCAGCACCACAACCTCGCTGTGCAGGCGCCATCCACCAACGTTGGAAGCGCGGGCACTGATTGATGCTTGGTAGAGGCCGTCGGTAGCTATTTTTAATATTATTATGTAAAATTTTTGGGGAAATTTCCGATATAGAGGCAGTTCGTATAAGCTACAGCGCAGCACAATATTCATAAAGGAGATATATATACTATATTAACAGCTCTTAGAAAATAAAAACTATTGTAAAAATCATATGTAGCAGTGACGCGTAGCAGGCTATATATAGCAGCCACCAGCCAGCGTTGCTTTCAGGCTTTCAGCACAGAGACATTTGATGGGCAAGTGTGTGTCGCTCAAAACTGCCGGACATCACACAATACACGTACATTTTCGCGCATGCGTTGCACGCCGCGACGCGCATTTCACTGACTGTCGTGCCGTCAACCCTCCGGTGTCCATACCGGCCGGAGTACGTAGTATAGCAACTGCTGCTGCTGGCACAGCCACAGAGCTATAGCAGCAAGAAAAAATGATACTGCTTCTAGAAGAGTACGGTCAGCCTGTGTTTAGTTGCTCCAAATTTTGGCAAGTGTCCAAAGATTCCCCGTCATATTAAATTTTTTTGCCTAATAGATTAAGCATCAAATGTAGGTAAATAAAATAACTAATTGTATGCAGTTTAAATGTACTTTACAAGAGCGAATCTTTTAAGCATACTTAGTCTATGGTAAGACAACAAGTAGCATAAACAAACGAAAAGGGCTACAGTCCAAAGTGTTGGGTAGTTACTTTTGCTCCGCGGTGTGGGTGTCGTGGTTGCTGGTTGTCAGAGCACTTAAACTAAGTGCATATTTGAAGGGCTAATTTAGTAACTTTAGAGAGTTTTTTTTAATTCAACTCTGTCAAATGGAAGTCTTTACTTTTGCTTCTCTCTCTTTTTTTTTCCCCTCACAAGCTCTATATATTCTATCTATTTTGACACTTATCTATGATTTCAAATAGTAGTTAATACAAACTAACCAAATTAAAATACCAAAAAACATTGGATTCAAATATAATTCCATCCTAAGGCAAATAGAGTCTCATCACAACTACAGGCCCTCTGTCCTAAATTATGTGTCATTTTTATTTTTGTACCACAAGTCGGACTCGATTTTGTAGAAAATATACATAAATTTATTAAAGAACTAGATTCAAAGATTTTTCTAATGATACCAATTATATACCATAATTATTAATATTTTTTAAAATATAATTTGATAAAGTTGTTTCTCGAGAAGCGAAAACGATATATATTTTGGGATGGAGGTAGTATATTTTTTTTTTTTAAAAAAACAGATCTTCATTGCACCAATAAAAAAAAGGTAGAGTTATGAGCGGACCAAAGATGCTTCAAAATCCTCAAGTAGGTTTTCATCATGTACTTTGCTTGTCTTCATTCAATCTCCTTATGTGTCCTAAGAAACTGGCGATAAAAGTGGGGTTAAGGCGTTGGCGCTTGCCCTACCACCTAGCTAGCTATCCATCATCCAGAGTATAGACGTCACCACCAAAATGGTGGACTTCGCTCAGCTCCTAGCTAGTAAATACTAAGAATAGTCTATTCTTCTAGCTAGTAAATTTTACTTGTTTTAACAAATCACAGTAGGGCACCCCCTCCTGTTTTCCTAAAAAAAAGGACTAACAATAGTCATGACACAGGGAATATCACTAGCTAGGAAGCATTTAGTAGGAAAAGTTCATATTAAATTTTTGAATGTTAAAACACTAGAAGAAGCCCACCTCACTAGGAGAAATCAAGAATTGTGGCTGTGCGTAGCTCGCATCGTGTACCACGTCTTGCACATTCTCAATATCATCACATGTTGTACATGTCTGCATGATCACTTGAACCATATATGCACCAAAAAGTCGATCTTCTTGTTACAAAGTCTACCCAGGATTCCTTCACCTAGCAAAATCAAGTTTGCAAAACTCCAAATCTCTCACTACAATCATTCTTCATTCACAGTCACATAGCTTCTGAGTTGTTGTGAAATGAGCTGAAATTGTTCCCCCTGGTGATTTTGTTCTTGTTGTTTTCACCATGTACTCCATATATTGAAGGTGAAGTCCTAGTATTTAACCGCCGGAAAAGGGGAGATTGTAAAGAATATTGATGTTATTCGATGAACGGAGCTTGATAATAAACCAAACAAAATAACCCTAAATCCGCAAATCCTCACATGCAACAATTTTCTAGTATCATGGTTGGTACATCCACGCATGCCCCCAAGTATTATTCATTTTCCCTTGCATTATTGGTTGTCTTGCTGCTAGGCAATTCTCTCATGTCCAATGCAAAAAAAACAATCATGCAACCAATGCCCTCGTCATGCTGCTAGGCAATTCTCTCATGTCCAATGCAGAAACAATCATGCAACCAATGCCCTTGTCACGCTGGTAGGCAATTTTGTCATGTCCAACGCAAAAAGCAATGATGCAACCAAACGACATCCAAAGCCAACCTCTCTGGATGCTTATAGCCAACAACCTAGGTGTTGCTAGCAGATCACTTGATAAACTTGTGGTCGTTGGATTTGGCATATTGACAAATGACACCTCAACATGTAATAAAGCAGGTAAAAAGGGAAAAAGTTACTACGAACTTTTTAAAAAATAAATACTACGACCTTATTATATTGTATCAAAGTTACTTTTTGATTAAAAAAAAACTTTTTCATCCATATAATAAATTGTCCATGGAAAAGACAGATTGCAAAGTGGGGCTAACGTGATCAATGGCAGGGCGATGGATGGTAAGGCAGCTAGGCGAACCAATCTATCGTGTATCGAGTCTCAAGTTTGGATTGGAACAAATGCATCATGAATACGCGTCAAGGAATGCGTTTCCTTGAGAGAAAGAGAGAAAGAGAGAGAGGACGGGTCGATCCAAAGGTGCACACATGTTGCACGCATGCAACAGCATGCCATGCTGCTTAGGACATTCACAATGCAGACTCTATCATAGAGTATAAGACTATTTATTATCTCGAATAACGTGGACTTGGAGTCTAAATAAGACTTGGAGCCTTGTTTTTTTTCCCATCTCTCTTCCATAGATATCTTTTGCCACATCAACGCTACATCAGTAAATTACAATAAATATGAAGATAATAAATGTGCTTAGACTCTATGATAGAGTCCGCATTGTGAGTGCCCTTAGATAAGGGCCGGGCACTTGGGCGGCCGCCTGACATGCTGACCCCTCCACTTCTGCCTGGGGAGTGGCAAGTTTACGTTAACAGAAAATGCACCTTCAATTCGGCTCCATCCTTGGAGTGATGAGTTACTCTCTCGGTTTGGTATTAGAAGTCGTTTTGGAGAAGGTTTGGGTCAAGGGTATTAGAAGTCGTTTTGGAGAAGATTTGGGTCAAACATCGGAAATATAAATCATCAATAACTTTTAAGTTGTTGAGTTTGTAAATGTAAAAATTATATGAGTAGATTTGTCTTAAAAAATACTTTGATAAAAAGTATACATATATCACATCTCCATAAATATTTTTATAGTATTAAGAGGTCAAACTTGTGTTTTGGAGACCGCGTCGGTGTCCTAAATGACTTCTAATACCATCCCGGAGAGAGTATATATGTTCTCATGCCCATAACTTGCCCACAATGTTTTCTATTGTGATACAAAGGGGTAACTAATGAGCTGCTAATTTAATTGGTGACAATTACTTGCCAGTAGGCTCGGCCCATGGATAGCCGATAAGGAACCTGTCGGCCATCCGCGTCTTGCGACAGGCCATATCTACCCTGGCCATGCCGTGGTGCGGGGTGAATCTAGCCTATACCGCCGAGGTCGGCCGACCCGGCGACTTTCAAGAAATCAGTATAGAATTATTGTTAATCACTGCTCATCAATAGTGTTAAACCTGATTTGTTAACGCAATGACCCCGATGAGTTTATTGGCTAGATTCACCACTGCTGTGGTGTACTGCTGACTATTCATATATGAGTGCATATTTTTATATACAGGAATTAGTGTGTATATACGTTTCGGTTGTCCACGTGCCGACGGCCATATATCTACCGTGGCCATGCTATGGTGGTGTCGATTCGGCTAGATTGGGCCGGAATTGACACGTGAATTGGGGAATTGGGAGGAGAAGATGAGGACGGGGCGATGGTGGAGGTGGCGGCATGGGGCGGCGGCGTGGCGCGCCCGAGCGGGGGCGGCGCCCGGTGGAAGGCAGCGGCGGCGGCTCCTGGCGGCGTGCGGCAGCGAGGGGAGGAGGGGGGCGCGTGGGAGAGGAGGAGCAGGAGATTGGGATAAATTTCTTTGTTTGCTTGTTGCCCTGAAAGATTACAGACCCTTACTTTTATAGCCCGGCTAGTGGGACTTGTATCTCAAGCAATCTCTAAAGATTTCCTTATAGATTGGAATACCTTTTACAAGCATATCCTATTTATTTATTTCCTAATAAGGGTCTCCCTTATATATGAGATATCCCCTTGCACACCAAAACCCCTAAAGATAATCCTAGATATTTTTTTCGTTTATTTCGAATTAATTGCCGAAGAATCCGCGGAAGGGAGGGGGCGGCGGCGGGGCGAGCCTGCCCCGCGGGGGCGGCGGCGGCGCCCGTGGCCTGTCGGGCCTGTCACGGGCCCTATTTCCTGGGTCATGACAGGTGGACTGCTGACTATTCATATATGAGAGCATATTTTTATATACAGGAATTAGTGTGTATATACGTTTCGGTTGTCGACGTGTCGACAGGCCATATATCTACCGTGGCCATGCTATGGTGGACTGCTGCTATTCATATATGAAAGCATATTTTCATATGCAGGTAGTGTACTGTGTGTATATATGTGTTTCGTTCGAAGTAGTAGTAAGACCAAGCCCACAAGGCCAATCAGATCATAACTGTAACACATCCCTCGTATATTACTAGTAGTACCTTCTATTAAGATACAAAATCGGAAAACACTGAACTGAATAGAAACATGAAGAAATCGTTACGCGCTGCGAAGGAAAAGAATGGGCTGAGCGTGTACACACGCATTTGACCTACTCATTTTCCAATTTTTTTTTAAAAATACCAATTGGCTTTTACGTACATGTGCCAAAACTGCCAATGCAACTGGGAATTATATTAACTTTTAATTAATTGGCATCTCAAGGGATATGTTTCAATTGAGAAATCCGTCCAAGATTCATGATCTGGCTGGACGGCGACAACTTAGCCACTAATTTGTAAGCATTTTACATATGTTGACTAAAGAAAACAAATACTACTTGCATAAGCTCTTCTTTCTTGCTGATTTTCAGCACCCATATGGGCAATATTACTGTCTAGTGAGCGTTCAGATGCCAGTGTGCTGTATCCCTGATCTGTGCGGCTTAAACTATGTTTGGGTGAGCTAGTTCAATTGTGCTTGAATGTCAACACGTGATGCTGTCACCGAAAGTTCCATCATTAGATCATCATTACGGCCGAGACTAGACCCAGTAATATTGATTGATTCTTCACACTCCGATGTGTACTGATCGTAGTTAATAAATGTTTGACTTGGGACAGATCTACTAGTATGCATTGGATAAAACGCGGCCATGCGACGGTCTTGCTGCCAAGTCCACCTACCGTGATCTAGGCCGGGCGGCGGGGTCGTCGCATCTTGCTCAACAAGTAGGAGGGCAGGCGGGCGGGCTCCAACTTCGCAGACTCCGGACCCCAAGATTGCGGAGAGGTTCCACGGCCACTTCTAGGACCCGATCCGCTTCCGCACCACAAGCATGAGGTCCTGGGCGTGCTCATCCCCTACCGCCCGGCTGCGTCGGGGCGCCCCTCCACCGCGCCGTTGACCGCCGCCGCCCTTTCGTGGCACATTTGTTTCATTCTATTGCCTCTTTGCCCTCCTTGGCAGCTCGCCATGAGGAACGTCTAGGTTGTATTGAAACCCACGTTTTTAAATAGCGGGCTATGAAAAAATAGCGTGAGACATTTCTAGACGCTTATTGGCGCTATATAGCGCCCGCTATAGCCCAGCCCTCTTATAGCGGCAGCTACGCCCAGTAGCGCCAGGCTGCTGTTGCCGCTATAAGCGCGAATAGCGGCGCTATAAGCGTAAATAGCGGCGCGATAGCGCCAATAACGCCGCAATAAGCGGCACGAATAGCGCCCGATAGCGCGAAAAAAGTGCAATAGCGTCGCGGCAGGTTGTTTCTAGCCCTTCTGCGTATATAGCGCTATTTAAAACGTGGATTGAAACTATTCCACTTTTCTTAATGCAGTACGACATAAGCTCGCTTTCGAAAAAATAAAACGCGGCCATGCCATGACATCCACCCATTGGCTCGAAAAGAAATTCCACCGGCTGGCAAATTTCTGTGCGACAACACACCGCACAAGGTTTCCGCGTGTCAGTTAGCGATCGAGGACACCGGTAGCTTTCACTGTTTCACCACTGAAAACACCTGCTGCATGCTCCTAGAGCAGAACCCTGCAGGACGACCTGTGGAGTGAGTATGTGGGACCAGTAACACGTTTTTTGCATGATGCATGACTGATAAGGAGAGAAGCAAGCTAGCAAACGAACTGAGCTGCCTATCAGTTTCACGCTGGCAACTTCCTGCTGCGCCTCATCAGCCACATCGCTGAGTCAGTGTCGATGGCCCTCCTCTTCCGATCCTTCTGCTACTGTTTGCTATATATACAAGGTGTGGCCTGTGAGGGCAGGGCACCAGCATCCTACAGCCAAGCCAGCGTTCCTCCAGACCAGAGTTCGAGCAAGGAGCTAGCTGCGCAGTTGCACACAGCTCTGCTCGATCCTGTTCGTGTAGCTAGCGAAGCCGCTGTGCTCCCCACGCAGTAGCGGATAAACCAGCTTGATCCAAAACCGATCCATCCAGCCATCGAACCACAGTACGTACGCATATACAAGGGGGACACATGGCCTCCGCGATCAAGGCTGCATCGACTTCCCGGTGGTCTTCGTCCCCGGCGGTCCAATCGTCGCCGATTCGTCCGAAGCGGGTGGCCATGCCGGGGCGGCGGCGGAGGTCTGTGGCCACTGTAATAAGGGCGGTCGCCGCGGTAGCTCCGCCTGCCCCGTTGGCGCCGGCCAAGCTCGCCGGCTCGGCCGGGCGATGCCTGACGGTGTCGCAGACCATGTCCAAGCTCAAGGCGCAGGGCAAGGTACGTATATAACATATATATATCCATGTAGCCAGCTGCCCGGGCTAGCTTGCATGCGCGTACGTACTGAATTGGAGCTTCAATTTGGTGTGTGTGTGCCCTGAATCGTGCTCGCAGACGGCGTTCATCCCGTACATCACCGCCGGCGACCCGGACCTGGCGACAACAGCGGAGGCGCTACGTCTCCTGGACGCGTGCGGCGCCGACGTTATCGAGCTTGGCGTGCCCTTCTCGGACCCCTACGCCGACGGGCCGGTCATCCAGGCATCGGCGGCGCGGGCGCTGGCGAGCGGCACGACGCCGGACGCTGTCCTGGCGATGCTCAAGGAGGTGACGCCGGAGCTGTCCTGCCCGGTGGTCCTCTTCTCTTACTTCAACCCCATCGTGCGCTGGGGCCTGCCGGACTTCGCCGCCGCCGTCAAGGACGCCGGCGTGCACGGCCTCATAGTGCCTGATCTCCCGTATGAGGCCTCGTGTGCACTCAGGAGTGAAGCCATTAAGAACAACCTCGAGCTGGTGCTGCTCACGACACCATCTACGCCAGCGGATAGGATGGAGGAGATCACAAAAGCTTCGCAAGGATTCGTCTATCTCGTAAGTGAAAGTGGCACCATACTTTTTTTTTCAAGAGCACGCCTAGGCGCGTTTTTTTCATTAAGTAGAAAGAGTGTTCTGAACTTTTGGTCGATCCGGTAACATGAGCATTACCCTGATCACCACCCCTACTTCTAATGGATCCTACAGTGATTACATTGGAACAAATTTGCGACAAGAAAGGAATATAGAGATCAAGGCCTAGCTAGCCAACCTCCTCATCCATGATCCCCGCCATGTCGAGCTCCATGGCGGAGAGATCGATCCCACCTCCTAAGCGGGGCCTCGAAACAACTCCTCTTTTTTTCAGTCATCTTGCCCCCAAAGGCAACCACGAACTTCTGCTCAATCTCTGAATCCACGGCCTCATCCTCGACCTCCTCGCCCGAGCTTCTGACGGCACCCTTACTTTGCTTGAACGGTTGCATTGGGGGCGCGGCTTAGCCGCAATCGTCCCACTCCTCCGTAGAGAATGGGCACCGGCGTCGGGAGCGGGCGCGGCCGGCCCATCCTTGAGCGAGAGGAGTGTCGAGAGGAGGCAAATCGCCGCCTCCGGGCTCCTCCCGGACCGACGGTGACGCGTGTCCGACAACGCCCGTTGGAGGAGGGCATGCACGGCGTATGTCGATGTCTCCGTGGAAGGGAGCGATGTGGAAGCCGCCGGGCGCAGGCGGCGCAGCGTCCAACCTCGAGAAAGGAGCGACGAGGGGGCCCCCATGACCGCCGTGAGCGCCGAGCCGTCGCAAACTTGGCCGCCAAGGGAGGGTAACCAGCCCCATCGCCAGATGACTGACCGGTGGTGAGGGTCCACAGCCACCACGGCGGTGCCGTAGCGTCCACCTCCTCCGCCACCGGTGCCTCAAAGAACGGGATGACCATTAGGGAGCAGGTGGCCATGACATCGCCACCGCTCCCGACGGCTCCCCCTCTGGCGAGTTGGATCATGCCGCGGCGGCGACAGCGGCTTTCGACAAAGATCGGCTGAGCCTGTCGACCGAGGCGTGGCCGAGTGGGCAAGCGTGACGAGGGAGGCACCGAGCTCATCAAGCATTGGGTCGACCCAAACACCCGAGGCCCCCTCCTCGCACGCCAAGAAAGCCGTCGGGTGGGCGGGACAGGCGGCGGAGGGCTCGCGTGGCCGGGCTGGCCCCGACCCGCCCGACAGCGGCTGGCGCCTCGCCGGCGACGGCTGTGT
Organism: Hyparrhenia diplandra; assembly: GCA_015847255.1. Classification (NCBI taxonomy): domain Eukaryota; kingdom Viridiplantae; phylum Streptophyta; class Magnoliopsida; order Poales; family Poaceae; genus Hyparrhenia; species Hyparrhenia diplandra. The sequence goes on along the minus strand of JADLZK010005154.1, from coordinate 178,571 downwards.
GCCCTTCTGCACACGCGACCGCCCACCGCGATGGAGGTGCCTCCCACAGCCGCCCGCGCTGCCGATGTCGGCGAGATGCCTCGCGCGCCAAGTTGTCGGTGACGAGGGAGGCGGGCAAAGAATGTCTCCCACACGGATCGGAGCCACGGAGGCCGCGGCGCACCAGATCCCCCCGCCATCAGCACGATCGCCGACGCCAAGGCGCGATGCACGATGCGCACGCCTCGCCGGTGGGTGAAGAAGTGGACGGGCGGTGGTGCAGGCGCGCAGTCCGTGCGTTCGTGTGCCAGCGCCGGCGCGGCACGAGGCAACGCGGACCTGGAGGTGCATTGGCGCGATGTGCCCCCTCCGCCAGGCTTGAAGCAGACCGACGAGCGAGCTTCGGTACCGCCGCCGCCGGCGAGGGGCGCGGGCCGACGACGTCTCGCCGACGGCGTTTACCACAAGCGTGAAACCATCGGCGCCGACCGAGCGGCTGTCAGGGGGGTGTGGTGCCGGAGGGGTGGAGGACCAAGGCGCCGCCAAGCCGGGATCCGAGCAGCAGGCAACGGCCCCAGCGACAGCGGCACACACGCCCGCGGCCGCCGCAGTCCCCTCCATGCCGCCGGGCGCCGACGACGGGCGCTGGGGAGCCCGAAAGCATCCACGACACCCTCCGCAGGGGGCAACCGCGACGACGGTGGCGCAGCGGCCGGCTGCAGGGCGCGCAACTTCTAGGAGCGAGGCGGCACGGACCGTAGCGGGTCCGCCAACAACCTCCGCCTCCTCCTTCTCCTCGTCGTCGGAAGATGCCTCACACCGCGTATGCTTCGCCCGCCGGAGGAGGGGGAAGAAGGTCGACTCGGGGTCGACGCCGCCGCGTCGGAGGCATCATCAAGATCGACGGGTACAGTAGCGGATGCTACCTCATGCGCCGCGCAGCAGCAGGGGCGACGGCGGAGGTAGATGGCGACGGTCGGGCGGAAGGTCGCACACGCACCACATCCGCGCCCACCGGGCGGCGACGCAGCAAAACCAAGAGGAAGGCGAGTCCACATCCCGACCCCGCCAGCGCCCTCGCCACAGCGACGGCTGGACCGACCGCGCTTGTCGCGCTCCAGCTGGCTCTCGTAGGGTGGCGCAGAGGCGGGAGCCCCCCGTGGGCCGCTGATGGACGGCAACCCCGACGCGGCGACCCTCGTCCGACAGGGGCGGCTAATCTACCCGCCCTCCTCAAGGTCCGGCAGGGGGTGGGCGCCCGGCAGCGGACGGCGAAGGCGCTCACGACGCCGTCCCGTGCTGGCCACAGCCTCCGCGGCGCAGCTCGGGCCGCCACCGGTGCTGTCCTCCCAGCGCCGGGAGCGAGTCGCCGGCCCCGAGCATGGTGGCCGCCGGAAGTCGAGGAAGAGGCGGCGAGGGGCGGATCCGTGGGCGACGGACCAGGGCCGCCGGATCCGGTGCGCGACCAGGCGGGCAGTCAGTCCCAGCCGGGCGGGAGCCCGGTGGTCGGCGGCGGCGACTCCCACAAGGGGCGCGTGCCTCGCGACGCAGGGAGGAGACCGAGACTTGGAGAGAGCAGGGGAGGAGGGGAGGGAGGGGAGGGAGGTGCTGGTGGCGGGCGCCGGGGCCAGGGAGGCCGCCCGGCGCCGGGCGGCGGCGACGGGCTGTCTCCTCCAGAGGTAACGGTCGGGAGGAGCGTTGTTTTGAAAGTGGCACCATACTGATTGCCCAAAGCTAGTTTAGCTAGAGCCAGAACTTGCTGACGATGGCAGCTTGCTCATCTATCCTGTTTTACCATGCGTCACAGGTGAGCGTCAATGGAGTTACAGGTCCACGCGCAAACGTGAACACACGTGTCGAATCTCTCATCCAGGAGGTTAAACAGGTCACTGACAAACCTGTTGCTGTTGGCTTCGGCATATCGAAACCTGAGCATGTAAAGCAGGTAAATAAAGGAAACCTTATAATGTCTCGAGAACTTATTCACGTACTTGATTTATAATCACAATTCTAACAGTGTATTATTGCCATGACAGATTGCAGAGTGGGGTGCAGACGGTGTGATCATTGGGAGTGCAATGGTGAGACAGTTAGGTGAAGCAGCCTCTCCCAAAGAAGGCTTGAAGAGACTAGAGAAATATGCCAGGAGCATGAAGAACGCACTACCATGCCAATGAACTATAGTCGGAGGATGACGCAATATATAGCTTGTTAGCATGCACGTTTAAAAGCAATCTTCCATTTCAGCAAGATTGCTTTGTACAGATTAATGTAGCGATAAGGTATCAGTACAAAAAACAATGATTCCTTTCTTTCAAAAAAAGAAGAAAAAACATTACATTATTGTACACGGTGCTGTGATAATTCAGTGATTACTCCATTTATTACTCTTCTAAATTATAATTCACTTTGAGTTTGTCCTAGCTCAAACTTTTTTAAAGTTTGACTAATATTTTAGAATATCTACAACACGGTAGCACCCACTTAGGAACTCTCTACGATCTCATTGTGTCACGTCATCGGTCTATGGGTCGCACAAGCCTCTAATACATTACACCAAAATGCACTACCTCTAGCCCTACGAGGCCAACCGCCAATAGCCAATATCAAGCACGAAGCGCCAACAGCCTCCTCTGTTACCCACGTCTGGCACCTGAATGCATGCTCCGACCCCCTAGCAAAAATTGTTGTCCCCTTGCCTATTCCATAAATGGGCCTACACAGGAACGCCTCCACTCAACTTCAAATATATATATATATAGGAAAAAAGTTCACATTTACTCCCTCATCTTTCATGAAAGTTCGACTTGCTCCCCGAACGTGAAAACTGCACACAAAACCTCCCTCGTCTATTGAATCCATACACATTTGGCCCATGGCAGATTTGGAGCCCGGTTTTGGCCTTGCTGGCAGACACGTCGGACTTAGCACAAATCAGAATAAAAGGTCCACCGGTTCGACGCAGGAGTAACAGTAGACCGCTGCCGGGCACACGAGCTCGCTCACCGTGGATGCCATGGCCGCGCAGGGAGGGGAGCCGCAGCGCCCGCGCTGCTGGTGTCGAAGACGCCGGCGCGGAGTGGAGCTGGTGGCCGTAGACGACCCGCACATCCGCGGAGTTGGGCAGCGCTCGTGCGGTGGCTGTCGCGATGACGGCGCCGGAGACGACCCGCGCGGCCGCCCAATTCCTCTAGCAAAATTCGTCGTCGTTCGTTCCTCTCCACCAAAATCCTCTTGCAGTTAGCGCTGCCTGGACCTTGCGTGCTTCCCGGGCCCGGTAGCTTGAGCCCTCGTTACCGGAATCGGCCGCACGTCTGTGAAACGCCACGGTCGTCTGTCATGGTCCCGCCGAGCCGCCCACTTGCGTGCGTACAACGCCGGCATCAAGCCACTGGCCAGGCAGCTTGCCCAGCAGCGCGAGCACCTTGTGCCCGCAGTGTTGGATGCCAGCAGCGCCACGCAATGCTCCTTGGCCGACCGCGACGTCGCCTCGCCGAGGAAGTCCACGACTTCACCAGCTCCAAGCTCACCGCGACGGCGCGCACGCCACCCGGCTGCTCCGCGAGCCTCGCGAGAGCAGCGCGACGGCGTCCAGTGCGAGGTCGTGGTTGTCGTCTCCTTGGCCACTTGCTCGGCGCCGTCGACGGTAAAGCCTCCGCGGGGAGCGACAGCGAGTTGACGAGCCCCGGTCCATCGGAATGAGCTCGGCCCCGGTTGCGGCGGCGCGGCAGAGGACGAATGAGTCGAGCACCTCGCGGCGGAGCATGGGGATGTCGGGCAGCACGCGGGAGAAGTCGGCGGCGAGATTGGAGGGGGAGACCACGCACATCTGGGTGACGCGGCGACGCGCAGCGGGCGGGCTGACGGCCACGACGAGGTGGTGGTGGCTGAGCAGGAGATGACGATGCGCGCTGTGGAGTAGCAGGCGGCGGCGGCCATGGTTGCCTCCGGTTAGGCTCGAGGTCGCTCCCCGGTTGGAGTCAGCGAGCAGGATGGAATCGGAGGGGAGGGAGAATGACGGCGGAGGCGAGGGAGTGATGCCGTGACGGCATCCAGGCACGGGAAGGGGATAACCGGTGGACCTTTTATTCTCCGACGTGTCTGCCAGCAAGGCCAAAACCGGGCTCCAAACCTGCCATGGGCCAAATGTGCATGGATTCAATAGATGAGGGAGGTTTTATGTCCGGTTTTTCGCGTTCGAGGGAGCAAAGTTAAACTTTCGTGAAAGATGAGGGAGGAAATGTGACTTTTTCCATATATATATATAAGGCTGGAGGCCGCTGCTTCCTTCCTACCGCTCCACACCATAGATGGAATTGAAAACGCTGCCACATTGTGCACGCTGCTCCAAATCGCCGCGGTGCTCTGCTCTGCTCTGTTCTGCCTATTGCTTACAGTGTGATCACTTTGAGTTTGTCCTAACTAAACTTTTTTTAAAGTTTGACTAATATTTTGTAATATATTATAATATCAAAGTAGTTTTGTTACTTCTTCATGAAATCTTTGTATGCATTTTTTTTCTAGAAATATATCAAATGGGTATGTAGATAAATTTCACGAATCACACTGTAGAGAACAAAACTAAAGTGAACTATAATTTAACATGGAGAGGAATATATGTAGGATTCTGTTGTACGGGGTTTTAGTTATGAGATTAGGATCTTTTTTGTTTGATCAGATGAAATCATGATTCTATCAGATCTTTGAAACTATATATTATATATATATATTTCTTAATGTGGTGTTAAAAATAAAATCCAGCAAAATATTGATATTTTTAAAAGAAAACTTTGGAGCACTTATTCAGTATTCACGTTGTTGCTAGTTCCTGCATGGGCTAGTAGTTTTTTATAAACATAGAGTAATTTTAAGAGGAATTTAGGTCCAAAACACCTATCTTTGTTCTATTTAAACTGTTCACATTCTAACACAGTACTCATACAGATGTTTCATTATCATTCTGTAGTCGTAATATATTTTATTTATCAATTATTTTATATAGTTTTTCATCCATATAGTGTCTCCCTTTGCATCGAAACTCCATTTGCAATTGACATGCATCTTTAGTTGAAGCTTAATGTTAAAAACGTACGATGGCTGCGCATGGCAACGTCGTCATCACAGCACGCAACTCGCATGTTTTATATATATATATATGCTCCCTGTGTTTTCTTGTAATGTCTCTATCTCCTTTTGTTTTCGGTCCATGTACGATTAATCCCCACATTTGTCCACTCAAATCGAAGAGGATGGGGAGCAACTGTTGCATCCACCTGACAGCGGGGGCAAACCCTTCTCAAACCTACACCACCCCGTAAATGAGGTGGGTTGGCGGCGGCCGTCTTCTCCTTCCCCAATCGAGAGCAGTCACGGGAGACGCCCCAAGTAGACAAACCAGCCCCGCCCGCAACACAACATAGACAAAATCGTCCCGCCCCGCCTTTGCAACATAGAGAAAACCCGTTTTGTTCTGCCCCTTTAGCAGGCGGATTGCGGGAAACACACAAGTGCAGGAGGATTTGAGCAGATGTCCTTGGGCAGAGTCGTCGAAAAGAGGATCAAGGCTCGAAGAAGAAACAACACAAGAGATCGAGTTTAATTTCATCATCATCCTATAACTATTTTGATGAGCGAGCAAGATCCTTGCGTGAGACGGGCCTTGGCATAGTTCTTGTCAGATTCAGTAGATAGGTACACCCATCTATCCTTTGGTCGCGGCGACTCTCTAAACACTGGGCAGCAGCGGGGTGGTTGTTGGCTGGCACACGCACAGTTGGCGCACGGTTCATGCTCAAGTAAGCGAACTCGGTTCAAGCACACAGCGCATTCCATGACAAGCCTTATGTATGCTTCGAGCTTGCTCTCCACGGCGTACCCGACAATCTCTAGTAGCTGCAGGCTGTGGTGCTTGAAATCTGACGATGGTGTCCATGTGATCCACGGCACATTTAAACAGGGAGCACTGTCGGCGCTATTGCATACATGCCGATATATCTTCAACATGAAAGCAAAGCACAATTATTAGCTATACTCGAATGAGTATTAGATATGTTGTAAAAGTTTATGCTCGAATGAGTTAGGTCGGCACAAAATGAAGCAAGCGAACACAAGAAAAAATAATCAAAGAGTGTCTGTAATTTACTTACCGAAATATACAAGTTCTTCAAGGACAAGGACAAAAAGAGTCCAATTCAGGTTACATTCTTTAGAAATGTTGTATAGATACACGTCTCTTAGATCGCGAAAGGTGGAAGAGAGCTGCTTCAGATCCGGAACCGGCAGTATAGCGATACATAACTGTGGCAAAGGGGAAATAAAAAAAAATACAGAGTAAAATGCTACCGTCGTCTTTAAACATGTGTCATCTAGTACATAATTATCAAAATAATTTGCAAAAGTAATGTAGTGCTTACCATTCTATCACGGAGATCCAGGTGCAACGTCGAGATGCTCCAGTCTGTGCTACCAGCTGACTCAGCTGGCTCAGGCATAAACTCGGCCAACTCGAATGGATCATTGAACCACAAAGATTCACGCGCATTACAAGCTAAGGTTAGGGTGCGGAGCCGAGGTACATGGCCAAAACGCACCGGGGGCTATCACCATACCAAGTGTCACAATGAACACGCCTGAGCTCCGGGGCCCGGATCACGTCGACCCTCAGGAACCAGCAGAAGCGGACCTCCAGCGCCGCTAGCCGCGAGCACGGCGCGTCGATCTGCAGGACGGTGAGGCCCGCCGGCACCGCCGCCTTATTACGGCGACGATGACAGCTGCAGTGGTTCAGGGAGAGAAGCTGCAGCCTGGGGCTGCCACCGAGGATGCGAGAGACGTCCCACGCTCGGAGGCCAAGGTTGTGCAAGGCGAGGCTGGTCAGGCATCCGAATGCCACCGGGCAGGCGGTGAAGAACGACATGAAGCGTTGTCGAGACACAATGGCCTTCTTGTGCTCAAGAAGTCTGCTGGAACGATTCGCAGCGCCGCCACCGTCGACAGCCGCCTGTGTCGCCATCGTCGTGGTCCTCCGTACATCAAACTCCAGGCTCTCCGTGCCGACGACGACGCCGGCCTCCTCGAGGATGTCTCCGAGGAGGCAGTACGACGGCTCATCTGCCAGGAAGAAGCGGAGGCGCAGGCTCTTGATGGATCTCTCCGCGCTGGGCGCCAGCAGCTTCCTCGCCGCGTCGGCGTACGCGAGCATGATCGCCCGGTGCCGCTGGCCGTCGTCGTCGTCCTCGTCCCCGTAGTCGCGCGTTAAGAAGTCTGCGACGTCGATCGTGAGGTTGGAGAGCAGGCGGGGGACGTGCCTCCACCGCTGAGAGAGGCCGCTCAGCCTGACGACAGCGTGAAGGTCGAGGTCCTTGACGACGTGGAGCAAGATATCGTCGGAGAGAGCGCTGAGCCGATCGTCTGGTTCCATCCCGCTCTGCATCTCCATCGCAATGGCTGACGCCGGCTGCGCTCTGCTTGCGATCCAGAGATCGCCGGCGATCGCTGAGGTCGCCCTCGCGCACTACAGGAAACTGGGTCTTCGCCGACCGCCGCAAGCGGTCGGCGAAGGCCGAAAACGAAAGTCGGCGAAGGCTTCGCCGACCGTAGTGGTCGGCGAAGACCTGTCGGGGGGATTATTGGTCGGCGATGGGGATTCGCCGACCGCCTAAAATAACGCCCGTCGGCGTATCCTTCGCCGACCACCAAAACGACGGTCGGCGAAGAAAAGTTGCCGTTAACGGAGCGCCGAAGTGGACGGCCGTTACGCCGTCTTCGCCGACCGCCCGTGTCGGTGGCGGTCGGCGAAGATTTTTCCATTTTCCCCTCTTCGCCGACCGCCTTGTCGGTGGGCGGTCGGCGAAGGTATTTTCATTTTTATTTTTTACAATTTCTTCGCCGACCGCCTCACATAGAGATGCTTTCGGCGAAGAAATTTTTTTTTTTTTAAAAACTTCGCCGACCGTCAGCGATTCTGATTGCTCGGCGAAGGATCTGTCTTCGCCGACCGCTTTTTGCAAAAAGCGGTCGGCGAAAAAGGAATGTGGCCGAGCCGGGCCCTTTTCCCTCCCAAAGCCGCCGACGCTATTGCAAAAGCGGTCGGCGAAGGCCCTTCGCCGAAAGCACTACGCTCGGCGAAGCCCCCGAAAATTTTTTTTTTTTGTTTTCGCTTTCCCCTTGACAAACAAACACATATATCATATATATCACATCCATTCAATCACAGAACATATCTCATGACACGAGCTCATCATATCTCACAATTATATTATAGCCATAAACATCTGTCATACGAAAGTGATTACATTAGGCATACACTTACTCATGTATCAAACAAGTACATTGACACTTGACATGGAACTAATCCTTGTTCAAAGGTATACAAAATTTGAGAGAAGGCTAATAACGGCCTTCAGGAGGCCATGCATGCATCCACCAAGCTGCAGGAGGCCATGCATGCATCCACCAAGCTGCAGGAGGCCATGCATGCATCCACATTCCCCGCATCCCCACTCTGATAAAAGATGGCAGCGGCCGGCTAAACCAGGCCACCCACTGCAGAGAGAGAGATGAATAATGCTAAAGTGGTACAGAGAGAGAGGACTGCTTGAGAGGACTGCTTTAGGGTCTCCATTCATGGCTGCTGCACCCTGCAATGGAGCAAAGGGCAAGTCTGATCAAAGAGAAAATAATAACTCACTAAAGTTTTTTAATAATAACTCAACAATCTGCAAAAGGTAAAGTTCCATACTAAAGAGAATGAAGTGGCCCTATATATATCATGATTTCCATCAATACCATGCTCCTGAGGGGACTGACCGTATTGCTGGTATCTTTAATCTGTAATATAAGAGCTTTTTCAGAAAAGTAAAATTTGTGATGAAAATTGATAGCTAAAGTTGCCCTGGTGATAGTAGACTTCAATTTATCTTCTGACAAGTGCAGATGCATGCCTGTTGAAATCTTTTAGGACCATCTATCGATTTATTCACAAGGTTCTTTAATTTGACCATGGGATTTGAATTGAACCGCAATGTATTAAGCTGATGGAAAATCTCTACTTTGTGCTAGATGTATGTTTCATACATATTAATTCTGCATGCATGTTTATTTCGGTTAATACACAGTTCTGACTTCATTCAGGCATGATACTAAAACACAGTCAGCACAACTTTCTTGCATTCTCAAAATGCACAAAAGGCTTTACTGTTAGTACATAGTAACACTCATTGCCTAAGCTAACCGCTGCACTTTATTTGCTCTGCAGAAAGCAAAGGCAAACACATTTGCAGATTTGCAATTACTCCACCGAAACCACACATACACCTCCTGCAAAAAGACCACTAGATGACTGACAACATATAGTGTCAAACATCTATCAAGCCAAGCCAAGCCAAGACATTATAGTGTCAAACATCTATCAAGCATCTCTCACATCATCCTTTCAATCTTAAACCATCCATCCATCCTCCATCTAATCCTACCCTACCCTAACCCTACCCTACACATATGACTGACAACATATATATGCAACTGTGATTAGATCAGATCCGAATGCAAATAGTTCAAGACAGAAAAATCACTAAAAACATATGAACTGCTGGCTGCTCAACAGATCAGCGAACTTGATAAAGCAACTAAAAAACTTTGCCACCCGTGAGGACTCCAAGTAAACTGAATCAATTCAATGCTTATACAAGATGGCGATAAGAAAATCAATGGAATATTATTCACATGTATCAGCACAAAAGAAAACCAATGGCAGTATATGTCTGATCATGGAGCTGGTTGATGCAGCAACTCAGTGGAAAAAAAGTAATTTATCAGAATGCACAACTTGAGAAGCAAAATACTCAACTTTAGAGCCATGGAAGAAGGGACAGTGGTTCAACACTCAGGTACTACTCTCTTTCTGCGTGATCCTGTCTGCATAAACAGGACAAGGCCGAAATCAACTTTGTGACTACAGTGTTGAATCAGACAAATTAATTATAGCATAGGTGGGCATGACAGGTTATGATACTGGTCCTAGAAGCCCCATGCCTGCAATGAAAATGGCAGACTAATATATTGTAATGCAAACTTATTTACTAACTGCTGCCACTGAGATGAGCTTCTTTTTTACCACACAACAAGAACTAATGGCAGACGAATCTAAAAAAAATCTAACCAAGGAATTCTCAGTTACTCTTATAAAGCAAATCATATATGGTTAATAATATGATCGGACCTACTGTTTAGCAATATTAAGCTGTAATGACATAGAAGATATATGCCTTTCTCTGCACAAGTTAAAAAAAAAAAAATGAACACAGGACTTCAGCCCAGTCATCAGACAGGAGTAAAGACTAACCTGACTTCACCGATGAAAGCACCTCCCTTCTTCACCCAGCAGTTCTGAGCAGCAACTTGGAACTAGGGGTGGATTCCATAGAGAACTTGTGCTGAGTTTTGCTCCTGCAGTTCACGAAAGCAAACAATACACAAATAGCACTTGAATTAATTAGCTTGCCAAGACTGCTCCTGTAGAATAGAAACATTGTTCACGAATTGCTCAATAACTGATTGCCCAAGCTATACACGAGCTGCTGCACTTACTACAAATCAACAATGAATTGCTACACTAGCCTGCCTACTTGCTTGAATTTCAAGAGACGTACTGCTACAAATCAGAGAGAAGCAAGAGTGAGCAAGCATGGGTCTGCTCGTGCTGCTCTCGAGACTGCACTTGACGAACCCAAAGGCCGGATCACCTCGGCTGCTTGCTGGCACACTATGCAGGGAAAGGCGCGCAGCTCACCTGAGCCCGCTCGATGCCAATGCACCGGCGCTGGTAGTGCTGTCCATACCCTCCGGTGCCCATGCTGAGAAGAGCGTAAAGACGAACACGAAGAACACAAGAACAGAGAACAGCGGCCACTGAAAATTCAACGAAATCCTACTTAAACCACCATAATTCGATCCAAAAATTCGCACAGGCAATCACAATGATGTTGTTGAACTACTCCTAGAAGATCAAGACTCAAACGAACTCCAATCGACGGAGATTTCAGATCACGCGAGATGGAACAAAAAAGGAGAATAAAAAAACGCCAGGATCACACGAGATGAAACCTCCTGCTTGCACACGCTCGGACCTGCGGCGGTGTCGGGCGGCTCGCGTCGGTGGCGGGGGCGGCGCGGCCGGCGGGGACGGGCACGGCTGGCGGGGCGGGCGCGGCCGGCGAGGCGTCGGCGGCGGCGGCGGCGGCGGCGCGTTGTGAATGTGTGCGTGTGTTTCTGTGTGTGTGAGTGAGTGTGTGTGAGGTGAGGGCCGAGCTGAGTGTGTGTGTTTCTGCGTATATCCGGACTTCGCCGACCGCCCCGATCCGGCGGTCGGCGAAGACCATCCACTTTTTTTAAAAAAATCGAATCGGATAGGCGGGGGCGCGCGGGAAAACGGCTTCGCCGACCGCTCTAGGATCCGGCGGTCGGCGAAGTTTTTTTTAAAAAAAAAACGAACGGTCAGGGTCGCGGTGACACTTCTTTGCCGACCGCCCATATACTAGGCGGTCGGCGAAGAAGACTTCGCCGAGGGCAACTTCGTGCTCTCGGCAAAGAATTTTTTTTTGGAGTTTTCACTTCAAATTTTTTCTGTAGCTTAGATAGAGTGTTTACAAGTACATGTCAAAAAATGGGACATTTTCCGCACATTTTACTATTTTTTAATATTTTTTTTTTTTTTACTCGAATATTTTTTTGACAACTAAAATTTGAACTGCAGGTCCTTAGAAAAATGGAATTATGTGATTGGAAAAATGATATTCTTGTTTGTTAGTATATTTTGAGCCCTCATCTATGGACACGTGAGAAAATCCAAAGATCTTGAGTGCGGGACATTTCGATTTCCATGCGCCTTGAATCATTTTAAAATTCTAAAAAAGAAAACGAAGTTGGAAATTCATGAAATTTGACAAGTCATCGTTATATTGCTTGTTTAAGCTGTGGAAAAAAATTTGAAAAGGTTTCATGCAAGTTTGCATCCCGGACTCTTTGAAACATAGACATCTCAACTAGAGTTTACATTATCACATGCTAGAGATGTCTTGGTAATCGCCACCCCAGATGCAAACGTCCACGAAATCGACTCAAACTTTTTTCATAGTGTACACATGTGATATAAGGACAACTCGTCAAGTTTCATGATTTTTCAACTCCGTTTGAATTTTATAGAATTTTAAAACAATCGACCCGCAAGTCCCTCGCCGTGTTTCGCGCACAAGATATTCAAATTTCGGTGTCTCGTCATGGATGAGGACTCAATATAGACTCACAATCATGTTTATCATTTTTGAATCATTTAGAACCATTATTCGAATCACTTGCAGTTCAAATTTTAGTTTTCAAAGAAATTCAAATATAACATGAAAACTCATAAAATATAGTAAAAAGTTTTAAAAAATCCCAAACTTGAACAATGCACTCAATTTACTGTAGCTACGGCACAGAAAAAGTTGTGATGGTAAATTCAAAAAAAAAAAATTTATACTTCGCCGAAAGACCGAAATAGGTGCTCGGCGAAGGCAGTCTTCGCCGACCGCCAGGTGTGTGCGGCGGTTCGCCGACCGCCAGATGGACGGCGGTCGGCGAAGAATCGACCCTCGGCATTTTTTGGCCTGCCACGTGGCAATGCGGGGCATTGTTTTTATAATTTTTTTAAAAAAACTTCGCCGACCACCGGACGGAGGGGCGGTCGGCGAAGATGTTGATCTTTGCCGACCACCGGACGGTGGGCGGTCGGCGCGAAGTGTGCGCGACAGTTAACCGTTACGGTGGCGTCGGAACGACGACGGTTTTTTCTTCGCCGACCGCCGGCGGTCGGCAAAGAGAAGGCGCTTTGCCAAGCGTTGCTCTTCGCCGACCACTTGGCGGTCGGCGAAGACCTCTTCGCCGACCGTGGAACTTTGCCAAGCGCGGCGGTCGGCGAAAAATCTTCGCCGACCGCCAACTTTTCAGGTGGTCGGCAAAACGCAAGACGCACGGTCGGCGAAGATCCAGTTTCCGTAGTGGCGGCGATAATAACCACGACCACCTCTTTGTACTCCCGATGTTTAACCTAATATTTTCCCCTAAAGTTAATTTCACTGTCTGTGTTTTCTTGTCGAGAAAAAAACTTGGCGTCTTACATATCCCTCTCAAGGAAGATAAGAATAGATCGAGCGAAATTAATTGCAGGTCCTCAAGAAAGTCGTGTGCAGGTGTCATGTAGTCCTACGAAAGTCTCAAAATCACGATTCTTATTTGGATTCTAGATCCTTGTAAATAGTCCGGGTCTCTTCTAGGTCAAACCGTGTTTTGTCGACTCATTAGCTGACGTGGCATTACATGGATCTAACATGTGAGACCCACATATATATTAGGGATGATTAAGGCTCAATTTTCGAAAATCATCATACGTTTTCATACAATTTAGAAGATGATTCTTATATGAAAATTAGTCCTCGATGAGATCTGTAATTTTCTCGATGTGAGTTTTATCATTTGAGGTACTTAAGATGATAAAAGAAAAGTTTCAGCATATTAATCACGTGTACCAAGCCTGTCGCTTTAGAAATTGTATACAATTGTAGCATTCGATGAGACCTCCTGCTTTCCTGTTTCGAGTATTTTTCATTTAAAATCGTTAAGATGCTTAAAAATATTGGTTTTAGTTTATCAGGTTTATTTATTACAAACTTATGTTAAAAATTAGGGTGTCTCTGCATGCCAACGTCGTCGTCATCACAGCACGCAACTTGCATGTTTTATATCTGCTCCCTAGACACAGAGTCCTCATCACACGGTTTCCTTGTAATGTCTCCAACTCCTTTTGTTTTGTGTCCATGTACAAAGAATTGCCTAGATCGATCAGCTAGAAGGCCCTGCCGGGGAGCCCCCGCGTGACCCAACATCGCGATAGCCCCCGCGCCGCTCCCACACGCTGGCGGCACGGGCGGCAACCTTAGCCGCCCGCCTGCTCGCTCCCCTGGCTCCCCCTCCTCTTCCCCGCTGCACCGCTGCCGGAAAGTGTGGCGGCGCAGGGATACCGCGGGCGGCAAGTGGCGATCTGCTCGAGCCACGTGGGGCTTAGCAAGGCAACCTCTTTGGGTCTGTGACAGCACCAACATCTTAGTTTTAGGAACAAACAAATAAGTCCTTAATTTATTCTCTATCCTGCAAATTTCACAATTTAAGGGTCACGCGCGATCGATCCAAGTGTCCACTTAAACACCAAACTAACGAAAAACACAGTATTCGTACCACTTACCGTCCGGGGCTTCTTCATCGTCATCCTGCCTCCCGCGTTAACAAATATGCACGTTGATGTTACGCGAGTTGTAGCGATCCGCAACCAAGTAGTACACTTGTAGACGCCGCCGATCCTGTTGAATATGTTCCAAATTTAGTTGTGCACAATTATTATTGGGCGGCCCAGCCGACGGAGCGGCGGATGCCGTCGTCGGGAGGCTTGGAGGTGGGGGCGTGGCGGGGGGGGCGTAGCCCCCCGGTTGTAAGCCCTTCTAGGGTTTCCACTCGGTGTTCGATTCATTCTCCTATAAGCCGGCGCATTGGGGTTGTAACGTAGAAACCCTAGAAGGGTCGAGCGCCTCGTGCAAGGATGCTACAACCTTTGCCCACTGGGTCCATTTGGACACTGTAGACGGCAGTAGTGGCGTGGAAGACGGAGGCTTCCCCGCCGGTGATGGGTTCGTCCCGCCGGGCGGCGCGGCAACAATGCTGCCACCACCACCAAGAGAGCAGCAACACAATGCGCCATCCCGCGTTGCGCTGATCTTGTTGTTGAGAGCTGAAATAGAGAGGAGTCTAGCGTGCGGATGGGCTTGTAATGTATGTAGTAGAAAGAAGATAAGAAGAGGATGTTGCGCTGGAAAGGGCATCTGACGTGATCACAACAAGCGACCATAATCTTCTGTTTGGAAGCACTGGGAGCTTAAGGAGCAAAAGGCTGGACTTAATCAATGATGCTTCGTACTCCTTGATCGCTATTGTCTGGACGGTTTCACTCTTTGCAAATTTTGAGTTTGTTCTATATCAATTGCATTTTACATCAAAGTCCCAAGCATTCGTATTTTCTGACATATTCTTATATGACATTGCTGAGCTGGGTGAGGTTGCCCAAACTGGTTAAGTACATCGAGGCGCGTTGAAACCAACAGCTCTCTACTACATATGGATAGGTAAAGTGATGCGCTCGGCGCTTATTCGTGTCTTTTTCTTTCTTCTTATTATTATTACTGAACAAAACTATTCGTGCCTTTTTCTTTGTTATTATTACTGAACAAAACTAAAAGCATACAAACATGAGAGGAGGTAGTATGTGGCTTTGCACTAGTCTCATCTGATCGTTTGAAAACCATACGACGCATACCAATGACGGAGCTTTTTTTTTTTTTTTTTAGCAGAACCAATGACGGAGGTTGTCACAGCCCAAGATTGGGTCTTGGGGAGGCCGGCGATCCAGCCCAATGAGGGCCCCAGCGTCGCCGCCGCGCGCGCCGTCATCATCTTAAAATTCGTTAGGAAATAAAATAAAAAGAATTTTAGTAAATAGAGAGAGAGGCTGTGTGTGTGACTTCGCAAAATCGCAGGTCGCAACAGGCTGTGTGTGTGTGTGACTGTCCGCCCCTGGGTTTGCCGCCCGCCGCCGCCGAGGCCTCCTCTTCGGCTCTTCGCCGGCTCCTCCTTGACCCCACGGAGGCGGCGCTCGGCGGTGGCCTTCTGTCGGGGTGGACACATCCGCGCCCATGGCCAACCGCGGCGCTGCAGCCGGCAAGCTCTCCGTCGCGGAGACCTTCTCCAGCCTCAGGGAGCAAGGCAAGGTGCGTTCGTTTGAGCGCTCACGTTTGCGCTTCGCTTCGTCGCAACCGTTAAGGACAATTTTACCCGAGCACCAACATTTCTCTTGCTATTCCTGATTGAGTCGTGGGGTTGGATTGCTAGCGCCGTGGTGGCCGATGCCCAATGTTGGTCCCGGATAGTTGCAGGGAAATGGATCAGGGATTGGAACAATCTGTGCATTCCTTGCATGTAATTGTTCAAATACAGTGGTTTTATGTCGAATACACACCGTGCTGGTCTTAATTTCCGTAAAAATCTAGCCTTATCTTGCACAATAGTGGCTGGATGTGCATTACCGAACTGTCTTTGTCTGCAAAACCAGTGTTTCCATCTTTAGGTACCATAGTGTTCATTCTTTTTTGAAAGGCATAGTGTTCATTCTCAGTCAGGGTAACTGAACTGCTCTAAGAAATTTGTATCAAGAGTAGCAATAAGATGCTAAGCAGAGACCAGCCTTTGATTGCAGGGATCTTGCCTTTTATGGTGCAGCCATGCTGTGCTATAGTTTGCAAATAGTCTTTTTGGAATTGATTTAGTATAAGCTGCCTGTCTAACCTAGGAATTTCAGACTGCATTCATCCCGTTCATCACTGCGGGTGATCCTGACCTGGGAACCACATCGAAAGCATTGAAGATCCTCAATTCCTGCGGTTCGGATGTGATAGAGGTTGGTGTACCATACTCGGATCCACTGGCTGATGGACCAGTTATTCAGGTAGTCGTGATGGCCTTTTGCCCTTTCCTCTCATCAGCTGCAGCATAGTATGTGGTCTGCTACGGATTTTATAGTTTTAGATTGACGTCATTTCAGGCTTCTGCAACACGGGCGCTTAAGAAAGGCACTACACTCAATTCTGTCATAGAGATGCTGAAGGGGTTACACCTGAGCTTTCTTGTCCCATTGTACTTTTCACATACTACAATCCAATTCTAAAACGTGGTGTGGGAAACTTCATGGCTACTATCAGACAAGCTGGCATACATGGTAAGCTTCCATTTGGTTGTTTCAGATTTTCTATTAGTCTATTACTATATGGGGTGTCTTGTTCTTGTATCTTCTGTTTATACTATAGTTAGTTCAGAAATTTTGTTCTCTTGTCAATAAGACCTTTGTTTCACACTGTTATATGTCACAGGACTTGTAGTGCCTGATCTTCCTTTGGAGGAGACAGCATTGCTGAGGAGCGAGGCCATTGTGCACAACATAGAGCTGGTTAATACCCACTCTCATCTTTTCATGCACCACTTGCACAAAATTGTCTATCTGGGTGGTAACTAAATTCTTACTCGAGATGGGACCTTTCAAATCTTCAGCTTGGGCATAGCCCATTCCAGGCCTACAACAATACACAGTTGAAAAAATCTTATGGGCCTTTGGATCAGCCCAGGCCTAGAAGGTCTGACTACTTGGGTTCACACATGTCAGCTGGGTTTGTCAAGTCCACTAAATTCAGGATAGATTACGTCAAAGCTATTTGTTTGATATATTTTTTGTAACTTGGGTTTGGTACCACAACATAATAACTTTTACTAATCACGGTGGACCAGTCAACACAATAGATATATCTTGAGTATCAGCCATATATCATTTATATTTTGCATGATTGCTTGCAGGTGCTGCTTACAACTCCAACCACCCCAACAGATCGGATGAAGGAAATCGCAAAAAGCTTCAGAAGGATTTCTCTATCTTGTGAGTGTCCAGAAGATCCCAACTATTTGCCTAGCTGAAAGCTCCAGGCATAGTTTATATATTTTATGTAACTTTTATGTCTGCACTAGTTTTTTTTTTTTTTTCATTCTGAACTAGCACATACCACATAAGCAATAATATCATGCCTCTACATTAATGAAATGTTATAGCGATTTTTTTTTTTTTTTTTTTTTGTCTCCTGCTTGTTCATCTCACATGACATGTTTCTCTAGGAAAAAATATAAAGGAAATTAGAAGGGGATTATGTTATGACCGGCGTCCAATACTCCAGGCGCCGGCCCAATAGTGGGTAGGGAGCGCCTTCTGTTAGGGGCTGACAGCCCATGGCGTACCCACAATTATCTATTTCCTTTATTTATTAAGATTAGTATATTAGGCCTTACATAAAGATCTTATAGATGTAAACTAGAAGACTATATATATCTGTAAGTGTAAGCATCGATCGGTGAAATATAAGCAAGAAGCAACTTATTTGTTAACAAGCCTGGTAGGATCCGTAATCCTATCAATTATTTAGGTTTTAAGTAAAAATATGGCACCAGAACAAATGCCTAGCCCTTCTATTTCCTTATCATTGTCAGCCTTTGATCTTAAATATATATTTAGGTTTTGGTGGCATTATTAACCTGCGTGCTATGCAGGTGAGTGCTGTTGGGGTTACAGGTGCACGCTCAAACGTAAACTTGCGTGTGGAACATCTTCTTAGGGAGATCAAGAAGGTTAGTAAATATAACCTGTTTGTCATCAGTAAACAGTGAATGAGTTTTAATGCACTAACATGTCTATAGAAACTTGTGTTCAAGAATAGTTTTTTTAGCATGGTGTTCAAGAATGCTTATCTTCCTGACTTTGCAGGTTACAGACAAACCTGTAGCTGTTGGTTTTGGTGTATCGACTCCAGAGCATGTGAAACAGGTGGACTAGACTTCTAACTTTCTTGCTAAACATGAGGTCTAATTGTATCTTTGTTACACCCTTTTGATATCTTCGTTAGTAAACAGATCTCGGGCTGGGGAGCAGATGGTGTGATTATTGGCAGCGCAATTGTCAGACAGTTGTGTGAAGCTGCTACTCCTGAAGAGGGGCTGAAAAGGCTTGAGGAGTACACCAGGAGTATAAAGGCTGCTATGCCATGAGATGATCACTCGCATCACAGGCAAGATATTTAGAACATAGCAAAATATTGGTGTTAGCAATATTCTGGCCATGGGTTTGTCATCCATAATTCATCTAGTGACTAGTGCTACATGGCATGTCTCCAGTGGTGAGAATAAAGTCCAGCTTTGCCTATAATACAAAAGTTCATACTGGGTTAGTGTGACATTTTTGATGAAAAAGTGATTGTGAAACTTCAGTTTATAATGATAGGCAGATCCTTTTTGTCTGGAAGATGGAATGTTGGGATGAGGTTGCCCTGACTCTTGAGAGGATAGGAATAAGAGAGGATAAGGTCATGATGATTTATATGGCTGCTTTCCGCTTGCTTCAGGTCTTCTGCTTTGAACCCACCAGTTGGTGTCCATGGATGAGGAAGCGTGATGGCTGATTGGCTGCACTGAAAATGACACTAGCTTGAACCAATTCGTCTTGCTCTCTTCTGAAAGACTTCAAGGTCCATCAGGCTGGGTCACAGAACGAACCCAATGGACCCAGATGTTGGGTTTTGGATAACGGAAAGTCAATTCTCGCCTCTATTTATGTCGGCAGCTTTCATATCCTGCCCATATTTATGGTCAAATCATCAAGTCAGTGCTGGATGTTAACACTTTCTCTAATCTATGGAAACCTTTCCTGTGCTCATCATATCATGCATGCATGTTACTAGTAACATGTTGGATGATTAAATACTTTAGCTTTGTCATGCCAGCATGAAGCGTATCCGGATGTGAGGAAGCAGTGTTGATATTGAACTGTCCATGTACAGGTTGTTCATATGACTTTTGCTCCTTTTTCATAGCATTTTTGCAGCTGTGTGCTTTGACGAGTGAATGGATCTAGAGGATAGGCTCTCCTCATGCTAACTACTAAGGTCCATGAAAAGTCAATTGCTTGCGCCAAGACGCACCGGGCATCCGGGAAGCGACCCTCTTCTCGCGTTCAAGTTGGACAGAAAGATGAACAGTTAGGATAAACATGTGACTGTGAGTTTTGACTCTGCGTTTCATTGGATTCTTCTAAACATACGGCTTCAAACCTGGCACATGTTTTCGCAGGCACACAACAACAGGGAAAGTTTGAGCACTTTTTCTTTCCAAAGAAAAACGAAATTGAAAAATCTACTCCCTCGGTTCCAAATTATAATTAGCTACAAACCCAATTGGGGTGCAAATGGAACGAGAGTTATTTTTGGACTTAATCTAATTTGGTCAGAAAAAAAAAAAATATATTTCCTGATGTTCTGTTTCTGGAAAGGAATTTAATCCTCTAAGTTGTTCTGACGTCGAGACTCGAACCAATAGAGAGAAAATCAGTGACCTGGCAACGTGCAAATGAGGGAGCGAGTCTTTATCCGTGGGTTCTGTTAAAAAAAAAAAGGTCTTTATCCGTGGAAAGGATTCAAAGGGCGTGGCGGCGGGTCTTTTGGATGAGACTGAAACTCTCAATCAGGTAATAACAAGGATATCCCTCCATTCGAAAACGGGAAAGGGGGAGTATCTGTGCCTGCACTTTGTTTGGGTCATGTCACTAATCACTTCACTAGTGGTACGCAAAAGGGGATAAGCTTGGACCACACAGTAATCGACCGTGTCCACGTCACGCTGTAGACGAATCGTGATTCGCCTATATCGACGCCATGTCACCATCGTGATATATATCGACCTGGCCTTTGGAGGTGCCGTCTAATCCTTCCTTCAATTCTTTTGATCGTGTCAAGATCAAGAAATGCGAACGCCACGTGTTAAACTAGGCAACTGTTAGATTTTTTCTTTAGCATAACCACTCTAGTTGAAGACGACAGTTTGTTGTATGATTCTTGGATTTTGGTTTAACTTTGAGCTAAATTCGTAAAATGAACATTTTATTAATAGTTTTCATTTAGAATACTACAAAAAACAAAATCGTGGATAGCTACAACCAGCTTACTAGCGCAATATCAACCGTTCCTTTTTTTTTTTCAAGCGTGCACATTGACACGTATTACATTAAGGGCCCGTTTGGATCCTTTGAATTTGGGGAATTGGAATCTACTTAATAAATTAAGCTATTTAGTTTGGAATTTGAGATTCCCTAACTTTCCAAAGTTCACAAATAAGCCTAACTCAAAGGGTATTTTCGCGGTCGGTCAATGGAATTCAATTCCTATCTCTCACCCTATGAATTTGAGATAGGCTTATTTGTGAACTTTGGAAAGTTAAGGAATCTCAAATTCCAAACTAAATAGCTTAATTTACTAAGTAGATTTCAATTCCCCAAATTCAAAGGATCCAAACGGGCCCTAAGTGAAATTAAAGTTTTACGACGACGACGCTTTAGCCAAAACAATTGGCCGCAAACGCACATGAAACACACATTAATCGCCAAATTTTTAACGTTTTCTAGATACATAGTTTGTATTTAGGTACCTAGAAAATATTGTGTTTCTTGAAAGACATAATAACTTACAATTTAGAATGGAGGAAGTACTTAGTTTCGTAATTTTGTTTTGTGCAAGAAAAAGAAACCAACAAATATATGCAGTTTATCGATTCTCATTTCTAATTTCTAAATGAAAACATAGGTACAAAATACACATTTAAGAAAAAAAATCTCGAATTTTGTTTAATTATAGAAAAACAGCATACACCATTTACAAATTCTCATTTCTAAATGAAAATATAGACACACAATGCACATTTAGGAAGGAAAAAAAAAAAAAGGAAGAGATTAATACCCATATACTCCATCCGTCAAAAAAATACACACATCTTATAAGAAGTAAAACTTTTCAAAGTCTAGTTAAATTTATACAAAAAAATATATCTCAAATTCGTATTCCACTTTGTCGGTGATATCTAGAATCAATCCTCAACGTGTCATTGATTCCGGTGGCATAGATAAAATGCAGCTTTCCTTACATTGAAAACAATGCGTGTATATATAAGGAAAGAAAATTCATTGTTCCGAAAAAAAAAAGGAAATAAAATTCATTTTCCAAAAGGACAAACAAAACCCACGTTTTTTTTCAAGTAAAATGGTGTGCGCGTAGAGAGAGAGAGAGCCGTAGAGGCGTGAAAGCCAGCCGTCCGTGCTGACTTTATTTACAGCCACCGCCGTCCACCCCAATCTTCTCTTCTTCCCCTCTTCGGCATCCATTTTTTTTTCTCTCTTCTCTTCCACCAACCAAACCAAGCCTTGCCAGAGAAATTTCTCCCAAATTTGAGATCAAATCCTCGAATCCTCCAAACCCAAGCGAACCTCCCGAGAATTCTTCCCCAGCAGCGTCGCGATCCGGCTCGATCTGAAATGGACCGCGTCTTCTCCGTGGAGGAGATCTCCAACCCGTACTGGGCCCCGCCGCACCCTCAATCGGCGGCCGCCGGCGGCGCTGTTGCTGCACCAGGTGTAGGTGGAGGAGGGGTAGCGGGGGACGCGGCGGGCGCGATGAACCGGTGCCCGTCGGAGTGGTACTTCCAGAAGTTCCTGGAGGAGGCCGTGCTCGATAGCCCGGGTCCCGTCGCCAGCGTCGTGGGTAGAGGTAGCGGTGGTGGAGCTGGAGTTGAG
This sequence comes from Hyparrhenia diplandra, assembly GCA_015847255.1. NCBI lineage: Eukaryota > Viridiplantae > Streptophyta > Magnoliopsida > Poales > Poaceae > Hyparrhenia > Hyparrhenia diplandra. The sequence continues at coordinate 156,310 of JADLZK010005154.1, read as the reverse complement.
GCGGCAGAGAGCAAGCCGTTGGGGGCAGCGGCGCCTGCGGCCGCCTCGAGCTCTGCTGTTGACCCTGTGGAGTACAACGCGATGCTGAAGCAGAAGCTGGAGAAGGACCTCGCTGCCGTCGCCATGTGGAGGGTATGTGTGTCCACTTGCCTTTAGCTGCAGCTCAACCTGCAATGCTGTCTGGTTCGAATGGTCAGTGCTCCTAGTAGCGTCTTTGTGTTCTTATGTGCTCAGAGCTTGTAGCTGCTCCAGATAGTCTTAGAGGACGCCAAACATCCAGCAGTCCAGCACAGTATCTCTATCTCATATTATTCTGATATTCCTAGGCTCCTAGCCCTTTGCAATGGGATGGCAGGGCAAGTGATCATTTCCTTTTAGGACTAGGAAAATGTGGAATTCTTGGACACCAGTGTTTTAAAGGCGGCAAGGTGTCCAGGCGAGTGATGGGTATGCCTGGATGCCTAGGCAACAAGGCGCCACTGTTTTCCAAGGTGGGTACGCCTAGATGCCTAGGCGGCGCCTTTAAAACACTGGTGGAGACTTCATGCTTTTATGACATTAGGTTATTGTGGAGATCCAATATTTTCCTGTAAGTTCACGATTCATGTCATTTCATATGTGGGTGGTTAATTGTGACTGCTGTCATGTAGCGATTCATAGGTGATTGTGCGCTATTTGAGGACATGAGTAGTATCATCTTCATTTGTCTCCTATATGTTCTTGTTGTTTCTGTGATAGGTGAATTATCTTGTTTTGATACTCTTGGGAATTATACGAGTCTGGCTTATCAGAATGTTATAGCTACTGGATATGTTTATCAAAACTTCATGGTTCAAGCATCGAGTTATCTTTTCTCAACGTCTGTAATTGATTGAATTCCCATTTTTTGTGCCTAGCATCAAGCACTACACTAACATGAGTGGGAACCCAATATGCATGGTTTCATTTTTCTCCTACATTCTTTCTGTTCGTTTATATCAAATATTGCTGATACATTACTTCAAAAAAAATATTGCTGATACTGCTTTATCGACAGGCTTCTGTTGCAGCACCTCCAGATCGTTCTGCAGCTGTTTCTTCCTTGCCAAGCGCGGATGTTCTGCATCCAGGTCCTCTTAAACCCATCGGAGGTAATCACTCAGTCATCATTTTGCTGCATCTTCTAATTGATTATGAAACTTGGCTCTAATGAGCTTATATTTCAGTGCTCTATACTTGTTTAATAGGTGTTAGACCTTCAGGTCCTCTCGGTCCCTGTAAGCATCAATTTTTTTGTGAGGTTGCTTGCTAGGATCCATTCGCAGTTGACTTAGTAAACCATGTGGAACTTGATGCTCTGTAGTGAGCTTTCAAAACAGAACACCTTATGATTGTGAAGCCTGTATCCTTATGGTATGTCGTCCATTACTATGCAGGGAATGCACTTTGTTTGCTTCACAATTGGACCAAGTAGTTGAATCATGATTTCACGATATAATGCTATTTTACTTGGGTGAACATGCACTTTCGCTGTAAATGTGTACCCTTTTATTTATAATATATGTATAATGTTCTGGTTGAATGATTGAACTATGGTCTGGATTGGATCTTGGGCACGTATCAGGTACTGGAAGTCTAGTTCAAAGCAAGCCAGCTGTTGCTCCAGTTGGGGATCAGGTCCACAAGTAATACAAAATGCTGATATCCCTATTAAGCAAACCACTAGCTCTTCCTCACGAGAGCAGTCCGGCGATGATGACATGGAAGGAGATGCTGAGACTACTGAAAATGCAAACCCTGTTCAAAAAAGACTACAGAGAAGGTGATATTTTTTACCTGTTTGTGGAATGTATGTGCATCGTTAGATTAGTTACTCTACTACTTTATGAATGGCATTGTATATTTGTTTGCTATGATAACTATAATTTGTATTGTCATTATTTTCTTATATGCTAGTATTATTTAGTGGACCAATTCTCAAGTAGACTGGTCTGCTTGTTTTTGAGGTTGGCAATGCTTTTAGCCTCACTGTAAACTGTGTTGGCTTGGTGCCACAACCATATACATGTAATTCTTGGAGTTGAGGCTAGTTTTCCTACCTGTTTCCAGGAAGCAATCCAACCGAGAATCAGCCAGGCGTTCGAGAAGCAGAAAGGCAGCTCATTTGAATGAACTGGAGGCACAGGTCTGTTGTTTATTTTATTTATTATTTTTTTTTTTTTTGGTGTGTGTGTGTTTGTGTTGACAAATCCTAAATGTTCGTGGTCCCTTGCTAACGAGTTAAGAGTTGTGGATGCCTTGTTACAGGTATCACAGTTAAGAGTCGAAAACTCTTCACTGATAAGGCGACTTGCTGATGTTAATCAGAAGTCCAATGAGGCTGCTGTTGACAATAGGGTGCTAAAGGCAGATGTTGAAACCTTAAGAGCAAAGGTACACTGCTTTGTCTACGCTGTTTGAGCCCTGCATCTATTGAATTGGGCACTTTCTAGCACTAGGTGAATCAGATTCACACCCTAGATTTTAGAGATAATCCATGGTCATCACATAGTACATACCTTCCATACATAATTGGATGTGCTTGGTCATTCTGATGGAATCTGGGAATGCATCATGTTTTCAGGTGAAGATGGCAGAGGACTCAGTGAAGCGGGTAACAGGCATGAATGCATTGTTCCCTGCCATGTCTGATATGTCGTCCCTCAGCATGCCATTCAATGGCTCCCCATCTGACTCCACCTCTGATGCTGCTGTCCCCATCCAAGATGACCCAAACAGTTACTTCGCCAATCCAAGCGAAATCGGAGGCAACAACGGTTACATGCCAGATATAGCTTCCTCAGCTCAAGAGGACGACAATTATGTCAACGGGGCTGCTGCCAAGATGGGCAGACCAGCCTCGCTGCAGCGGGTGGCAAGTCTGGAGCACCTCCAGAAGAGGATGTACGGAGGGCCGGCTTCATCGGGGTCAACCTCCTAGGTTTCTCTATTGGATATGAAAAAGACCCTGATGCCTAACGGCAATGCCTAACGGCAAGATGATAAATTAACAATTTCACATACTTTGTAGTGGACATTGCTAATCCTGCGATGCACATTTGTTCGTTGTGGATTTATAGGTCAAGTACTATTGACTTATTTTGAGTTCTTCATGTGGATCTTTGCTCTCTGGAGCCCGTGTGCTAACTGCTGTCTGCTGCTCATTGCAGTGTGCAGAACGAGTTCAGTTTCATCGCGAGCACCCTATGTGCCTTTCGCTAGTTCAGCAATTAATCATCGATGGTCTGTCAGCTGCCATGGCCACCAGTATGTTTGAGCGCTACACTCGTTTAGTGCAAAGCAAAAGCACAGCTCCTGACCAAAAGGATATATATATAAGCACATCAGCTGTACAGTATAGCAAGTATAAACTGTGCACTTTTCCAAATTCCACCACCAGATTATATAACTTTGAACATGACTGTCACGGTACACGCTCTAACTACCTTGTATATGATTTGTTACAAACAAAATTCTTGCAAAAATTGCAGTGGAATAATCAATGAATTGGGACCGTGACATGTAAGAGGATGGCCTAGCTACAGACGGACTTAAAAGTACACAGGTACGAATTACAACAGAGGCTAGTGCAGGTGCCCCCATCCCGAGCAGCTTCAATGCCTCTCATGCACCAAAAATAATTGGCGATACATAGGCCGGGCACCATCAAAATATGCCCATCCAAAAGCACGGCCAGATGATGCACAACGGGCAGTTTAGCCTCTTCTATAAGTAGATATTTGTACCATTCTTCAAAAGAAAAAATAATGCATTGCGTATAACTAGTCTGATCTCGGGCGACTAGAGTTCTTGTAAGAATTCTTGTACAATGGGAGAAGCGAACCCCTGCCCCGCTTCCGTTTACCACCAAAGCATCTCCAGTAAAGAACCCCAAATGAAAGCATTATAACAATTGGGATGGCCCATCTGTGCAAAAGAATTGCATGTTAGTCAGACAGAATAGCATGCCAATATATACTCAGTTAAATGTTGTAAGGATTACCTGTCCAGATCAAGAATAGGGCTGTACACGATGATTTCCCAGGAAGAAACAATGATGTGCCAAGCTGGATTATAGTACAGTGATTCCGCTGACCAGAACATTCTCGTGTAATGCGTCTCTAGGAAGATGAACATCACCCAAGCGACAATTTCAAGTAAGAAGAACTTGATGACAAAGCGTCCGATGACCACCATGACCAAAGAGAAGGTCACCAACCAATTGAAAAGCTTGTTATTGTACTCCTTGATGAAAAGAGCACGAGACTTGGCAAGCATCTGAACACAACAACTGGAGCTTAATCCATGGCTCCATGCAAACCATAGCAAGTTTTAAAGAGTAAAAGCAACAAATCAGCCTAAAGACTAGAGATTGCAGATAGTAGATAACTACAAGGGTTCACTCCACACCAAACATAGTTCTTATTATTATCTTACTGTTTGTGCACCTTTACTAGCTTATATGTTTATTTTGATATCTATTTTGATATTCACAGATAAAAAATTATCTTAGTGCCATTAGGTCCGACAAGAAATCTACCATTCCACAGGAAAATGTGCCACCAATATAAAAATATACCAAATTTCAACATTTTGTAGACAGATGAAATAAAATGTAAGATGGCAGCAAACAAAAACAAGAATAGAGGCTGGTTTGTCGTGGGCAACTAGGCTGCAAAATATATGTATAATAACACACAACAGAAAAAAAAGCTACAGCACTCAAAATTGATGATTTCACCCTTAGGCTCTTTGATGACCGACATGAAAAAAACTACATTCAGAATTTAAAAGCAAACCTTTGACATTCTACGTTCATAGCTTTCTTTTGCAGGTCCCACACAGTCCTTTACTGAAACTTTGATTGCAGTGAGTAAAGCCTGCATTGAATTTCGCCATTGAAGGAAGTTTCAAGACTTGAAGGTGATCCATCTTATCTTCACACTCAGTAAAGCGAGCTTCACACAGCTTTGACGATTGATATTCATTAGCTAGAAGGACATTTCTGTACACCTACAAAGTACATCCTGTAAGTATGTAAAACATATTATCTTCTAAAAGTGACAGAAGGTGTAAGTTGAGTAGAAGGCGTGTAAAAGATGCCACAGAAAGTTTCAGTGGTGTTCCAACTCCAACGGAAAAGAAAGACGGAGAGCCACAGCAAGGATATAGGATACCAAAACTTTCTTCACGGGATCCCACAAAAAATTCAAACTGTAGTAGTGCAATTATATTTGTAATTTCATAACAAGGTAAAGAACCAACAAAAAAAACAATAATGTATCATGTGAACATACATAGATGCCATTAAAGTATTATTGTCATCCAACAGCTTACATATCATGCACATTTCCTTTTTAATGTGAAATGCAACCTAAAACATTGATACTGCCAGACTGAACCTTATATGGCCATTCAAAAGAGTAAAAAAATTATAACAAACCTTTTTAATCTCATCTTCAAGCTTGAGGGGGCCGACTGAGCAGCATGATGTTTGCCAAAGTGCTGCTTATCAAAGAGAAGTCTAGCTTCACCATTTGCCATCTCATGAAGTTTCTGCAGTTCATCTACCGTTACTGGTAGGCCTAAGCCATCCATTTTATCCCTGTACACCTTCAGACAGCGATCAAGAATGGCTTTGTTAAATATTTCAACCAGAGATCCCGTTGATGGAATTTCGCCTTTATTCAAAGCCTCGAGAATCTGAAACACAGGAGGAAAAGTTACTAATAATTCTAACTGATCAGATAGATACATATCAGCAACCACATCATTAAGTATTTTACCTGCTGGAGAAAAGACACAAATTCCTTCCCATTTAGAGTTCTACCCTGCACGATTTTTTGGTTTTACAATGGATGAAACAAGCTGCTTTAATTGATCCCGCCGTTTTACATACAAGGGTTCAAGCTCTTTGTCCTCCATATCACATAATTTTGTTCTTTGAAGATGTGGCTGTATAAACAAAATCAGTGTTCATAGGATAAATTGTAGCAGTTACATAACTACATAACTTAAATAACTGCAAGTTATACGTTGCCAGGAAACTATAAGAAATGCACCTGAGGCAAGCTAAAAGCAGTGCTGTTGTTGCCCATAACTGCCAAAGAATCTCGTATTTGATTGACCTAAAAACACATAGAAAAAATTGTAAATGAGCTTGAACCAACAACTTTTGGTTCAAAAGTGTATACTGCTAGATTCCATACACAAACTATACCTCATCAATATATCTGTCACCTGCAGAAATAAAGAAAACAAGATATTAGACACTTCTAGACTCTAGTAGATGTTCAAATAACACAAAACTAGCCATAGTCTGTAATGTTGCTTGAGCTGACCATTATCATTGGGCACCCGTTGGAGGGCTTCATTGACCATTTGTTGAACAGATTTCCCTTCTGTTTCCAATGTAAAAGTGATCACTCTTAGAGAAAATTTCCGTATTAAGCACAGGTAAACAAAGCTCACCAATTATAAAAGAGTGGTAGGGAATCATGGAACAACTCCAATAAAATAAGAATTTATATTTAGGATAAAACCATCATGTTATGATGTATTTAATCTACATACAGCTAATTAAGAATTGTATAATACAGTAGAATAGAAACTATATAAATAACAAATATCAATGTAGTGTCACAAGCAGCAGTTATTGACTAACAAGCCCCATTGATTTAGCAAGCCACTGTGGTTAGGTTGATGCAACAGTCTAACAAACAGGTGAAACATTAATGATACATTGAAGTTTGGATATAGTGGCAGTATTGAAATAGTCATGTTGCACTTTTCTACACTTCTTTTCCAACAGATACCTAGGGAAAATAAGCCATTATACTAGTTATAAGCTTGTGAGGGATGAGCGGTGATGGATCAACCCATTCCATTGCTCAAACAAAATGAAGCCATTCCTCAAAACATTCTGTAAGTTTTCAGTTCATAAAACACATTTATGGTGCAGAATGAAGCCATGTTTATGACAGGTGATAGGTGAGGTGATCACATAAAAACTGAGCCAACAAGAATTACAGACCTAAAAAGTTATCCATGCTACCATTTCTCTAACTTTCTATGGCACATGTTGCAAGCTACTTCTTGTAAATGGCTAAAACACACATTGAGGCCCAACGGTTGACCTTTTTTTTGCATTCTCAAACAAAATTGAACTGATTCTAATCATCTTAATAGGGAGAACCAGTCTTGAAGAAACTTACGGAGGAAATCCCTCTGGATAAGCCAGAGAAGCTTTGCTGGCTCAAAAGCAACATCTTGGCCCTGAAGAAACGAGCATTTTCATTAAGAAAACTATCCATGTTCCTATTGTGCAGGCTTATATTTATGAAAGTGGAGCTTACCTTCACTCTGCTCACCATGCAGCATAAGGAAAAAAAGGAGAAATGTTAGGGTTCCAGATCAAATATATGAGAACGGAAAGGCGCAAAAGAAATGGGCAAACCTTCCATAGAATTCTTCAGCAATTTCAACAGCAAATGAAAGCCTAGATATATCAGCTTCACGTACCTGCAATTGTACACAATGAAATTAACAAACCAACAACCATTGAGAGGGGGAGAGAGAGAGAGAGAGAGAGAGAGAGCACCGTCTCAGGAAGGTTGTAGATAAGCACCAACTCAAGACAGTCGCCAAAGCAAATATCCTACCAAAGGAAGAAAACATTTTAATCATTAATTCTCCATCCTAGGAAAAGTAATTCAGAATGAGCTCATTTTTTGGCACAAACCTATCATCATACACATTTGATTTCCCAACACTTTCAAATCCTTCAGTGTCTAGATAAAGGACAGAAACTTTGGAGCCATCAACATCCATCTCAACAGGAGTACCCCAAATCCAAATACCTGCAATATAATAGGAAAAGGTACAATAAACTCGTCATGAGCTCTATTAAGCAAATAGACAAAAAACAATCCGGGACACTGGGAAACAACCTCACCTTTAGTTTTAGTATCTCGCATATGACCAACTCCAAAACCTGCATTGCCAAGGTTGTCACATTCTCAAATAGTTCTAGAATGCAAACTAGCAAAGGCATGTTTATAATATCAGAAGCAACATCTAGCTACCTTTATCACAAGATAAGGAGAGAAGCTGGTTGAGGAGAAAAGATTTTCCAGATCGATATGGACCAATGACCTGAGTTAACAAGCAGTTGGTCATTGAGGTGTCAAATATTGCAATAAGCAATCCTTCAGATCATGATTTGTTCTTGTTCAATAATGTAAAATACTAACATGAACAGACAAAATACAGGTTCTACAAATTACAAGTTCAAACTTACACCAACAACAGCAATAGGAGTTTCAATCCTTCAATTGCTTCTAGACCTTGTTCTGAGAGACGAAGTTTAGTGTGTCCATGGTCTGGCTCCACTATTGGAAACCTGCAGGTACATAGAGTCAATAGTTAACGGTAGGCTCTAGGATAACACAATGATCTTCCATCATATGCCCCATTAAATGCTTCCTTGAGAACCAAGAATAACGAGCATCAACATTAGATATTTCCAATCAAAAGTTCAAAAAAAATTGTAACAGATGACGGTGTCTTTTCTTCTGGAAGCCAGGATTCATGAGAGGGAAGAAGCAAGCAGTCTCACTCAATGACTAAATACAACATACATCAATGTGAAATGAGGTCTCGTACATTCAGTGCCCATATTCACTCAATAGAGGTATTGTGTTATTAATATTTAGAAGAAATCTTGAGGAAAAAACAAAAAATTAACCAGCTTCTGATATAATATGTGGGAACATAAGCAGCAGCTTTTACAGGAACCTACAAAACAAGCATATACTTCGGACAGTGTACTCATTACTCATAATATATGACAAATGACCATTAATTTATTTGAGATTCTTCGGTTTCAAGCTATTCAAATTACCAGTTTACGCAAAAGCACCCAAAAAATATTCAAACAGGAACATTTGCATAACAATACCGCACCCAATCTGCCATAGAGCAGTCAAACTAGTACAAATTTCAACACGGCTTGAGACCTGAAATAATTGTGCCCACGACACAAGTAATTCACTACTAAAATGCCAAAAAAAAAAAAAAAAAACCCATTCCTCTTGGCCTTCTCCATTTACAAGGGCATGAAGTACCAACCACCTTCTATTACTCGACATCTCACCAAACTTGTTCTACCAACTTCCCACAAGTGCGACATGAGAAACTCATGACACACGATACAACGTCGGGATTGGGAGATGAGAAGTTTAACCAGAATTGTACGGGTAAGCAGTCAAGCACAGAGCGCTTTAGCTCCTTTACGCTACACCACCTAATGATCGCGTGGCATGCACGGCCCGGACGGCGCATGCTTCCACCACCAGTCAACGCACGCACGAGCACGAGCAATGCCCGCCAAAGACGCGACGCGACATTCGCGCAATCCAACGCGAAATTCGGCTGGAGTCCTCAACACGAGCAACGGGGGCAACGGGAATGGCGCCACAGCACCACCGACCAGCCATACGGATACGCGGAGCAGAGCGGAGACACTTACGCGCGCTCGAGCTCGTCGGGATCGGGATCCCCGCGGCGGCTCCGGCGGCAGCAGCGACCGCGAGCAGGACCAGCGCCGCGGCGCGGATCCCCGGGGCCCACCGCCCCCGTCCCCGCCCCATCCCCTAAGCCGCCCACGGGCAACCAGGTCTCCTCGGGAGTCGGCCCAGATCTCTGCCCCGGGAGCGGAGGCGACGCCGTAAGCGCCCCCAATGCGGCGAGCGGCAATGGCCGCCACCGCCTGGGCACCGGGCGGCGAGGCGCGGGATCTGGGGCTAGGGCTTTGGCGCGCAGGCGGATGGATTCAGGGGTTGCTTCGGTTCGGCGCGACGGAATGAATGGGAAGGAAGAGCTATGGAGCCGCGGGGCGACGAGGTCGGAAGTCGGAGGAAAGGGAGAGGAAAAATTCGGGAGGGTGATGCGAGCGGCTTCCGTATTTAAGCGGGCAATTGTTTAGCGCTTTATTATAGTTGTCTAACTAAAATACTATTAATAATGTCGCTAATCTCGTCGACGGGCCCGCATGGCGGTTGGAGTAGTGGACTAGTAGTGGAGGCGTTGCTCTTGCTCCCTGGGGATGGGAGAGCGGACAGGTTAGGAGGGCCCATGTGGCGGTGACTGAGCGACCAAAAGAAACAGAAGATCTGGTGGCAATGCTTCGAGCGTCGGTCGTCCCTCGCACGTGCCCCGTCCGATGTAATACGTAATTATTAGGAATGTCATCTGTTTAATTTTCTCCCGTCAAACATTTTTATTTTAGTCATATATTTTCAAAATCTATGTGTGCTCATAACAATAAATTATATTTTATAGCATTTGTTATAGTAAATCTACAAGCATAAATCTTATGTTAACATGTTCAACTTTGGCTATATAATCTCAACAAAATAAGTTGAAAAATATATGACTTAGGAGAAAGCGAATGTTAATGTAGTGTAGAGGACACTTTTCTACGGAAGGGCCCATGAGCCATGGCCGCAAGCCATAACCACCGAAGTTAGAACTAGATCAGGCCCCCACAAGCGCCCTTGTAAGAGCATATTCAAATCTTCAATAGTTGCCAAATAAATTTCTGAGGAATTTATTGGATATCGATTCTGATTTACAAATATTTAAGTAGATGAGACATAAAATAAGAAAAAAAAATACTATAGTTGAGAAGTTATGTGAGAGAGATGTTTCAAGAAGAAGATCGAAGCTTAGATTAGCTATTTATTACCGCTAAATTTTTTTGATCTCTCTCCTTGATAAATTAATGAAAATGTTACTTTTTATTATTTTTATATAAATCATCTAGATAGCTATTTGCATAATGTTGCTCACAACCAATAGAATTACTCATGACTAGCTATTTGGTTACCATTGGAGAAGCCATAATTGGAAAGGGATAATTAATTAAAACAACAATGACGTTAGGGGTTGTGCGATTCTGCGTGTTACGTCAGGGCCCGGCCGGGCTCGTGAGGAGAGGCCATGCCCGTGCTACAAACGACGACACGATCAAGCTGCTGCTGCTGCTGTGATTGCGTGAGAGGCCATGCCCGTGCATAGGTCAATCTCGATATTATATTTATGTTGTGTGATACGTAAAAAAATTAAAGATGAACTAAATATTATTCTGACATTCTTTATAGAATGAAATTAAACTTTTTTTTTTTTCGAACCGGGACATTGCCCGTTTTGCATTAAGAGAAACCGGAGAGTTTAGTTACATCCTAGTCATACAAATGGCGAGATGCCAAAGGTAAACTGCAAGCGACACACATACAAAAAGCGCACCGGCCAAGCGGTGGAGCTAAAAGATTGTAGTTTGAAAGGAAACCTATTTCGCGACTATGAAGAACTCAACGAGGCTCTAAGGAGCTGCCTGCTCAGCAGTCCTTGCCGCCACCGGCGTTCCGGCGTATGCGACCGCGTGAGGAACTAGGATCTGCACCTTGTCCCGTTTGTCTTTGTGGGGCGTGACCGTCGAAGTGATCTCGAATCTTTTGGCAATGGTGGAGTCCGGAAATCGCGTGATGTTGCGCCTTCCGCCTTACCTTCCCATTTGTTGAGAAGGACGCGACGAGCCTGCCATTCGAGATTGGGGTCCCGGAAGGAGGACTTGCCGGCCAGGCGGTCACAACTAGAACCAGTACAAGTAATAATTATATATATACATATGGCCTGAGTGTATGTATAGGGCCATAATGCCAGAAACGAATACAAAACTCGCGGGTCCCGCCTCGTCCCGTCTGATAAACCATGAACGAACAAACGGTAGTATCATCTTTTAAGATCTCCCCACTCGCGCTTCCAAGTCTTGCGCTTCCCAGTGATGCTTCTCTGACGAATAAGCCATTGCAATCACAAGGAAGATGCTGACGATCAATGCCGCCATGATAAGCGCCGCCAGGGCACTTCCCCAATCCCACCTTTAATTGGCAACCAACCATATACACAAGTATGAAACAAAAATGATAGCCGAAACGTACACGCCCTGCGAAAAAATAAGGGGAAAATAAAAGAGAGGAAGAAACAACATATCAGTATCACATCATATGCTTGCGCGCGAGATAATTAAGATCGATTAATTACCTTGAACGTGATTATAAGACAGCCCATATCTCTTTCTTCCCTGGAAACACGTGTGTGTTCAGGGATGTCCAAAGCCACGTGGCAAGAGGTTGCCGGAGGAGGATGTGCCGACGACTCGACCTCAACGCCGCCGCCGTAGCTGCTCAGCGGATGCCTCGCCACGCTGCTCGGGAAACCGGCCATGGCTGCCTTCTTGTCCAGAGGCTGAGGCTGCAGGCTGACTCTTTCCTTCCTCGTATGGGTCGCAACAACGCTCGTCCGTGGCCTGCAGTATATATCAGTTCGGGCCGGCGTCCAAACTAGGAAATAGAGAAGGAGAAATCCAATACTAATCCGTTAGTACTTTGAAAGCCGCGGAGGCCTAATTTCAGCTGTCCCAGACTTAGTTTCGTGGAGGCCCAGTCCACCTCCACTCGCTATATATCGCTACCCATCTTTCTTTCTTCCCTCCCCAGTGAAATTCCCGTGTCCTAACCTGTGATCTACGCCTATGAACCAGGGAACTATTTCATCGAGGCAGGCAGACAACCTACGAAAAAAAGATTTGTACTGGGCACACAAGAACCCATCACACGCACATGTGAGCACTGCTACTCTACAGGCGGGCCTTCTTTGCTCAATTCCCTGACCGAGTTGTCTGCTCCGTATTTTCGAATTTCAAGTGCTCGGAGCTTAGGAACGAAGCTGCTTATATAGTTACAGTACGTAGTACAACCAAACAGCCCCGTAGGTCCACATGTACTGTACGCCACAGAAGTATAATACAGTAGCAAGAATGGTACGTACTCCCTCCGTCCCAAAAATAAACGACGCTATGGGAAGCGTCTTGGCCAAACTTTCTCAACTTTCACTAATTTTGTGGAAAATACATTTAACATTTAAATCTTTAAATAAATTTGTTAAAAAACTAGACTTAAAGATCTTTCCGATGATACTAATTAATTAACATAAATATTTATATATTTTAATATATAATTGCCGAATTTTGAAAACGTTGACTTCTCGGGGAAGCTATATTATGCACATACACTTGCTTTTTTTTTTTTTTTTGAGAATGACACAAGATACGCTCACAACACGCACGCACACTCACCCCTATGAACACACGCGACGTAAATCCTACCCCATGAAAGCACCTCCGAAGACTGGGGCACCTAAGCAGATTTGGATATTCTCGAAGTCACCATTGGCGCCTCGTCGCCGACGGAACGCCGCTACCACTTAATGCATAACGCCGTAAATCCCGGAAAAATCCCAAAAAAATGTGCGAAGACTGCGATTTGAACCCCGGTGGGTAGCGTCCCCATGGACCGCTTCTACCATTGAACTACAAGCCAATTCGCATGCACATACACTTGCTACATGGTACTGTATAAAAGAATTTCGCTTTCCTTTTACGTGACACTTGCTTTAGGCCGAAAACAACTCGACAGGTGGGCCGCGATCGCCCGAGCCCTGTATTATCGTTGCGAGCTGCAACGACCATGGTCCATGGAGCTAGCAATGCAAGCAAGAGACAAGCTGACAGCTCCAGATGCATAGGAATATGATGGAGATTTCATCTCGGTTTCCCGGGGTTGCGCGCGATCCACACACCGGCCCACTCGTAGTTTTTTCTTTCTCCTTCTTCCTTGTGTACGTCCCGATCGATCGAAAGAAAGAAAGAGATGGCGCCGGCGGGCCAGGGGGACGAAGAAGAGAAACCAAAGCGGGGGCGCCTCTCGTGAAAACAAACGGAAAGCGCGCAAATTCCTTCGTTTCTCCGTTCGTTTCTTCTTTCCAACTGTTATATTATCTCCATGGTTTTTTTTTTCTCACAGCCTGTTCTCATACGATGGAGCAGAAGCTTGCCAGCGCAACGTAGATGCAAAACCCTAATGCTTGAGAAAAGTGTAATTCTTCTTTCCAACAATTCCTCCTAAATTATAGGACAGTTCAATGTGTTAAATATTTGTATATGGATACACCTGTAGAACTGCCACTAGTCCTCCCTCCTCCCAACCAACAGAAGAAGTCCTTTGGAGCCGCCGTACGTTGTGAACAATGAACATCATCAGACCAGCCAGGGCATGAGTATGAGGAATCTGAGGCAACACCGCAACAGCTAACTAGGCCGCGGACCACCTAACACCACCTCCACTCGCTATCGCTACTCAGCTGTCTTCCTCCCTCCCCAGTCCCCAGTGAAATTCCCGTGTCCTGTGATCTACTCCTATGGCACTATTTCATCGAGTCAGACAAAAATTTTGCTTTCCCTTGTTTTACGTGACAGACAGTTCCATCCCTTCGTCTTTGTCCGCGCGTACGGGCGGGCACCGATTACCCAAACCTTGCTTTAGACCGAAAACAACTCCAGAGGAGCCCTGGATTATTGTTTGGAGTTGTGACGACGACCACGGAACAATGCAAGCAAACAAGCTATGCAAGTATACAAGCAGACAAGCTGACACCACCTCCAGATGCGTAGGAATACGATGGAGATTTCACCTCGTTTTCCCGATCCACACACCCACTCGTGGTTTCTTCTTCCTTGTGTCCCGATCGAAAGAGATGCCGATGGCGCCCTGCCATGTGAAGAAGAAGAAGAAACCAAAGCGGGGGGTGCCCCTCGTGAAAACGAACGGAAAGTGCGCAAATTCCTTCGTCGTTTCATCTTTTTGAACTATGCATATATATATGTCCTATATCTCCGTCGGTTTTATCTCATCGCGCGCGTGATGGATTCTTTCCCCGTCCGTTGCTCAAAAAAGTTGCCATTGCCGTGCCCGTTGCTGCTACTGCTAGCTGCTACCTTCTTTCCCTTTATACTAAGGCCAGCGCTCCCGAAAAAAAAAAAAAGTATTCTCGAGCTCAAGTGTCTCCCGTGAAGACTGAACGAAAAGATGCATGAGGCGACTCCTGTGCTGCTTTAGCTGCTCGAGTTTTCCCTTTTCTTTTTTTTTTCTCTCCCAAGTCGTTTTCTCCTTTATCTTTTCTTCTACTATTACTACTCGTACTCAAGCAAGTCGTTTCCAGCTGGACTTGGAGAAAATTAGCGGTGATAATCAGGTGTCTCACATGCGCAAATGGATACGTTGATACGAACTCACTGTGCGGATTTGATATTAGCGGTGATAATGCACAGCTAGCTGGGGAACAAGGAGTCAGCTTCATGAAAAAGGATACAGAGCTGTGGCGAGGTGATATATCATATATATATATTCTCGCCCGTCCATTTTCTCCGGCCGGCCTTCTTTTCGAAATATCCATCTAGTGTCAACGTTGTCGAAAAAATAAAGGGGACGGTGCTGATTTATCCGGCATTACTAGTTTGCAGCAACATTTGGTTACAAGGGTTACGACTTACAAAAGGGATGATTGGACACCTAAACCTCTCTCTGGATGGACAATATATAGATCGATTTCACCATCGTTGCGCGCGCCTTGCTCGATCGATCGCTACTGGCGGCGAAATAAATCAAGAAGGCTTCGTTTGGCAACCGTGGATCGCTACCCAAGGGAGAGCTCACCCACACGTGTATTGGGTTGACCCACGGGGCCACCCAATCCCCGTCCCGCTGGTGCATGTGCACCCCTTTGCTAACTGAATCATTTGGATACTACGCGAGGGTTTGTGGTCTGCTTTTTGTGGTCTGCCAGTTCATTTGGCTGGCCAGCCGCTAGTAGCTAGTTGCTGAATTGAATTGAACAAGTTGTCCTTTACCAAGGTAGTATATCAAGTAAAAATGCTAAAAAAAACAATTCAAAACCTCAAATAGAATCTGAAACTAAAACCACCGCAGACTTGAGCAAAACGGCAGTATATGAAATATTTATACATGATCTTAAATGACGCATTGGGTCGTTCCAGAAACTATTCATGAAAATAAAGCATTTCAAGTAACTAAAACTAGAGCTTTGCAAGATCTCAGGTAGTTCTCTCATAACAAAATCAACATTAATCACTTTGATTCTTGATACCGACGCTGGGCATGTGAACTCCAAGTAGCATTACCATCTTAACTCTCAGCTCCAACTTGAACCTGCTACAATAACATATTAGTCATTTGTAAGTAGATCAAATAAAAAATGTCTATAAACATAATATTGTCTAATATACATAAGAAATTGGCGGCCAATCAACAGAATGCAGATGCTCATGAGCTATTTCAGGAGAGCAGGTTCACCAATAAGCAACAAGATACAGTAAAGATTTGAACTGGCAATTCAAAGAGCAAGATGGTACTGGATAAGCTAGTAAAAAACAATAGAATATCAAATTTCACACTAGCAGAACTAATTTCAAAACACAATGACTAGTATCAGATTGCAGTAAGCGACCAAGCTGGTTGCTGCTTTTACAAAGGTGCTCAAAAGTACAAGGTTCTCAAGAAATGAAACATATATGTAACATCATTGACATGCATCCAGCCAAAACTCAAACTCAAGGACATACAACTAGCTAATTTATCCGTTACATGCTCACAGCTCGTAGAATTGCTACTGCCACCGACCTACCATTACTGATTAAATTTGTTCAATATGCATGCATCAAAAGATTTACAGACAATGTACGATAAGAGAAGGTAGGCATGCCATTGCTGGTCCCAGACTAGTAACTTTTGCTCTCATGTCTAGATATCGCCAAGCACACCGCCACATTTATTTTTGAAGCCAGCTTATACTCACATATTATTAATTGCATCTGTACTAGCACAACAGAAAAAAAAAAAAAAAAAAAAAAAAAAAACAGGGAGGAAACAAGAAAGCTGCAATCCACACATGATCATAGCAACAGTGCCTACATTCAGTAACATCAGTACCTGACAAACATGGAAATAAAGCCGACAACAGAGATTTAAGAGCATCTAACTAGAAATCAATTTTAGTAACGTTGTCTAGTTATTTGAATTTTTAAGTTGTGTTAATTTTTAGCTAGTACTATATATATAGTACTTAAGTACAGTGAACAATTCACTAGCTAATCGATTTTAACTGTGAGATGTGTGTTATGTCTATATAGGAGGCATTGATGGAGGTTCTGAAATTTGACCTACTCGTACTGAATACTTTCTTTCTTAGCTCCAAAACCAAATTCAGTCTATGTACTGAAAAAAAAAAAACTATTTACTGAAATAAACTGCAACTGAACAACTCCAATCAACTTGTGTATCTCTGTCTAACAGAATGTTCAGACTGACAGAACTCAATACTCTCATCCAGGAAGCAAACATCCAACAAAGAATCACTACACAACCGTAGCTGCAACTAAAGTTGAAGTTGAGGCCAGGTCTAAATTGTGTCCAAGCTACAGCCCCAACATAACCGTAGACCCAATCAATCCTGAGACACCCTAACTCAAATTCAATCAAATTGGGACTTGGGAGTGACAGTCATGGATCTCTCGTGACAGTAAACAACATCCAACCAAAACAATCACTACACAAGAAAGGCCAGATCTAATAGGACAGCATCAGCCAGTAGCTGCAAGAGTAGGAACACCTACACAAGAAACTGAGATCGGAAAGGAAGGGAGATCGGGCCGAACCTGGAAAATGGTCGAGATGAAGTCGAGATCTTGGAGAAGATAGCCGCCGGCAGCCGTTCAAAAACTCGACAACAGCCGTTGCAGGAACCGATAGCGCCGCCGCCGCCGCCGCCGCCGCGACGTACCCAAACCCTAACAAGGGAAACCGGGTGAGGAGAAGGGGATGGAGGTGAGGATGAGACCGAGGAGGAGGGGGGGGGGAGGAGGAGGAGGAGGAGGAGGCCACGTACCCGCCGCGGTGGTGTCTCCCTCGCCGGCGGAGTTCACGGCGGAGGGTGGAGTCGCAGCAGAGAACGGAGTCGCGGCAGAGACCGCGAGTCGCGGGAGGAGACCGAGTCCCGGCGTCGGATGAAGATTTTTTCCTCACGCTTGGATCGGCTTGGGTGGAGCGGGTTTTTCTGCAAACCCGGCTTAGCCAAATGCATATTTTGTACATCCACGTGTGTGCAACCCCGGCGTGGGTTCGCTTCCATGGGAGGCCGGGATCCACTCCAATCCCCACCGATCCAAGCCTATCCAAACGAAGCCGAAAGCAACTAGTAGAACACTGACTGGTTACATTACACCTTTTTTAAAAGTACCCCAGGGCCGTATTTTCAACAGATAAATTACACTGCGTCATTTCACCGGACGTCTCTATTCTGCTTATTAAACGGTACTCTACTACTGTTATGGATATGATCAGGAAAAAGCCGGGGAAAACAACCTATTTGTGGATGGTGATACGGCATTATCAGCACAAAGAATTTTACAAACGATTAATAATGTTTTCAGCACAGACTAAAACCTTTGATAATCACAGAAAGTAACAAAAACCAATCGTACTTACGTACACTAGTAAAGCTTTTTGTTGCCACTCTACACACTACACACGTTGTTCATCACCACAAAGGCTCACCACCACATGCCCCGAGCGTTTCAGGTCCTGCGCTGCAGTTAGGCAATGATCACTAGTACTAGTAGTACGTTCACTCGTCTGATGTGATGAGAGACCATGGGAAGGAAGAAAGAGCAAAACCCTTTTG
Organism: Hyparrhenia diplandra; assembly: GCA_015847255.1. Classification (NCBI taxonomy): domain Eukaryota; kingdom Viridiplantae; phylum Streptophyta; class Magnoliopsida; order Poales; family Poaceae; genus Hyparrhenia; species Hyparrhenia diplandra. The sequence continues at coordinate 137,635 of JADLZK010005154.1, read as the reverse complement.
TTTTGCGTTGCTAATTATCTCCCTCTTTTCACCAGCGGAACCTCCCCTCCTCCCTTTGTTTTCTCTTTTCCATTCCACGGACCACGGCCGGGCAGGCAGGTCGTTCTCCTCTCCTTTTCACGTAGGAATAGTTCTCTTTCTCACCCCTCTCCTCCCTCTTTCTCCTCTTTCAGCAGCCCGTTCCTTGCCTCTGAAGTTTGGTATGGGTTCTGCTGCTGCCCCTGTCGCACTCTACTACTCCCCTACCGTGCACAGTAGTACTACCAGTCGGAGAGACAAGTGTGTGAGAGAGGAGAGTGCAATGATTCAGATTTCAGAGGTTCAGAGGAGTGGGGAGCAGGAGGCGCAGACGGTGGCGCGTTGCTTTCCTGAAAGCAAGACGTGCAGGCTGCTGCTCCTGGCAGATGGCAGTGGCCTCTGTTACCACCACCTGCAGCTATTGATAGAAAAATCGTCCTCTCCTGCGAGCGGCAAGCCCGTGTCACGACGCCCCGGCCAACGTACAATCCACACCACCAGTCACCACCACCCCACACACACACCACACACCACACACCACTGCCGGAGCAGTAGGAGTATCTCACGCGAGCGGTCACAGAGGAGAGGAGAGGACACTGCGCTATCTACCGTGGGCTCCGGTCACGGGCCTGGCCTTCCTTGTGCTTGTGCAGTGCAGGTGACCCACACCACCGACCCGGCCGGGGAGCAGGAGGAAGAAGGGAAAGAAATTACGGGCGCGGTATGGTCCCATCCAACGGTAACCGGGGACCCCGTCCCGTCGGAGAGGTAACAATGCGTAGTACGTCACGCTCCTGCCTCGCGGGGTTTGTGCCGGTGTCAGTTACCACCACTCCTGTCTGAACGCCACAGCGGCCGGGTAACCGTTACTTGGCTCTGCCTCAGTCAGCTCCAAAGCGAACGTGGTTGACAGAAACGACGGGAAGGTTTCCTTACGTTAACTAAAACGGCGTAACTCTGCATTGAGCCTTTGCTTGACACGGTGGAGCCTCCAGCGGTCTCCACTCGGCGGCTCGGCGGGTGGAACGCGAGCGCGTGGCGCCAGGTGGTCGGACGCCGCGGCGCCACCACGCCGCTCGTCTCGTCACCCAACCCGAGAGCACGCCACGACGTCACGCTCCTCCCACTGCCAGGGCCGTGACGACGCGAGGCGAGGCAGCCGGATCGATGTCGATCCATCGGGCAGGGCAGGCAGGTGCGGGGAGAAAAAAGGCGTGCGCGGTGCGTGGGATGAGATCATGGCTCGACTTCCGAGGTGCCGCGCGGGGCCGTGGTGGATTGCGAGCGAGCGAGCACACATGAGCGAGAGGCGGAGGCAGTTCACTGGTGCCGAGGCCGGCCCGCACACACACGGCACACATGACATGAGCGCGGTCCGTGCCGAGTGCCGTGGCTGGCTCGGGTTTCACTTCACCGAGCGCCTTCCTTTCGCTTTAACCGCCCGCGCGCCCGGGCCGGAACGGAAACGGTGGGTGCGTATCACGAGGATCCCGGACGGGTTGGTACGGTACGTAGTGGTGGTGGTGCCAATTGCCAAACTCCTGACCTTTTTTTTTCCTTTTTTCTTTCGTCCACAACCACTAACCAGAAGGGTAAAAAGGAAAAAAAAAAAAGTCCAGCTCTTTCCCCTCGTGTTTCAACGACCGTACTACTTTGGAGGCTCCTCTCAACTAGCGGTGCAGCGTGTAGGTCATGCTCCTTTCTTTGACGTGTTTAACTGCCCCTATACGCCACAATTAATTTTCCATCAGGCACAAAGTATACTGTAATATATAAAAACATACTGTAATGGTATTCATATCTACGAGTAGTGCCTTTTTTTTTTTTTTTTTTTTTGAGAAAATGCCGAGTTCTACTTGCGCGAGTAGGAGTTCATTTTTACTGCGGTGAAAGAGGTGAAGTGCGAGGGAGGTAAAGGCGATGGATCCGCTGCGTCACGGCGTTCCCATGGGCAGGGCACTAGTACGAGTGGAGTGGAGTGCTGGCATCGATACAGCAGGTGAGGAGCAGGGAGGCAACCAGGGTTGCGGTGGCCCGGCACCGGCAGCGGCACTCCTCCCGAGACTGCACGAGCGGAGTCACGCCGTGCCAGGCGATTGCCGCCGATCGATACGATCCACTGCGCTTCTCCGCATTCTGATGCTGATTATTCTAAGCTTAAATTTCCGTCCCTTCTCGCGCAAGTGGACGACGCAGCACAGCAGCATCGTCCACGCAACCATGCCAGTAGCTTCTTTGCTTCATCAGGTAGCTAGCTCATCAAGATCGTATCTACTAGGAGTATCTATTCTTATCCGAGTATGGCAACCTAAATTGGGAACCGTCCAATATCACAATTCTCACTCTCTCAGAACCGAGCCAAGAAACAAAAAGAAAAAAATTCAGAACAAAATGACAGCATATCTGCAATAGTAGCCATTGCTCATATATATTCAGAATTTCTGATTCTCTTCCATAGCAATAATAACAAGCGATACTCATAGTTCATCCATCTACTCCATGTACCAATTACAAGCAGCACAAGTAGCAGGAGAGACTCTGATTACTTATGCCTACAAGTGATCATGAGACATGCAACAAAGAAGCAACCTCACCTCATCTGATCACTTTCCTTGCAACTGAAACTACTACTGCTACTGCATATTACCTGCCGGCGGCAAGGGGAGGGATCACAAAGCCCCTCGAGATGCCCAAAACTTACAAGGGTCAAAAAGGAAGGAAACCAAAGGGGAAGGTTCTAGCGAAAGACGGGCGGCGGCGAAGGCGAACGCAAGTGTTTTTCTCTTTTTCCGAAAATAAAAACCGGAAAAACACCAAAACACCAAAAACTAGATCCCCAAACGGATCGAGAGGCGCGGCGAAAAAGAAACAAAAAAGGATGGGGAAAAAATTTGGGAGAAGAGGGGAGTGGTAGTAGTTGAGCGGCTACGAAGTAGTAGTACTACTAGTAGGAGTTATTCTCGCTCTGTTCACCACGCCACGCTCAGAGGACGCCGGCGAGCCCCGTGACGACCTTCGCCTTGGGAAGCTGCTGCTCCTGCTGCTGCTTCTTGCTCGCCTCCTCCGTCGGGCGCCACGGCGACACCACCACCGTGATCTTCTCGCCGACGCTCACGCCGCCCTCCGCGGCGGCGCCGTCCCTGCTAGGCTTCCTGTCGAACACGAGCTCGAACTCGCCGGAAAAGCTCGCCGCTTGGACCGGCGTCGCCGCGGACAAGGGCGCGGCGGGGCCCGGCACGACGACCTTGTCGCCGCCGCAGCGGACGTGCGGCGACAGCCACTTGGCGCGCATGTACTCCGGCTTCCGCCACGGCGGGAAGTGGAGACCCTTCTTCTTGAGGCTCTGCCGCGCCGCCTCTGCCACGACCGCCACGATCTGCCCCAGCCTGTCCGGGGTCCCAACGAACAGCGGCGGCAGCGCCTGGAGCGCCGCGCGGTACGCCTTGGTCGACCGCGCCAGCTCGAACTGTGACCGGAAGTCCACCTCCACGATCAGCCTCACCTCCTCCTTCCCTGACCCCACCACGGCGTCGATGTACTCGTGTTCCCCTGCGCGCACAGATTCCACCGCCGCGGTCAGCACCGGCCGCACGCCAGGGATTATGCCGGACAGAATCGAACCGCGAGACATACCTGCGGGGTAAGAGGGGCCTTCTCCCACCGCGACTTGCACACGGAGGCGTCGTAGCCGAGCGACCTGAGCCCGTCGGCCACCGCGCGGCGGCACTCCGCCTTGCCCTTACAGCCCTTGCCGCACTTATCGGCGAGCCTCGACGCGTCGGCGAGGAGATTCCGCTCCGCAACGCTCGCGCTCTGCACCAAGCCCTGTCAAGAAGACAAATTCCCCATTCATTCATCATTTCGATCCATGCGGATTGGGGTTTGGGTTTGGAAGGGGATGAATTGCAGATTTTTCCCCTAATTTAATTTAGGAATTAATTCGCAAGAATTTTCGCACCTTCAGAGCCTCCAAGGCGTCGCCTGCGCCAGCGGTGGCCGGCTTGGAGGCGTGCTCAGAGGGGAGGAAGTCGAACTCCTCGTCGCTCTCCTCGTGGTTGCTGCCGTTGAAGCAGTTACAGCGCCCCGCGGCGGCCGCTCCACGGCGGTGGCTTCCTCCATAAAGCTGAGCACCATGCGGTCCAGCCCCAGGGACCCCGCGGCGTCCCCTCACCGGCCGCGGGCGGAGGCGGAGGCGGCAACTTGTCGTCCTTGTCCGCCCTCTCCTTCCCATCCGCGACGAACTTCTCCGACGCAGACACCCTCACCAGCAGCCTCCTGAACCTCGACACCCTCGGCGTCGGCGCGGGCTGCTGCTGCTGCTGCGTCGTCGGAAGCAGTGGCGGCTTGCTTTCCATGGCGGCACCGTGGTGGTGGTGGTGACCGTTCTTGAGCTGGAACGGCATCGATCGCATGAAGCGCAGCGACGACTGACTAGAGCCACAACATCTCGGTCGCTCCCACAAGTAACCAACCCAGAACCAACCGCACCAACACGCCACCGGCCAAAACCAACCACCACTCCCAACGTGCTACTACTGCCCGTACGCCGGCGGTTCGCCGGAGGCGACGGCCATTCCCGGCGAACGTTGGAGTGGCACGCCTCTCCCCTCTCTGTGCTTTTTCCTTTCCCCTCTCCCTCTCCTCTTTTTCACAGTTTACACGCAACGCGAGGGGAGAAAACCACGGAGTGAGCGAGAGGGGTTCAAACAGGAGGAACCCTGGGCGAATTTAAAGGGAGTGCGGTCTCAGGCGGGCCCACCATGACGTCTCCGTGCGGTGGGGCCGGCTTATCAGTGGTAGTACGTGGCAGAGCCGGTCGCGCCGTGGGTCGCAGGGACGCCCGGCACGCGTCCCGCGCCGTGGGATCACGGCCGTTGCCGTTCGTGCTGGGGAACGCGAAAAGACGGCATTGTCCTCAAGGATTTTGGTGGCGGTTTCGTCGCTTTGTTTCAGGAAGGAGGGGTAGGGATGGTATTTCGTGGGCGGAGTGGTGGATGGTGTGCGGACGTGGGGAACGGCAGCAGCGGGCGGGCGGACAGACAGCACAAGTGGTGGTGGACTTGGACTCGGTCGGTGGTGTACCGACTACCGGCTCGGCCCGTTCTGGATTTTATTTTCTGGATAGGGCTATTATTTTATTGTGAAGCGGTGGGGCCAGCAGAATACTTAAATCTAGTACTCTCCAGAGGTTTTTTTTTGTTCTAAGGCACTTTTTTTTTTTTTTTTTTTTTTGTTTCCATACCTTTTGTCAAGTTCTTCGGCCACCTAATATCGGAATTAATAACACTCGTCTTTTGGTGCTATTATGGCATTGTTTAAGAAGAGGAAAATCTTAAATGAAACTTTTGCTTTATCATGAAGTATTCTTCTTGTCGAATACTATTGCGACAACAAACTAAGAACATCTGCAACAAACTTTCTAAATCTCACTCTGATATATTTTCACTCTTCAACAGTTTTTTAAATAGAATTTAGAGCATGTCCAAGAGAATGGATTTGTAAAGCTAAGTTTAGCTATTCTTGAAAAAAAAAAAACATCCTCAAACAAGCTCTTTTCTTTTTATATGACTCTCTAAATTGACTCGCTCTCCGTTCCTCCACCTTCACTTCTCCCTCAGTAGCTATCTTTTACACAGTCTCTTAGAGGACTCTACTAAATCCGTCCCTAAATTGTAGGTCGTTTGACTTTTTTCAACCCTAACTTTGACAATTCGTCATATTCAAAATTTTATGTAAAATATCACTTCTTTTGTTGTGGCATGCTTTATTATCAAATGTTCTAACTTTAAGAATAACTTAAATTTGACTATTTTTGCACAAAGTTTTTGAATAAGGCAGTGGTTAAAACTTGATGTCAAAAAAAAAAGTCAAACGAACTATAATTTAAAACAGAGGGAGTAGTATTTTGTCATCAACTCTATTTTGGGGAGTAGCTAAGGCATTAAATTTAGCTGTTCTTTTTACTAGTCTCTTGGACATGCTCTTTTTCGATCTATAAAGTCAAAAAAAAAATTGGCTAGCAAGAAATCCGGAATAGAAAAGCTAGCAAGAAATTCGGATACATTTGGATGACAATTTAGAAAAGCTGTTGGAAGGTAGCTTTTACCCAAATCTCCATTCCTAACATTTATGAAAGATTTAGAAAGTCTCTTGGAGTTGCTCTAAGCTGTTAAGTTTTGTGCAACGAAACATGTCCATACCGATTCAGGTTTATGACTTAAGTTCTGGATTTATTGTTGGACTTAATAATCCTATTATCTTAATGGCAGACGGAGTGTCTTTTGATAGAGACGCGCTTCTGGTGAATACATCTCTGGTCCTAACTAAACGTTCATAGAGATAGAACGAGCGTGCGTGGACATATGTTTAATGATGACCTATTAAAGCGACCATCTATCCATGAAGAGTGCCATTTAATTAGTCAATCAAGAGATATGCTAGTTCAATCTTTTGTAGATGCTAATATACTCCCTCCGGGGTTGGTATTAGAAGTCGTTTTTTTGGGCCAGGGTTTGGGTCAAACATCGGGGAATATTGAGTTTGTAAATGTAAAAATTATATGAGTAGATTTGTCTTAAAAAATACTTTAATAAAAGTATACATATATCATATCTCCATAAATATTTTTATAATAATAAGAGGTCAAAGTTATGTTTTGGAGCTATCCTAAACGACTTTCTAATACCATCCCTAGGGAGTATATGCACTAGAGATATGGATATGTTCATATATAGTTTTTTTATGCATTTAATAATACTCTTATATTTATTTATTATTAGATTTATATATTTTGATATAATAACTTTAGTAAACTAAAGTGTTTTATAATTCGAACAGATGGAGTATTTTTCTCTGTATCCAATAACAAAGCAGCAAGATACGAGTTGTCACGGGTAATATATGACGTGAATCCAGGCGGAGAAGTTTCACCATGTTTACCCTGCATCCCGACTATAAATTCTGCGTACGTACTTTGATGTCACGCAGCCACAACACACACAACTTTGAACATATACTTTGTACTGAATTGTAATTCAATAAATCCAAGTAGCGTTCTAGAAAATGCACCGTACGTATGATCATCTTCGAACCGCACAAGTAGTACTCTTCTAATTATAAAAAAAGGTAATAAGTTTGTAATTAATGTTGGAAGAAAAAAGTTAACCGCCGTGCAATAATATAATCCAAAACGGGACATCGATCCTGGAATCCGGACTCCGTCGCCAGCGCAAGGAAATAGTGAGCGGAGACTTATTATGATCTTAATTTAGTACTACCCTCTGTCTTCGCCTTCAAAACTGTTCCATACACCCACACGCTAAGAATTTTAGGATAGGCGACGGCTGTAGCGTGGTCAAACTAAGAGACTTGGCGAGATGATCGATCGACTTGTCACGGTGTCATCGTTACGTGTACTTGTGGACCGTCGAGGTTCCACCGTACGCGAATGGTGGAGTAGGCGACTCACACTCACTCGACCAGGCGTGGGCGTCCATTGACAGACGGACCGGACTCGAGCAAGGGAAAGTCCCTCCCTCCCGCCCAGCCCAGTCACGACTCTCTTCTTCACTACTAGGAGTAGTACGTATCCTCACGGGAAAGTCGGCCTGGACTACCTACACGCACACGCGACCGGCGAGGTAACTTTTTCACACCTGTACACACGTTTCGTTAATTACCCGCGAGCGCGAATCAAGCACGTACGACTAATCTTACGCCGTTGGTGTTTATGCAATCATAGCCTCCGTTTAGATGGCTAAAATTTCTAACCTTTTTCCCACTTCCTCTCCATCACATTACATTAAATACATCAAAAGGCGTATGTTTTGAGTATTGAATGTAGGTAAAAAAATAACTAATTACACAGTTTAGATTTACATTCATGAGGCGATAGTTATCTCCATGGTAGGATGATATTTACCACTAATAAACGAAACGTCTTTACGATTAATGCGATGTGACATACGGTTACAAATTTTAGCAATCTAAACACGTTCTTAATTCTTTAAAAAACACATGATTCTTTTCAGTTTACTGTATTTTCCACTGCATTGTTACCTCTGTTGATGTTGTGCTGCTGAGGATGAGGACGGGTCACTGCTCTGCTCATGATTGATGATTGCTTGCTCTGGGTCCGGGCCGGAGTTTTTCGTACTGTACTTGACCTTGCACCGACCAGGCATGAATGGATCAGATGGACGACGACTCAGATCATCGTCATCCTCCTTGGCTAGCTGCTGCTCACTCATGAGCACGCCCACGCTACGCATACAGACTACACTGTACACACAGACCACCAGCATGCGGCTGGCTTCCGGCGAGCGACGACGAACGAATGCAATGCAACTGCACAGTAATGCACTGCCGTTGATCTGAGAGTACCTTCCGGTGTGGTGTGGGTCCACCGCCGGCAACACAGGAGCAGCCTATAATCAAGTCAAGTTAACCACGCCACGCCACGCCACGCATTGATCAATCGATCGATCGTCCTTCTCCCTGACGACCCTGACCCAGCTGCCATAACTCTGTGCTCCCTCCATGCTCGAGATGGAGGAGCAGCGCAGCGGCGTCGTCATCTGCACTGCACGTCCTGACCTATCGAGGATCACCGTCACCTAACGGTGGTTGCTCCCAGTCCGTACCAGTACTCATGGTTCCGTTCCGGCCGCGGTTTTCCATTACCGCTACTCTTAACTCTGTCGCTGGTGGGCGGCGTCTTGCCTGCCTGCACTGTCCATCCATGTCCTTCCAAACACAACCCGTTGCTAATGCTTGCCCTGTCCTGAGCTGATTAATTGTGGTCCGTTCCGTACCTTACCAAGGGTCCAAAACCTCCAAGGGCGCTGTCTTTGCATTGGAAACTAAGATGGGCCTCCTCGTCCCCGAGGGTCATTAGCTTATTATGTCCGGCTGGAAGCTTCTGCATGCATGCTCACCTCAGCTAGCTAGCCTACTCACTCCGTCTCAAAAAGAGTGTTGTTTTTGGTTTTATTAGACTTGTTGTTTGACAATCCGTCTTATTCAAAATATTTATATAAATATTATTTATTTTGTTATGACTTACTTTATCACTAGAGATACTTTAATAATAATTTATTTATTTTATAATTTGCATAAATTTTTTGAATAACGAACGATCAAACACGATGTTTGAAAAACCTAAAACGATACTCTTATGGAACGGAGGGAGTATGTTAACCCAGCCTGACTACGCTTGTTCTGATGACTAACTCTTCAAAGCTATACTTTTGGAAAATTCCAAACACAATGCATCCAACCACCCACCCCTATATACACATGTGTATCAATATCTAATGTGATAGGATGGCAACGGTTCGGGTTCGGATCGGGTGGAGTCTCCGTGCACCCAAAACCAAAACCGAAATCGAAAACCAAAACCGAAACCGAAACCAATTCGGTGGAAATCCATCACCAAAACCAAACCCGCGGATAAACCGAACCCGAACGGTTACCGAAACCAGCGGATAACCCAAAACCGAACGGATACCCGTAGATATATATACACATATTCACATGTACTATAAACAAGAGACAACAAATAATAAATATTTTCATGAGTCAACTTTGAATAAATTTAATAATCTAAGTAAATAAGTTACTATTAACATATTATAAAACATGAGTTTTAATTCTAAATGATTTATTTCGGATATCCATTGGATATCCACGGGTGGAAAACTAAACCCAAAACCAAACCCGAAACCAAACCGAACCGCGAAAACCGTGGGTGAAATTCCGGCACAAAACCTAAACCCGCGGATATCCGAACCGAAACCGAACCGCTGCCATCTTTAGATAGGTTTTAATTAACATGGCAAACCAAACACCCCTGAGTATCGCGAATGCCATATAGGACAAAATGCAACGTTGTTTTCCTCGGATCGGCAGAAGTGGATAAAACCCACTGTTATTATATTATTATTACTGCAAGTGATATATTCGTGTGGCGGGCAACTTGCAGAGGTGATGACAGGGTGCCTTAGCTTGCACATTATTAAGATAAGCCCGATGCCGTAAGGTTAATTAAGCGACGACGGCGACGCGCGGAGACCTTGCGGTGGAAGTTACCTAGGGTAGGTTACTTGTGTGACGCCGACGAGTTTTCTTTTCGTTTCATTGTCGTGGTGAATTATTATTCACCCGTCATCAATCAATCAATCATTCTATCTATCCACCGTAGCTATAGCTCACGACCATCGTAGCTTTGGAAAAGGATAGAGTAAGATTAACCACCCAAACCATCCCAAATCACATCCAAACGAACGTCATGACTGTTAGCTCTTTATTTTCCGTAGCACCCTTCAAAATCATTCTGAATCTAACACCGTATATGTGTGCCCGTACTACCTTTAATTTCCAAAAGAAAAACGGCCAGTGTTGTTCTAGAAACGGCGAAAGATCGAGCCTAAAAGCCAAGGCGACCTGAAAGGAACTCGTCAAGTGGCCATCCATCCTAGCTACATCAGTCACTCTCGCTTAATTATACCTCCACACAACCCTTAGCTTCTTTTTATTGCTTCTTCGCGGATTACACGGGTTATAGTTGTACGTCTTCTTTTTATTGGTTATTATTATTATTAAGTACCACTAGCTATCTAGGTCAATCAGGCAATTAACATGACGCAAGCAAAAGATCTCTCCATCATCTCTCCGATTCCTCCTTGTTTACGCGATGACATAACAAATTTTGGAATACTTTGGAAGTACAGAGATTGTTATTATTATATAGCAGTGCCTGTTGTCGTTTTCTTAACTGTATAAAATGCGAATTTAGTGAAATACATTCTACTACTACATGACAAAACAACTTACTAAATTAAAATAAGGTTGGACCAAGTCCAATTAAGTCCAAGTCTTCCAACAAAATAGTTTACTTATTAGGGTATCCACAATGATATAATTAAGTCACTCTATAGTTCCAAGCCAACTTCTCCAATATTACTAGCTCTTAGCAATGACTCATAGCATGATTAGGCGCACATGACACTCTCACATGATCTTAGAATGCGTATATGAGCTAGCTCTTGATCAAGAGCTAGCTCTTCTCTTCCCTTACATTAAAAATATGAAAACAATGCTAAGAGCTAGATTATGAGTTAACCATTGCGGGTGCCTTTATCTCGGCAGAGGCGACCTAGGTAACATTGTAACAGATTGTATATCCTATTATAATGCATAGGCCGCATATTTGCTAGTGGGATCGTTTACTTTGCGAGTGGGTGAAGATCCTCTTCCCCACATCCGTTTCTTCTCCCTCCCTCCCTCCCTCCCTCTCTCTCTCTCTCTCTCTCTCTACCTTTCTTCTTCCTAAGTACTCCCTCCATTTCAATTTGCATGTCTATTTGGGTTCTTGGTCCATTGCTTTGTGCACATATATACACAATATTCATAATTTGCGACGGAGGAAGTAGCATGCAAGGAAATACAAAAACAAACTAAACTTGAGTGAAACAAATCTCTCCACAAGTTAAGTTTAGTTAATTAGTGTCAACTTATGTTGGGTTTACATTCATCTTTTTTATATATTAGAGCTACAATTATTATTCCAATGTAATTTATATGTAGAATTGGTGTAATTTAAACCTGGCGTGTGTGGGAAGGACTAATTCTAACAATTCCTTTAGTTTGGATGTAGAACTTATCTAGAATACAATTTTTTATGATAAAATTCAGGTTTATAGAAGGGAAAATTTGATCAAGTCAAAACTATGTTGGTATACTAGACTAAGCCTCTACATGCGTGGTCTAAAGTTTATCCACTAATGTTTTGATCACTTTAGGGCATGGGCAACATATCAATTTTGCCCATCTCTAAGTTGTTGTTTTTTTTTCACAAAACCCCCAACCAATGCTTAGACACAACAACCTTGTCTCTTCGTGAAAATGACGACTTGGGCTCGTCTTTGTAATGTTTAGAGACGACTTAATCTTGTGTTGTACAGGGAGCTGTTGACTCGATGCACCTTAATCACCAATCCATTGTGCGGCGCATTAAATAGTTTAGAGATCTCGTCTAGTCACGATAGATTCAAGACACAGTAGAGACAGGACACATGCGTGGGTTGTACATGCCCTTAATATTTGAGACTCTAAGTAGGTGTTGTAAACTATTGTTATGTTTAGTTAACTTTAAAAAGACACCACATAGTGAGTTAAAGTGCTCTCAAGGTTTATCACTTAATAACTTTAGGGAACTAAACTTTATATCATGGGATTAAATGGAGCCTAGCTAATACAATCTTCTATATGTCATTGTTCTCAAACGACGTCGGACAACACCTGTCTTTACACAAAAACTCACTTTGTGTGGCTGGGCTGGGTCAAGGGATTCTATGGCTGAAGTTATGGGGTAGTATATGGACTACTCCCTCCGTCTCAAAATAATTTATCATGTTGACTTTAAGATGTCATGTTTGACCGCTCGTCTTTTTTAAATTTTTATATAAAACATCATCCAATTTGATGTGACTTATTTTATTATTAGAGATATTTTAATAATAATTTATTTATTTCCTAAATTGTATAAATAATTTGAATAAGGCAGTGGTCAAACATGATGTCTTTTTTTTTTTTAACCGGGACATTGCCCGTTTTGCATTAAGAGAAGTTTGGAGAGTTTAGTTACATCCTAGTCATACAAGTGGCGAGATGCCAAAGGTAAACTAGGCGACACACATACAAAAGGCACCCGGCTAGAACGCGAGCTAAAAGGTTGTACTTTGGAAGGAAACCAATTTCGCGACTATGAAGAGCTCAAGCGAGGCTGTAAGGAGCTGCTTGCTCAGCGGTCCTCGCCCGTCCTCCCCGTCATGGCGGTTCCGGCGTATGCTACCGTGAGGAACTAGGATCTGCACCTTGTCCCGTTTGTCTTTGTGGGGCGTAACCGCGAAGATCTTGGAATCTCTTGGCAATGGTGGAGTCCGGTCTGTGATGTTGCGCCTTCCGCCTTCCTTCCCATTTGTTGAGAAGGACGCGGCGAGCTTGCCGTTCGGGATTGGGGTCCCGGAAGGGGAACTTGCCCCCGAGCGGTCACCCAGCCTGAGCGCCCCAACACTCCCTCCGGCGCGGGCGTGATGCGCGTCCGAGGTGGTGAGGCCAGCGGCGCCGCTCGAGGGCGGCGGAGGGAGTCGATGAAGTCATCAACGGCGGACATAGAGGGCTGCCCGCGGGCGTCGTGGGTGGAGTGCTGGCCTGCAGCGGTGGTGCAGTGGAGTCCGTGACGGTGACGGACTGCCGCCCCCGCCGCCGCTACAAAGACATGCCGCCGCCGCCCGGCGCTTTGCGTTGTCGCCGCGCAGCATCAAACATGATGTCTTAAAGTCAACATGATGAATTATTTTGAGACGGAGGGAGCAGTCACGATCAGATAGTGTGATGGGCTCAGGGCCTGTTGTTTTAATTTGGATAATCGTGTGAGGTCATCTGATCTTATATGGAGTAGGTACGTACAGTAGTTGAATATATACTACGTACAGGGAAAAAGGCACATCAACCGTACGTGTGTGCGGGCGTGTGCACGAGCGCTGCGGTCGTAAGCCGAGTGATTGGTACGGTGAGCATCAATGCACTGAACGATGATGGTGAATACTACAGTAGTAGGAGTACTATGCTTTGATGCAGAAAGTAAATAGAAATTGCATTCGTTGGACGGTTGGAGGACCTGCCACGGCCGCCCTAATGCATAGTACGAGTACCACGAGCTAATAACCACGCAGTGGAGGAATAATGGACGCATGCAAACTCTAGCTACCGTGTGATGTAACCTGAAACTTGTAGAGCAGAATCTCATTGGCCAAGCCCTGCAGCTCTCGAGGTAATATAACAACAGAGTTGTTGGATCTCTGCCTCTGCTCCTCTGATGGCTGTGTGGGCTCGCTGTGGTCCGTGGACTGTGATGCAACGGCATAAACGTACGAGCCTCCGAACAAAGCTGCTGCGAGCAAACATGGCACGAGCGTCGCGTCCGGCCGCCTCAGATTCCACGCCTGCAGGGACGGAGTACCAGTACTACGTACTGGACCACGCACGCAACACATGTACCACAGGCGTACGCGGCCTGCCCTCCTTTCCGGTCGCACACTCACATGCACAGCTGCAGGCCTCCCGACACGAGAAGAGCCCGATCGACGAGTCATGGAGATGAGATGAGGAGATCTGCCCTGGTTTGGACGTCGTCGACGACGCTCACATCCACTCCCTTGTCAACGTCGCCTTCGCCACGTCGAGGGGCTGGGCCGGCCAGCAGGCTGCTGGATCGACGATGGAGTTGCCTGTGCACAGCGGCCGCCTGGACTCTCCCGCTGCCGGAGCCCGGATCGGAGGCGATGGGATGCGCAGCGCAGGGCAGGCAGGCGTCCTCCGTGTGACTCTGACAGTCACGTACGTGCACGGGTCCACAGCGAGGGGCGTGGGGGTGGGTCGGCCCCGCACCGAGGCCCGACCGTACACCTTGGACCGGACGGCACCGGCGGGGCCCCCGGACGTGACGCGAGGTGGGCCCGTGCCTCCCCTGGCCGGCGCCCTCCCTCAGTCCCTGCATAGCCCCGGGCCCAAGCAGATACAGCAGCACAATTGTTTGCTGGTGATCGTGACGACATCCGTAGCCGTCCAAGCCCATACAGTACATGCGATCGTGACGAAAACCGGGCCTGGCCGCCGGGCCGGGTACCATGCACGATCAAATTCGTACTAGTGAAAACCCGGTTAGGCATCATGCGTGCGTGTGTACCCGGCCTGGCCAGGCTACGATCGCCTGTGTCTCGCCAGTCGGCACGCTACGAGCATGCATGGCCTGGCCGGCCACAGTACGTATAGGCCACGGCACGAAAAAACCGCCCGCGTGATGGTAGGGAAAGATCGAGGGACACGGCGGATCCGCGCATGGCCTGGCCGGACGCAGGGTCTTGGCGTATTGGCGTCTGCGCGGTGTAGCGAGGTCAATCGATCAAGTGGAGCGGCGGGGCCCACGGATTGGGGTATCGTCGCGATCGCGAGAGCTCACATCACCTGCTGTCTGCCTGCCTGCCTGTTGCTTCCACGCAAAAGCTAGCGACAAACCGGGGGACTGTTCCCGTGATCCAGCGGCCCCGTACGTCTTCTTTCTTGTTTCTTCGTGTCGATCGAGTTCAATCCGATCCTCGTCAGGCATCAGCGTGACGCGGCAGCATCCGTTTACCACGGTTTTACTCCGACTTTTGCGAGGTCGAGTACTCGAGTCAAACTGAAACATGCATGGGCAGGGCAGCAAATGAAGTCCATCAGCCATGCAAGCAAACACTTATCGAGAGGAGGAACTATCAGAGATACTCATGTGTGTCCATGCAAGAAAACAGAGAGATTAATAGGAGCCACCATGCAAAGAAAAGAGATGCACAGGAGAAAATGAAAGTGCAATTTTAGAAATCCAAGCACAACTGAAGAATGACATCTTAGATCTTACATATAGTAGTGATACGTCCTCGTAGTGCGGAAGGATGGTTTGAGCTAATCAATCATGGCACTATATTACCATTACATGCACCGACTTTTACTGATGGTGGGCAATGAAAATATGGTGAAGTGACTGTGAGTGGATCTGGTGTGCAAGGGATGAATGAATCCGGAGATTTTCAGCTGCCTTGGAAGAGTGCTATTCTCCTCCAAATGGAGTTTGTCCCAGTGCGGTCTTTCTTGTAATCTAATGTGTCATGTGGCTGCTTTTTTTGGTCGAAGCAAACCTTGTGGCAGTTTGAATTGTCTTGTACAAAAATAGGCAAACCTTTACTTTGAGCTTCTTCTCTTTAGCGTTAGCATGAGAAGGCAGTTTGTCTCACACAGTACAACAATATTTTCTGGTTCACCCACATCATCTGGTTTTGTCCACTGCGCCTGTGCATGACGTGTCTAGCTCTGCTCCGACCTGTTCTAGGCCCAGATAAAGATATTGTTTTCCATGATTAATGATTTTGTTAGAGAGGAGAAAGTCTCGCACTGTGAATGACTAAACGAGAGGGAAAAAAAACAAAGATTCTACTACATCTTGCGCCAGAAGATAACAAATTTGTATTGCTTCACTTTAGGAAAATCATCCATATTGACACACGCACAAAAAAGCTCTGTTCTGTTTGATTTTTCAAAACATCAAGTCTGAACCTGAACCACACTGATGCAAAACAATATCGACAACGAGGCAGAAACATGCTAAAAAACTGTTGCCGATGGGAGACTTCAAGTTATACAGACAAAAATAATCCTCCTATATTACGTTCCATTTCTATTCAAGGAACCAGCTGGACTTGGGTTCCTATTCCTAGGGCACATTCACCACTTGGATGGACTGCAGCATGTCGGAGAGTGCGATCACCAGGTCTCCGGACTGCACCATACCCCTGGCCTTCAGCAGTGAGAAGGTGCGGTTCAGGTTGCTCTCCATGTCATCGGACTCGCTGAGCCGGAATGGGATGAGACCCCATTGGAGGTTCAGCCGTCTCCTGACGGACATCGAGGAAGTGAACGCGAAGATCGGGCAGTCGGGGGCGGCATCGTGACAGCAGAGAGGCCATGTGGCCATCCTTTGTGTAAACGAAAACAGCATCAACTCCCAAGTTGTTGGCTGCAAGCAAGCGAAGCACACAAGTTAGCACAAAAGTTAGGTTCAAATGTTTATGTAGATGCAGCCACTACGCACAAGACAGGATGCAAAGTATCTCAACTAGTTCCGAATATATGAGACAAACTTCAAGGTTATTCTGAGAGAAGCACAAATAGGATGCATCAAAATGCAGTAGTTACTTATATGCTTTTATAACAAAATTACAGTCGATAGTGGTGTAGTGCAGGTATACCCATTTTGGCTGCTGAACTGCATATTTGCTCTGATATCTTATCAGAGAATGAAGATGAGACATCCTGAAGCTCCAGCGCCTTGTGGCGCTTCTCCTCTCTCCACCACTTTTCAATCCTCAGGCTAACACTCCTAAGCACGCTGAGAGCCTTCTCTGGATACCTCCCCATGGCTGACTCACCAGAAAGCATGAGAGCATCTGCACGCTGGCGGACTGCCTCAGAAACATCAGCAACCTCAGCCCTTGTAGGTGTAGGATACTCGATCATTGATTCCAGAAGCTGAGAAGCAACAATGACTGGCTTGTTGAGCTGTCTGCACATTCTAACTATTCTCTTCTGTATGGAAGGGACCTGTTCCAGGGGGATTTGTGCCCCCAAGTCCCCTCTGGCTATCATTATTCCATCCGATGCACGGATAATCTCCTCAAGGTTTTTCAGAGCATCAATGCTCTCAATCTTTGCAATGACCCCTATATCACTGGGACAAACAATGAAACAATTATAATTTAGACAACCAAGTAATAACTTGTAAATGAAATTAAAACATCACGTGTATGGTATCTAAGCCATTAATTGTGACGGTCACTCGGCACATTTAAACCAGGGCATATAGACCTGCTACAGCTTTCAATGTCCACAACCAAACTGATAGTATGCAAATTATCAACCAAACCATTTAAAACAAAAAAAGGCAGACTCCACACTAATGTACAAACTCAAGAATTCATCAAATACATGCACTGATACTTATCAAGTTATGATTCAGAAGCCAAAGCTCATGACTAGTAAAGCACTACCTTTCTGTTTTGGAAATAAGGTTAATCAATATGTTACTATTAAACCCAGCTACATCCTGCATGTGAATTGTGCTTGTGACAGCTTTCAAAACGTAATCCTACTTACCTTCCACGACTCCGTGCAGAAATGTAACTCTTTAAATGATTAATTACTTCAATACGACTTGACAAATGATACAGCAATGAAATCAACACCTTCAGCAATTCCAAAATCTATGTCAATCCAATCCTGCAAAGATGAGGTCATAAGTATAAATTATTATCTGCAAGTAGTGCCCAAGCCTTTATTAGCTACTGATTGATTATACAAGAGAAGAATATTTCACTCAATTTTACAGGCACTTCTTATCTTATTTTAGACTAGAATCCTATAAGATAAGAGTTCTAGAGTGATCTAACCCTTCACATTCTTGAAACTAATTTAGCCATTAGGGAAAAGATCACACAACCCAAGGGGTCAATATGGAATGTTGAGCACATAGTATGAGCAGCAAATTCAAATCAAAGCAAGTGTTTTTTTTTCACTATATAAATTACCTTTGATGAAATTGTAGGAAGCATAGCGTTCCTCTCTCTCGCACTACACTGCCATCGCGCCATATAGTAAGATTAGCCCGTGGCAGCAACAAACCAGGATCAGTGCAGCGGCACTTCACATCTGGCCCTAACTTTTCAATCACCTCAAACCTGGCCATTCCACCATCCACAAATAGTTCATCGCCAGCTTTGACATCTGGGTAGGGTTTTGATTATTCATTATAGCAGGAAAATTACAGTCACATTAATACACTGGAGTCATTTTGAATTTTTGATACAGATATCTTTTTAAAAAAAAAAGTAGACTCAAGAAAGAAGATCAGCATTGATGGATAACCTTCAGCGAAGCCATCATAGTTCACATGAATGATTCGATCTGGGAGCGATGTGTTAGAAGATCTAACGCTAAATGTCCACACTTCTCCATCCTGCAAAAAATCCAAGAGAAGATTATATTCTGATAAGTTATGACTGACAAGATTTGGTTCTAAAATTCAGTACATTGCAAATTAGATGCACATTGTTCTCATAAATATTCATTTATAACCTGTTTAAATTTCCTTTTAGCCTGAATAATGGCTAAACAGTAGGTGATCAATTGTTTAGCACTTAGGAAAACACTAACACCCCCCCCCCCGTGCGCCAACCAACCTTTGAAATACTCACAGTATGCATGCAGGATGTAAACTCATAGGTCTTTGTCAAATCATGGCCTCATAGCACATTTGACATATTTCCTGTCAGAATTTAGCTGTCACTTTTTATCTTGGTTCCTAATCAGACATATTTTTATGCTAATACAATTTACAAGATGGTCTGTACTCTGTACTCTCAATTCAGAAAAGTTCAATACTCAAGTCAACCCTCTCATGTTCCCCAACAGATTACTCACTCCTATCTAAACCTATAGAGGGAGATATGAATTAAAGGAAATCAGTGTTAATGAAGAAGGTTAGTCCTAATGCTTTTGAAATAACATAGCCTTAACAAGTGCACCTATGCAGCTGAATTTGTTTTTTTACCATCATGGTAGTTTAGATTTCCAACATGAAACTTTTCGGTCATTTGTAAAACACAATTAAGAAGAAAAACATAGTTTCAGGACACATCTCAGTAAACAAAACTCAGGAGTGCCATCAGACAATTTCTCTGCAATTTACAATATCTACTCCCTAATTCAGAAAAGTTCAGTAGCTCAATTAGCCCTCTCATGTTCCCTAACAGATTACACTACT
Source organism: Hyparrhenia diplandra (assembly GCA_015847255.1). Classification (NCBI taxonomy): domain Eukaryota; kingdom Viridiplantae; phylum Streptophyta; class Magnoliopsida; order Poales; family Poaceae; genus Hyparrhenia; species Hyparrhenia diplandra. Next base: position 118,203 of record JADLZK010005154.1, on the reverse strand, counting down.
ATCTCAACAATATGAACAAGATTACTCCTCTTATAGTTAACTCTAATGCTTTTCAAATTTCAAAATAACATATATAGCCTCAACAAGTGCAGCCCTAAACAGCTGAGTTTGTTTGTTCTTTTTTCTCATCACAGCCGCACAGGTAGCTTAGATTTCTAACATGAAAAATTCAGTCATTTGTATACACATTTAAGAAGAGAAACGAAATTTCAGGACACATCTCAGTACACGAAACTCAGGAGTGCCATCTGACAATTTCTCCTCAGATTTTACATGCTAAACCTCGTCCTGAATAACATCACCTTCGTGAGATCATCCTCACGAGATCTCATCAGATGCAGACGAACGACGAATCAGTATATCAGCCGCACATCATCCATTCAGTGTTTAAGCATGGAAAATGAACCTAGATGCGAAGGAACAAGATGAGCCGAGTCAGGGTCGCGCGCTGACCTCGGCCTTGGCGGAGGACGCGCCGCCAAGGTCTCCCATGTGGATCTCACTGCCCTCGGTGTCCATCATCACGGCGACCGCGAAGCCCTTCTCATCGTTAAGCCTCCGGACGGCGCGGACGACCCCGCGGTGCCACTCGCGGTCGCCGTGGCACATGTTGACCCGCGCGACGTTCATGCCGCCGACGGCGAGCGCCTCAAGCTCGGCGGCGCCGCATGTGGCGGGGCCGACGGTGCAGACGAGCTTGGTGCGGCGCGTGCTCCGGAACCCGTTCTCCCGCAGCTCCGCCTCGGTGGCGGCGTCCACGTCGAAGGCGGCCGCCGCCACCACGGAGGGGAGGCCGCCGCCCACGGCACGTGGACGCCGTTTGGGGCGGGGGATGGTTCGGGGAAGGAGGTGAGGTCGGAGGACGAGGCGGTCACGCGGAGGGGAGGCGTTGGGGGCGGAGATGGGAGGGACAGGGAGGCGGTGGGGGGAGGAGGGGGTAGAGGCCCTAGAGGGTTTAGAGGGCGTTGGACACTGGAGGTGGAGGGAGCGGGCAGCGGTGGCCATGGCTGCCGCTGCGGCGGCGAGGCTGGTCAGGTCAATGGAGGCGGCGGCGCGCCGGCGGGCGTGGCTCTGGCTGGCTTTGGGAGTGTCGCCCGAGGCAGTTCTGTGCCAACTACTACCGTCCTGCGTGACTGTTGTTGTTCGTCGTCGTCGAATAGTCAAGGTGTTGAGTTTTTTTTTTTTTTTTTTTTTTTCGTCAAGGTGTTGGGTGTTGAGTTGTTTAGTGGATAGAGGCCAGTTTCAGTTGATTTAGTAGTATCTAAGAGGGTAATTAAAATAAGCTGAAACAAGAACAAGCGGTAACGACTAGTAGTTTTTTTTCTTCGAATATGTAAAAGGTTTGAGGGGTTGTTGCACAAAAAAAAAAAAATGAGAATGAGTAAGTTTTTGTGCCTACATGCATTGAGATTGATTAGGAAACACAATTCGTGACAGAGATAGTATGAAGCAGCTAAAGCCGCAGCTAGGAAAAATAAAAGCGAGCGAGTTGTTCGTCGTCTTGGCTCATTGTAACTTTATGACACATGATATTCAATGTACCCTAGAAGCATGTCAATAAACATGTGGAGACGTTCTAAAAGAAAATATGTGTTCATTTTTCTGTTGGAAAAGGCGCCATTTTCAAATAGTTGAAAATAGTTTAAGCCATCGAGAACCAATTAGAAGAGACAGCGAAGAAATATACGTGGGAGATAGCTTAAAACTGTTAGGCGATCTCAATGGGAGTTTTATGTGTTTCATACACATTAAATAGGGTGTCACATCAGCAAAGTCCATTTTTTGTATGAAACGCTGAGGAGAGAGAGAAAAAGTTTAAATCTTGGTGAAACTCTCTTGCATGAATCTGCCAACTACGTATGAGTCGTGGAATTAAATGCATATGAAACTTTAGAATGAAACTTTGCATTGAGGGAGGGTGTTTTCATCCGAGGTTTCATTTCATCTTGTAGTCTTGGAAAGAGTGCAATGAAACTCTCCATTGAGACTGGCCTTAAGAATGGATCAAACTCTTGACTAAGAAGTAAGAACAGGGCTAGGCTAATAAATTCGTGATTGTGACGAAAAAATAGCTATTGGAATAAATAAACGGGTGAATGACCCGATCTCGAAAAAAAAATGGCTGACAGTAAAATCTACGAGGCCCAGCCCAGCAGCACGGCCCAATCTAACCTGCTCACCAGCAGCTCCTCCGCAAATTCGAAACCAACGGCCCAGATCTCACCTCCCAAACCCTAGACTCACAGCATACCCAAGCTCACATATAAGATCGGTCACTCCCTCCCGGCCTCCACCCTTCCACCCCGCCGCCAAAAATGCCGCCCCTCCCCGCCGCCAAAAATGGCCTCCGCCTCTCGCCCCTGGTCTCCGTGAAGGCCCTGGAGGGCGACATGGCGGTGGACTCCGCCGGCATCCCGCTGGCGGATGTCCTCCCGCGCGCCGATCCGCCCGGACATCGTCCGCTTCGTCCACAAGCTCCTGTCCTGCAACAGCCGCCAGCCCTACGCGGTGTCGCGCCGCGCCGGCCACCAGACCTCTGCGGAGTCCTGGGGCACGGGGCGTGCGGTGTCCCGTATCCCCCGCGTTCCTGGCGGTGGTACCCACCGCGCCGGCCAGGGAGCCTTCGGCAACATGTGCCGTGGCGGGCGCATGTTCGCGCCGACCAAAATCTGGCGCCGCTGGCACCGCCGCGTCAACATCCACCTCCGCCGTGTCGCCATCGCATCCGCCCTCTCCGCCACCGCTGTCCGTCCCTCGTCCTCGCCCGCGGCCACCGCGTGGAGTCCGTTCCCGAGCTTCCACTCGTCCTCTCCGATTCCTTGGAGTCGTCGGTCGAGAAGACAGCCCAGGCCATCAAGATCCTCAAGCAGGTCGGTGCCTACGCTGACGCTGAGAAGGCCAAGGATTCCGTTGGCATCCGTCCCGGCAAGGGGAAGATGCGCAACCGCAGGTACATCAACCGCAAGGGACCCCTCGTTGTCTACGGCACGGAGGGCTCTAAGATTGTCAAGGCCTTCCGCAACCTCCCTGGCGTTGATGTTGCCCATGTGGAGCGCCTGAACCTGCTCGACCTCGCCCCTGGTGGACACCTTGGCCGGTTCGTCATCTGGACTGAGTCCGCGTTCAAGAAGCTAGATGAGGTGTACGGTACCTTTGACACTCCATCTGCGAAGAAGAAGGGCTTCGTGCTCCCTAGGCCAAAGATGGCAAACGCTGATCTGTCCAGGCTCATCAACTCTGATGAGGTGCAGTCGGTGGTGAAGCCCATAAACAAGGAGATTAAGCGTAGGGAGCCTAGGAAGAACCCTCTGAAGAATATGGCTGCAGTGCTCAAGCTCAACCCGTACCTTGGTACGGCACGCAAGATGGCTGCCCTAGCAGAGGCAGCGCGGGTCAAGGCTAGGAAGCAGAAGCTTGACTCCAAGAGGACAAAGCTCAGCCCAGTATGATAATCTTCTCTTCCTTTTACATTTTATTATGCATCTGCAATATAAATTCTTAGCTGTTCATATTATTTCTACACTAATTGTTTCTTATTTAGCATTGTATATTAATGCTCCAGTACCATTTCTTTCTCATTGATTGTGGATTTTGACAATTTCTATTCGGCCTAATAGTATATGGTATGGTATATTTTTAGTTTGTATTGTGCCATGGCTTAGGTCGATTGTTGAGAATGGTACTGTTTGTTCCTAGTTTCTAGATTTTGTTGATGTGGTTAGTATCATGCATGTGATTGAACCTTTATGAGGAACTGTTAACATTGATGCTGCATTTTTCGTGTGCTACTAGCGCTGTCAATTCTTTTTGCTGGATTAGCGCTCTATTTCACAATGCTCTGAGTTTGCTAGTTTACTTATGAATTAGTTGTTAGCTCTAGTTTATGGTAAATCATGTAATCCTTCTGTTACAACACACAAAGCAACTGTTTCTCTAACTTTAATAAATTAAATCCATGATATATGTCTTGACAGTATATTTATTTGGAACTATGGATTTTTATATAGGTTTTGTATAAACTTGGTCGAAGTTTGAGATGTTGAACTTTGGACAAAACTAAAGCAACCTACAGTTCAACTCATTAGCAGCTATACATTTTACAGTAGTTTAATTATTTCCACCATAGATTTATCATGAAGATGTGAACTGAATCACACATAATTGTTTCACCTTTTGCTGATGTTCTTGGTCCTAGACTAGCACTGTTGTCAGTTAGTTTGCATTTCTATTGCTGTTCACATAGGGTAGATTGCTGGTGTTAGATGCACTGTGTGACTGTGCATTGTATTTCACTACTTGATTGTTGACTTGTTATATATTCCATTTCCAATATCTTCTTCCTAGTCAATCTGGCTATATGTAATGTATATTTTGTTGCATAAAAAATTGTGTACCTAGAAAAGCCAAAAAGACTTATAATTTGGATTTTAGGTAGTATCTCATAGTACTTAAGTGATGCGCTGATCATGTCTTTGTAATTTCCTTATAGGAGGAGGCTGCTAAGGTCAAGGGTGCTGGAAAGGGCTGGTACAAAACAATGATCTCAGACTCTGACTACACGGAGTTCGAGAACTTCACCAAGTGGCTCGGCGTTACACAGTGATTGTCTGGTCCAAGGCTTAGTAGTTTGTCAAGTCAGAATTATGATTTTGGTTGCTATTGTCAAGTATTGCTTGTTATTGGTGTCGTCAGACATGATATCTCGTTTTGGCTTTGGCAGTTTTTTACCGCGGTACTTTTATTTTCCAGACACCTATTATGAGAACGAAGAATATGCAATTTTCAATACTCTTTGTGCCTTATTTTGTGGATGTATTGGTTACTTGGTCAGTCTTGTTGGCATACCTGTACTACTTGCACTCCAAATTATAAAATGTTCAGCATATTTTGATTTATTGCATTAACTATGTACCTAGACATAGTGGTATCTAAGTGTATAGCAAAATCTTGACCTAGAAAAGCCAGAATGTCGAGTTTGGGATGAGGCAGAACGTATAGATTGGGATGAGGTAGAACGTCTTACAGTTTGGGATGAGGTTTTTGGTTATGTTTCTGTATGCATCGTTCTGTGCCCTTTTGTTTCTTTAGGTATGTCACATATTGTATATGTATATCTTGCTTCGGTTCCTCGTCTATGTTGACTTGACAGCAATGGTTATGTGTTGCATGTTCCATTTCTTTGAAGCGTCGTACTGTATGTGGCATTATCTCTTAGTTGCCTTTTTTGGCAATTCTAATTTTTTTTTGCAGGAATAACCACAGTTCAAATCCTATGTTTGTGAAAATTGAAGTTTTTGTTCAAATACAAAGTTTGTCAAAATTGAAGATTTTAAATTCGATTGTAGAGGTAAGATTTTAAATTCGATTGCATGTCTGAAAGTTGACACCAAATTTATCCCCCCGTTTGCACGGTTGCACCCAATCTAGTATAGCAGAAATTGATTGGCCTGTGCTTCTGTAGATGTTGATTTGGGACTCGGCATAAACTAGTGAACTCTCTAATCAGAATTTATTTCGCTGCTTTGCAACGCTATCAAGCTACACTTTTCTGCATATTCTCTTTCTGAGAAAGTGGAGAGCTTTTGCGCTTCTCGGATGTGGATGTCTCGCTCTCATCTCATCCCCACTTTGACCCTTGCAACTTGCCAATCCACATTCGGCCGATATCTACCCATCAAATTTGCCTCTTGTCTGATACCTTTGCTGTTCAAATCTCTTTCAGAAATGTATACTGAGTTTGTTAATTCTTAAGGTCAACATTTTCACAGCTGCCTAATAAAAGGTCACTTGTGAAGGGCTGAAAATACTATTGGTCTTTGAGATGGGCTGCCGTGTAAATCAGTTAAATCTGTTGTCTCCGCTAAAATAAATTAAACACTAGAGCCGAATCCAGTGAGCATGCAACATAAAGGATATTTCTTTTCTTTTAAACATAACATGGGTACCATGCCTTGTTCCTGACACCATTTTGTGGAATTTCTCAGCACAGAGAGCACTATTTTGTATGCCTTGTTCCTGACACCATTTTGTGGAACGTTTCTCAGCACAGAGACAACCAGTTCGTGTAGATTAGAAACATTTTTCAGTGGAGACAGGTGCTGTAGATAAGCTCCATTTCGTGAAGTGTTATCATCAGAGAAGAATGAGAGTAACTTTGTGCGAGCAACTGTTGCTTTTGGTACACGGAGAGAGCGATCTGGACGGCATAGATGGACGCAGACGCAGACGCAGAGGGGTCGTCAGAGTTAGCATTGGCGAATTGGAATCTATCTGGGTTCGTCCAGCCAACTGAATACTATCTCTGGGATGGTGACATCGGATGAATCCATGAGGCAACCAATTGGGAGGGTTCCTCCTGTCATCATAAATTGAACTAAACTAATTTTAAGGTTGCAGCAATTTAAAATAAATTTTATAAAAAAAAAAAGAAAAGGAACCAAGAACTGATGTAAAGAACACCCCCTGCAGACAGACAGACCATTTGCAAGGCCATGCCCACTCCAAGGTTCCAAACTCTACCGTGAGTGGCATCCCGATCGCTGCGTAACCCCCTGATTAATCTGTCCCTCCTCCGAGGTTAGTCTCCGACTGGTCTCCAAATTTCTCTCCAATTTTTTTTTTTCTCCACATGCAATTTGCCTTTGCTATTCTTGGAGTCCGGTGGTGGTAAATTTTTCAGCTCCTTTTTTTTTCTTCCTCTGACCTGAACTGCTGTCCCAGCCAGGCTTTCACCTCGCGGCTTAATCCCAATTGGGTTGTCTGGGCGCAACCCAATTGGGGGTTAATTGGGATTGCTACTCCGCGGCTGCCCGTCCCTCGTGTTCTTGGATTGGCGAGGCGAATCGACTGGTTTCCTGCAGGTGAGGACTGAGGACTACTCGCAGCTATTCTATTCGATTGGAATGGGATGGATTGGATTGGATTGGTTCCTTGCGCGTTGGATTCCGCTGTCTTTTTCTAGATTGCGCGGTAAAAACAATGGATCTTTTTCGACTTCATGTTCCTCAAACCAATTCGAGCTTCTGCTCTTAGTTTCCAGTTCGAAATCTCAATTAGATTTTCTGCAGAGTGGTGTCTTCCTACGCCTCGTTCCTTCCGTGCTGTTCGATCCTTGACGCCCAATGTTTGAGTTGTTACAGGCTGCGAGTGTTCATAGTTTGATGGATTCTTATCGTTGCATTTAAGTTTGGTTTTCAAGCTGGAAATCCCGATCGAGGAATCCGGTTATTAGGACTGAAGGTAAGTCTAGTAGGTAGCTGTTACATGTTCTTCGTTCGCCAAAACTAATCCCCTTTCTTACAAACGTAGTTTATCCGTGTTCCTTTCTCCCGTTGATTGAAAATCCTGCGTGATATCACGGTCCAAGTTGGATCTCTTTTATGGCTACATTAGTGTGATGTTTCTTACTTTCCTTGGATCGTGGATGAATTCATTGGTTCATCCCGCCAGCCATGTAAAATTTCTTTTGACTTGTTCTAAAGGCCTTGTCTAATTTGGTAGTTCCTGCGTTGAAATCTCCACTATTCTGAAACCGTGTTATTATCCTTGAAACTGAACAGGATCTTTTTCTCTGAATTGGAGTTGACTTCTCTGTTGAGTCCTTATTTACTGTATATGGATGCAGCAGATGGAGCTTTTGTTGTTTATTAGATCTCGTGTGATCCTTCCAGCTTGAATTTCTCTCTAGTTTTTTGTATCATGTGGGATTTATCTGCTACATCAAAGTTTTCAGTTGTTGGTCGCAATCAAAAGGTGATATTTACACCAAGGACTAAATTTAGGAATGTGTTAGGTAACAGAAGAACGGAGGAAACTATTTTTATTTCAGAAGAATGTGGGGAGGCAATCCTTTTCGATTTGGTTGGCTCATTTTCGTTTAGTTGCTCCATGAATCGCTGCATCAGGATGACTTATTTTCTCAAATTAGATCTTGAATCTTCTGTAGCCAAGAGCACCAGATGTCCAACTACGTTGAAAATTTTGTTTCTTCAAATTGTTCTGATAAAGAAACAATAGTACTTGGTTTGATCTATTGACATTTTCATGGTTAACTTCAACATTCTCCCGTATTCCTTGCCTTCTTCTATTCTGCGTCTGTCTTCATTCAGATGTCTGCACAGTACCGTGTTGTTTGTTTCTTGCTAGTTGGTACTTGCATCCATTGGGATGGTACTGGAGTGGTCTTTAATCAGCTCAACATTGATGTCATTATGCTGCTCTCTTTTAAATAAAAAAAAAAAAAACTGCGGTAACATCTGTAAGAGCTTAATATGGAAGTGTTACTGGGCTAAAATCTGAATCAAGAAAAAGAAACGGAATAAAAATTCATGTATTTGTGTCAAAAAATACTTTTGGTAGATTTCAATAATCACATGGAAACTGTGTTAAAAAAAACTGTTTTTGAGTACCCCGTTGTTGCCAAAAAATTTATGTGTGACTGGAAGTGCATTCAGATAAGATTGAATATATGCCAGAAACGTCAAACATTCTTCTCTACTTGGATCCTACATTGAGAAGCTGATAGTTTTGTTATCGTGATGCCTTTGTGATCTACATTTGTTTTCTTTCATTCCTCCAGTGCTACTGTATATTCTGACCTCTTCCATTTATCTTGGGCCAGCCTCCTGGGTAGAATCATGAAGCTGAAAAACCGTGCAGTGGAGACTTTTAAGGAGAACAATATGATTTTCACTTCTGAAGGAAATGTCCACTCTAAAAAATGCGAGAAGACTATGTTGCTAGTCCAAACCAACCAGGTGTTGTTCAGACAAGATGCAAATGGATAATTGGTGATGTAACTGAGGTCTTGGATCGCAACACATGGAAGCTTGGAAAGATCTTGAAGATGCTAAAGAACAATTACTTTGTTATCAGGCTTGCTGATTGCATCCAACTGAAAAGAGTTCCATATATCTAGCTTGAGAATTCCACGTGGTCTGGAAGCTCCTCAAAGCAAGCCCTTTCATGCAGCAGATAAGGTAACAATCACTTCCTAGGAGTACAGAGTTGCTCTGTTTCAAATTTACCTGTTCATGTGTCATACACTAACCGATAGCTCATAATTCTTTTTTAAATGACGCTTAGGATCTTTGATTCATCTTGCTTGCCTTACAGCAACATTTGCATTTTGTGATTTTGGTGTCCTCTTAGTTTCATCTGTGCTGAACTATGGGTCATCGTCATGAATCCCATTATATTGTATTGAGTGATTTCTTATGTTGTTGAAGGGACTTTGGATTGTTTCCAGTAATTATTTTTTTGTCTACATGGTTTATTATCTTTTATCTTGTGCTGTTTTCAAAAATACGTACGTAGAAGTGAAACTACGGTTTTGCTGCGGTGCAAGTCTTTGTGCAGTTCATTTGAGGCATTTCATCTCAGGTCTCATTGCATTGCATTGTTGAGCGTCCTCGATTCTTACATTTGGGAGCCGTAGCTGCACAAGCATGTAGCTTTTTTATTAGCAGTTTGTGACTGCAGAATGAAATATTTTTAAACACAATGACTGAAGCTTGAAGCATTAATTGGGCCATCTTTTGCCACCTGCATTCCTGTCCAAACAGACGATCTTACCGTTGCTTAAAAATCTCCCTTTCAGGCCACCGGACGCGGTAAACGCCGACCTGGTGACCGAGCCTTGCCTGTGGCAAAGAGCTGCGCAGCAAATGGGTTCCTACGATCTGGGGGCAGTGGCAAGAAGCGGAAAGCAGCCGCGGATGCCTCTCGCCATCCGAAAAGAGCAGCAGCACATCCCCGAAACGCCATCATCGCAGCCTCCAACCTGAACGGCAGCATGACCGACAGCTACCTGCACAGCTCTTCACAGGCCATAGAGGACGCCGAATGCTCGGTGGCGAGCTGCAGCGTGAACGACCTGTACCGCCTCGGCAGTGGCAGCAACGCTAAGCGGCGGCGTCGGGACGCCGCAGGGTGCCTCCCCTGACGACGCCATGTCTGCGTGCCCAGGCACGCCCGAGGACGACGACGAGGAGGAGGAGGGGGCGTGCACGGGCTGGAGCTGGAGGCGTACCGTTCGACGATGCGGGCGCTGTACGCGTCGGGGCCGCTGACGTGGGAGCAGGAGGCGCTGCTGACGAACCTGCGCCTGTCGCTCAACATCTCCAATGAGGAGCATCTGCTCCAGCTCAGGCGCCTACTGTCGTCGTGATCGTTGGGGCCTGGCATTGTGAGCCACCCTTCATCTGGTTCCAGCTCAGGCCTGCTCCGTCGTCTCCAGCGTCAGGCGTCGGCCATGCACGTCGGCTTCGCCGGCCGAGCGCCGTCCTGTTCGGCGAGCCTCTTGCTTTGACTGTTCTTGTTATTATTATTACATGGTTCTGCACCGTCGTCTTTGTCCAGTCCAGGTAGAAAGATTCCTATGATACCAGTGTCGACTCGAGATATGGATGTATACAGGGGGACTCAGAGAGAGACGCCTGCATCTTTGTCAAAGCCTTGTGTATCCTTGATATATTCTTGCTTGTAAATGCAAACATATTTACAAGATTTTCTTTGAGGGACCATATTTACATGCTCTTAATTTACTTGTAATTTACTGTCTTTTTTTTTTTTTTCCCTTTAGAGCGATTTATGGAGAGAGCTCTTTTGAGGACTGAGCCTTGAGTGATTTATGGAGAGCAACCAATAGTTTTACAAACAGGATTAACATTCTTGAAATTTGGCAAAAACTTTTAAAAGAGGTATTCAACAGTTTTGCATAAGAGTTGGCATTTGGAAATTTGCATTCTCCTTGATCCCAATTTTGCCAGCGTGAATTCCACTTTGCATATCTACCCGTGGCGCGAAGAGAAGTCCTCCCACGACGTGTTTTTCTCGTTCCTGCCCGACAAAGGCCCACGAAATTGTGTTTTGCCAAGTCCAATTTGCAAAACTCTTGGAGATGATTATATCTTTTGCTTCCCGTTCTATTTTGAGACTTGACAAACAACTACAAATGTCAATCTAATTTTGAACTATTGAAGTTGCTGTTAGTGATTTGGAGGCTTTGCTCACTCTATTTTTGCCATAGTGCTCACTCTATTAATGAACCGATAACTATAACTTTCAAAAAAAAAAAAACCAATCACTCGGCTCAAGCCTAGCTCAAACACCGGACTGTCTCCAAGAGAACAGCCATTCCCGCACCCAAACCTAAATATGCATGGTTACAGTTGGTTCCTTTCGTGAAAAAGGAGGTCCAACGGAATAGGCAAACTGCAAGACCCAATTTGCGTCCGTAACCCAAATAAACGTCCGTTTCGCGGGAGGAAGAAGGAGCGCAGCCGGCGAGTCGCCGACTCGCCGTCGACGATCTGCACCGAGCGCTTCGCGACCGCCGCATACCCCTGGCCAGCCAGCCCTGGCACCGCGTCCCGCCACGGCGTCCAACAGGTTCGCCACCGCGCGCTTGCGCATTCGCACCGCCGCGGAGCCCTGGCTAGCTCGCTCCGCGACGGCGCGTCCCCGCCCCAGCGGCGCAGCCGCTTGCGCTCCACGCTTTGGCTGCCGCCGGTAGGCCAGCTCCTAGGCGGACAGGCTACCAAGCGTTCAGCTAGCCGGTTGCCATCCCCAGGAGCCCTAGCTGGCCCTGCTGCTTATGGCCTTGTGGGTAGGGGATTTTGGATTTTGGAGGTAGATTTTGGATTTGGTAATTCACTGATTTGGGGTATGCCAGGGGATCAAGCAACGGATTGGCCGATCTGCTCCACTTCTCCTGTATTGTTACTGAAATGTTGAATGAGAAGCCTTTTGTTTTGAGATCAGTTTCCAATTTCTTCAACCTAGTAGGCAGAATGTTGTCTCGCTTGATGTGGGGAAATTCAGTAGCAAATTATCCCCCCTTCTGTGAAACGGAGGAACTATGTAGACATAAATTCAGTACCAAATCTCTTTGTCCTATGATGTGAAAAATCATGTAGCAAGCATGAGTGCCTGTGTTAAGGTTTAGTGGTACAAGTGGTTGTGTTGCTGAATCTGAAGAAATCTTAGGGGCAGATCAGTGGGCTTATGGTTATTCTGCCGCTTTGCAATCTCTGATGATCCTCCATACCCCCATGTTTATTGCAGCCATGCATGATGGTTTGATTTATTTACATATCAATACATCAATGAATAACAATTCTTTTCATCTCTAGTTCAACATGCATGGCTCGTCCCAGATGAATGGACAACCTAGTCAGGGGTTTTCCATTGACAACAACCATGGCTCTCAGCCTCCATCATTGAAATCACAGAAGGACGCAAAGGAGAGAAAGGTGTCCAGGAGAGGAACTGCATTCAGCAAAGAGGAGGACTTGGTGGTGTGTTCAGCATTTCTGAATATTAACAAAGACACTGTTATAGGTAATAGTTTGCAACGTCTTTTAAGAAATCTTTGGCCCTTTGACGCCCAAATAACATGGTGGCATAACATTCATGTGTGAATCAAACTTCAGGTGGTTATTATAAGAGCATGCATGATTTTTTCAATGAGCATAAGCCTGAAGGGTCCAACCGTAGCCAGATTGCGGTTCAGCATAGGTGGGCATTGATTCAGAAAGCGATGAACACGTTCTGTCGGCACAAAGCAGCTATTGATAGGCTAAATGAGAGCGGGAAAAACGAGCAGGATCGGGTATGCTTTCACTCATTTGTCCTCCATCTCTCTAATTTCCATATGTTTATTTTCTAACCGGTTTAATCTATATTCATATCTCCAGATAGATGATGCTGTTGTAGCGTACGAGAGAACAGAACGTTTTACCATCATGCATTGCTGGAAAAAACTTCACAATGAGGCCAAATGGAACAATAAGTTTCTTGAGCTAAACAACTCTACATCAATTGATGGAATGCCATCTCCTCCAACTCAAGGCCATGCAGAACCTGGGAATGAGAATATAGACACATCACGGCCTGAGGGCAGGGACAGTGCTAAGAGGCGTAGATCAAAGAGCTTCACAGAGACATTGTCATCTAGTACGGCTGCTGAAGTCCTCCAGCGGTTTCAGGAGAAATCAGAGAAGACCGAACAGAAACAAGACCAGCAAATGGCTGAAATCCTTAGTAGGAAGGATGATGGTCGCGCTGCCGAATCCGAAGAAATCTTAGGGGCAGATCAGTGGGCTTATGGTTATTCTGCCGCTTTGCAATCTCCGGATGATCCTGCATACCCCAGGTTTATTGCAGCCATGCATGATGGTTTGATTTTTTTTTTACATAGCAATACATCAATGATTAACAGTTCTTTTCATCTCTAGTTCAATATGCATGGCTCCTCCCAGATGAATGGACAACCTAGTCGGGGTTCTCCAATGACGACAACCATGGCTCTCAGCCTCCATCATCGAAATCAGAGAAGGCCACAAAGGAGAAAAAGGTCTCCAGGAGAGGAACTGCATTCAGTAAAGAGGAGGACTTGGTGGTGTGTTCAGCATTTCTGAATATTAGCAAAGACCCTATTATTGGTAATGGTTTGCGACGTCTTTTAAGAAATCTTTGACTCTTTGATGGCCAAATAACATTGTGGCATAACATTCAAGTGTGAATCAAACTTCAGGTGGTTATTACAGGAGGATGCATGATTTTTTCAATGAGCATAAGCCTGAAGGGTCCAACCGTAGCCAGATTGCGGTTCAGCATAGGTGGGCAGTGATTCAGAAAGCGATGAACAAGTTCTGTCGGCACAAAGCAGCTATTGATAGGCTAAATGAGAGCGGGAAAAATGAGCAGGATCGGGTATACTTTAACTCATTTGTCCTCCATCTCTCTAATTTCCATATGTCTATTTTCTAACCGGTTTAATTTATATATTCATATCTCCAGATAGATGATGCTGTAGCAGCGTACGAGAGAACAGAACGTTTTACCATCATGCATTGCTGGAAAAAACTTCACAATGAGGCCAAATGGAACAATAAGTTTCATGAGCTAAACAACTCTACATCAATTGATGTAATGTCATCTCCTCCAACTCAAGGCCATGCAGAACCTGGGAATGAGAATATAGACACATCACAGCCTGAGGGTTGGGATAGTGCAAAGAGGCATAGATCAAAGAGCTTCACAGAGACATCGTCATCTAGTACAGCTGTTGAAGTCCTCCAGCGGTTGCAGGAGAAACCAGAAAGACCGAACAGAAGCAAGACCAGCAAATGGCTGAAATCCTTAGTAGGAATGATGATGGTCGCGTTGCCGAATCTGAAGAAATCTTAGGGGCAGATCAGTGGGCTTATGGTTATTCTGCCACTTTGCAATCTCCGGATGATCCTGCATACCCCCAGGTTTATTGCAGCCATGTATGATGGTTTGATTTTTTTTTAATAGCAATACATCAATGATTAACAGTTCTTTTCATCTCTAGTTCAACATGCATGGCTCCTCCCAGATGAATGGACAACCTAGTCAGGGGTTCTCCATTGACGACAACCATTGGCTCTGAGCCTACACCATTGAAATCACAGAAGGCCGCAAAGGAGAGAAAGGTCTCCAGGAGAGGAACTGCATTCAGCAAAGAGGAGGACTTGGTGCTGTGTTCAGCATTTCTGAATATTAGCAAAGACTCTATTATTGGTAATAGTTTGCAATCTTTTAAGAAATCTTTGACTCTTTGATGCCCAAATAACATTGTGGCATAACATTCAAGTGTGAATCAAACTTCAGGTGGTTATTACAGGAGCATGCATGATTTTTTCAATGAGCATAAGCCTGAAGGGTCCAACCGTAGCCAGATTGCGGTTCAGCATAGGTGGGCAGTGATTCAGAAAGCGATGAACAAGTTCTGTCGGCACAAAGCAGCTATTGATAGGCTAAATGAGAGCGGGAAAAATGAGCAAGATCGGGTATACTTTAACTCATTTGTCCTCCATCTCTAATTTCCATATGTTTATTTTCTAACCGATTTAATTTATATATTCATATCTCCAGATAGATGATGCTGTAGCAGCGTACGAGAGAACAGAACGTTTTTACCATCATGCATTGCTGGAAAAAAACTTCACAATGAGGCCAAATGGAACAATAAGTTTCTTGAGCTAAACAACTCTACAACAATTGATGGAATGTCATCTCCTCCAACTCAAGGCCATGCAGAACCTGGGAATGAGAATATAGACACATCACAGCCTGAAGGTTGGGATAGTGCGAAGAGGCGTAGATCAAAGAGCTTCACAGAGACATCGTCATCTAGTACGGCTGTTGAAGTCCTCCAGAGGTTGCAGGAGAAATCAGATAAGACCGAACGGAAGCAAAACCAGCAAATGGCTGAAATCCTTAGTAGGAAGGATGAAAAAATTAAAATTCAAAGGGATCTTTTCAACCTTCAGAAGAAGCATATGAAGATGACTCTGCAGCAGCAAAAGAAGGAAAATAAGATTAGGAGAGAAGGAGTCAGAGGCTCAACTGATTATAGCTGAGTCTAGTATTATGTCGGTTGACATTGAGAAGGTCCCCCTCATCTGAAAAACTATTATATTGGCATGCAACGTAAAATCATGGAGAGAAGAGGGTTTGTCAGCCCCTCGGACAACGAAGACTGAGGAGCGTGTGTATATGTTCAAAACGTTCAGTTGAACTTTTGTATTGTGTGCAACTATTCCTATTTTCTGTCATGAACTTTTGTAACGTGTGCAACTTTGGTTGACTTGAGTTGAACTTCATGTAGGGTTGTGAATTGCTGTTATATTCAATCGTGAACTTTTGTATTGTGTGCAACTATTTCTATTACTTTGAGACAATGTTTTTGCTCTTTCTCATTCTGGGAATGCCTGGCAATGTACGTTGTTCAGTTCATCAGATTGACACTCATGTACTGATTGGGTTATGAATCATTGTTGTTAATATTCTCTTTGCACAAATAGGAGGTGGTGCTGCAGACAACCATCTCACTCTGTATTCAGTTAATGTAATTTTTTTGCCAGCTAGGAAATGTCATATATTTCTTAACTCCAGGCTGAAAAAATATAAAATCTCATATTTTTTATCAGTATAGGCTGAGAAATACAAAATATCACATATTTCTTATCATCAGGCAACAAAATACAAAAGTTCCTGTAAATAGGAGCATCAGGCAACTAGTATAGCTCCTACAGCTACAGACTTTAGTTCCTAGAACTATTACTGTTCTTGTTATTATTATTACATGGTTCTCCACCGTCGTCTTTGTCTAGTCCAGGTAGAAAGATTCCTATGTTGATACCAGTGTCAACTCGAGATATGGATGTATACAGGGGACTCAGAGAGAGACGCCTGCATCTTTGTCAAAGCTTGTGTATCCTTGATATATTCTTGCTTGTAAATTATTTACAAGTTTTTCTTTGAGGGACCATATTTACATGTTCTTAATTTACTTATGATTTACTGTTTTTTTTTCTTTAGAGAAAGGCTAAACGATGAGCCGAGTGATTTGTAGGCTTTTCTTTTTGTTTTGTAGGCTTTGTTCTTTATTTTTGCTATGTTGCTGTTGATGCTCGGGCTAGGTGTTCGGGCTATTTTTACTGTTTTTTTCCTTTCAGCTATCATCTGAACCAAGCCGGTATACGGAGTGCGAGATCTCGGATTAGTTTTTTTTCCCCTTTTCTGGAGTCTCTTTCAAATTTGACCTATTATTAGTACTATGGATCAAACGTGTTCTTTAATAGTCCTAACCTGTTATTTTACTAACAGCTATTTCATAACAAAAAAAGACAAATTAGTTGTAACTAATATAGTTAGCTAGCTAATATATTTACTGAGAGAACAAGGTCCATATATGCTCGGATAAGTCACTGAAAAATAGCAAATACAAGCTTCCAGTTGTTGCCTTTTTTTGCCGAGGAGAGGAGAGAAAACAACTTCGTGTCCAGTGACGCTGAACACGCAGCAGCTAGCCCCTCCGGCAAGCAGGACACGTAGACGACAGGCACGTGTCGCAAGAACCCTTCTCCTCCGGCGAGCAGGACACGTACTCCAGCTCGTCTCCGAACGTGTCAAGTCGCCAGCGGCATAAGGACCTCACCGATCGTGTAAAAGTGTTCCAGCCGATCTTCTGTTCTGTATAGTCTGTCGTTCGTCGTGTACGCCAAAGATAGGAAAGAGAGCAGAGCCAGAGCGCGACGATGCCGGTGAGCCGCCTCGTGACGACGTCGCTCCTCCCGCCGTGCCGCGCCGCCGCATCATCGTCGGCGCGCGCCATGCGTCGTCCGTTCGCGCGCCGGCCGTCGCCTTCCTCCGCCGGGCTCGTTGGCGGCGGCATCCGCTGCCACGCCACGACTCCGCCGCCGCCGCCGGAGTTCCCGGGCCAGACGACGCCGGCCGAGGTGCCTGGCACGGACCGCCCGCCGTCCGAGGTGCCGGGGACGTACCGCCCGCCAGACGAGATGCCGAGCATCGACACGCCACCGGAGTTCAACGCGCCGCCGGGAGTGGACGTGCCGATGCCGGGTCGGCCAGTGCCCGGCCCGGAGCTCCCGGGCCCGGCCATGCCGTCGCCGCCAGTGCCGGAGGTTCCGACCGTGCCGCCCAACCCCGACGTCGTCCCGCCGCCGCAACTCCCAGAGGTGGACCCGCCCAGGCCGCCGCCCGAGGTCGTACCACCGCAGCCGCCGGGCGCCGCCACAGTGCCTCCTCCCTTTTGTGTAGGTGTAGCCACGACATGACGTCCGTCCATGGCGCGGGTCCGCAGGTGGACCGGGCGAGTGTGTACATACGAGTAGTTAGTAGAATGCATGCTGTTCACGGTTGTATAAGTTTGCTTTCGTTTTCACTTTTCAACAAGCAGAGCAGCTACCAAAGTTCATGGCAATGGCTGCGTTGTCTGTGATTGTGATTTGTGAGCTCATGAGCCAGACGAAGAATTCAACTAGGACATGATGACATGCCCCAGCAGCCCCAGTGCTAGTGCCACCCGGTTCTTTGGTCCGAGCTCCGGGACTCGAAGCTCGAATTTTGCTGTCGCGTCCACACCATTCGTGGTCGTGTCTGTCTTGGGCCTGTGCCAGTTTCCGCGGATCTGACCTGGGCTTAGAATTAGCCGCTGTGCACTGTGCTGCTCACTATGGGCCTCCATCGCTTAGAATTCACTTTGGGCTGAGTCGAGGTGGAATGGGGGTTTCCGTGGGCCAGGCGTGGGGAGGCCCGCGAAGCCAAGCAAAGAGGGCAGACACCCCAAGCGACGCGAGTCGGCGCAGCAGGGCCGTCCTGTCGTGCTCGTGTCCAATCCCGTTGGCGCCGGCACGAGGGGTACGGCGGGCGGCCGCCGCCGTTCGAAATTTTGGTGCGCCATTCCATCTGGGCGCCCTGCGCAGCGTCGCGGCGTCGCGGCGGCGGCCTCGCTGCTGCGCGCTACTACTACCAGGCGATCGTCAGTACAGGTGCGCTAAATCCTTCGATCTGCTACATAGCAATCTAGCCATGGATGCTCCGTCAAGTTCTAGGTCACGGATCGCCGGACCATGTCTTCGCCGTAGTAGCCCCCTTTCGCCGTTCTAGGGTTTTGAATCATCGCGGCTAGGTAGTTCAACAATGTTTGGCGCTACAGAAAAGGTTAGCCGCAGAGCGATCCTATGGTACATGAGCCGCATTCATGGACGAACGCACGCCGGACAGGGCTGGCCGGCTGCGCTCCTCCTTGATGGCCGATGCAGGCGACCGTAGTAGACGCAGGACCACCAGCAGCAGCAGCCCGCGCGAGGACACGCGCGCACGCCCATTGGCAGCGGGCACGCCGCCAAGGCACCGCGCACACGCCGCATACGCATGTCTGCTGCCGCCTGATTTTGTTGGGGCGGTTTTAAACTACCAGCTGCAACCTGATCTTTGAGGATTCGGACCTTGGCTTGGCTAATCTGTCCCATACTGGAGATATTTTCGAGACTCCTGCTTTGCCAGTGCGCGCCGTGGCAGACTGGTTAGCATTACTTTCAGGGAACGGCCTGCTGGCTATACTCCGTGCGTTCATACTCCTACGCGAGTGGAAGTAGAAATACAACAAATCCTTGCCTTCACAGAGGCATCGAGATGAGCTTTGCCAAACTTCAGCAGTTCAGCTCATCTCCGAATTCTTGCCTTACCTTAGCTCGCCCACCATTTCCCACCATTTCAAACTTCAGCAAACAAATCAAACCGCTCCGTACATTCTTCTGCTTGGCTGCCAAGTCGATTTGCAGTTTAAGTTAAAGAAAAATGTAGTTGGTCATACACCGATTTGAAATATGTTTGGCCAAGTTAGGATAATTTATTATTTTAACTGATTACCTTGTCTCAATGTTATATAAGAGTATATATATTTATTTTTCTATACGAGGAGTACTTCTTTACGATACGTTCATTATCATTGCAAATTAGATTATGATAAATCATTATCATTGCAAAAATCTAATACTGTTTATTATTCTTACTGATTACCTTGTCTCAAATGTTGTTATATATTTGATTTCAAAACGGAAGTAGTACCTCTGACACCCTTACATGCTCCGTACATCCAACTATACATTTACCAAAAAAAATTCTCACAAAGTGAAAATATACGAACCAGTTACTAAAAATGGACAAATGTATTTGTTTTAACCTTTGACACTCTTGCATGCCGGTGTGGCATCATTCTGTATTCATGAATTCTTCTGTTGGAGTTTCATATGGCTTCATGTTCTTTTTTTTTTTTTCTGTTTTGTTTGAACAAAGGTAGAAGCGAGATCGAGTAAGAACAAAACTGTGGTAACTTGTACTGGTTGGTGAAAGTATCAAGCACTGTTCCCAGATGCGTGCAGCGCAAAAGCTTTCACCTGGGCCTGTCCAAAAGCTCCAAAGTACAGTAGAGAAACGTAGAGCTCGTTACATTTTGTCAAAAAAAATGCATTCCCTCGTAGACAGTACTACAACCATCTTGGCGCCGATCCCTTTGGTCCTGTCAAAGTACCGGGAGTGAACAGTGACAGTCTTGCTCGAGCTGCTCACTGCTCTCCACTCCCTAGCTCTCCAAAGCGAATCTGCACCCAGCTCATCTGGGTGAGCCGGGAGTGGAGAGTACACTGCCGCGGCTTTGGATGTGAGAGGTGAGGAGCACAAGTACGCATGCATACATGCCTCCAGAGGACCACCTAAGCTCTGCTAAGCATCTCTAGGCCTGCACCTGCTAAGAGATCTACTAGATCAGTGCAGTACTGCATCTGCGTGGTGCTTTAACCTAATTGTTTTTATAATTTGCTACTGACCATGGAGAGTGGTGTACGTGGACCACCGTCAGGCTTGTACTACGTATTGAATTTGGATCGAGGAGTGTAAGGGTATATGGAATGCCTAATCAAGCAGCACACCTGTCGTATTGTTATTCGATCTTTTCGGTATGCAATTGCATTGGTTTCATGTGTATGACTGATTACTTCAGTAGCACACTATAATTAGGAAGCATCTATTTAATTACTTGCAATTTTGTTTACTTACATATGTTCTACACCTCTACCGTTACAATAGTTGGCCTGCCATGCATAATAAGTTTTTAGAGAAATATTGTTTGCTGATTTGTTGTGAAAATTCATTCTATGGAGATTTCAGTGAAACTAATTTTATCATAAAGATGTTGGTTCATTAACTTTTCATTAAAGTT
The DNA here is from genome assembly GCA_015847255.1 of Hyparrhenia diplandra. NCBI lineage: Eukaryota > Viridiplantae > Streptophyta > Magnoliopsida > Poales > Poaceae > Hyparrhenia > Hyparrhenia diplandra. Next base: position 97,646 of record JADLZK010005154.1, on the reverse strand, counting down.
AGAAAAATGACTTCTGCTATTGTTCAAGTGGGCTATAATTTAGAATCGAGGAGTATCTCTTTGTCAATGTTGCTTGGAACGGTTTCGAGAAATGCACAATTGTCTGCATTTGTATATATATAGATAGATGAAAGACTACATGCATGCTGTCTGATTCCCCCATGCAAGCAGGACACGGCGCATGGGGCTCAGCTTTGGCTGTAGATACAAAGATCCATATGGACAACCATTATGCTGGTTTTAATTATGTTGCCCCATATGGCCGTTGTCCTAGTTTAAGTGCATGCTAGTATTGCCTACTGCTACATTCTTCAACTGTGTCAACATTCTGCAAAATATCGTTGTCTGATCAACATTATTGAATCAAACTACGTCCTCAGAAAAGAAAAAAATGAGCACATTGGGTGTCAAACAAACCCTCAATAGCATGAAAGAGTGCGATGTTTATTTTTGTGCTGAATTCGTCTTTACAGGTTTGCTATGATAGTGTCAGTTTACTAACTCGGGTTCTAGTTGGTTTATTACTGCATGCAGTTGCTGCATTTGATGTTATTATACTGCATAATATTGCTTCTGATATGCTGCAATTTGTACTTGCAGCTGGTTTCCTATCCAACTATATGATGAGGAATGCTTCAATAATAATGTTAAACAAAGATAGAGAAGTTTTTTTGAAGAAACATGAACTAGAGAAGTAGAGATCAGAGGCTGCTGTGGTGGCTGCTATACCAGGCCGCGAGCAAAGGTATGTTACAGCCATCAGCTCCCTAGGGTACTTGCAAAATCACTTATTTTCTGATGTTTGTTGTACAAATTGGAGAAACACATATACAAAACGTAAAAATACTCAGCAAGAAGATGCTTGTAAAAAGAGCTGAGGAGCATCGTTAGGTTAGCATGCTTCCCTGTGCTAATAGCAAGATTAGCATGCCATAGAAAAGATCTTCTCTGTATGCCATAGAAAAGACAAGATCTTGAAAAGGCCTAGTTCGATTGCCAAACTAACAAGCACCCACATCGGAAGGCATAAATAATCCAGCGGACAGTGAAGGCACATCGTCGTGGCTTTTCTCTTTGGCCTCTTTTTGCTAAGCCGAGGTACCGTCAACAAGGACTTGGGCTTGACTAATGAGCAATGAGTAGTCTCCCTCGCTCTACACGCATGCATGGAAAGGCAGTAGCGACCTAGCGGCCGTGCTCCTTTTTTCCTCCCAGGCCCCCAGCAGCAGCTCTGCAGCCATGGAAAAAAAAGGTGTCGTCGACAGTACCTATTTGATCTGGTGCCGGGCAACAGGGCTAGCTCCTCCTCCTAAACTAGCTAGGTTATAGGTTACCTAGCTAGTAGCCAAGTATCGTCACATCCTCAGCCACGGCCCACACAGGGAGGACGAACAAAAAAATATAACTGTTGAAAGTACAGTAAAGTTTTGGTACAAAGAGTAAAATTGCAAGAGTGAGAGTGCATGGTCGGCTATTGTGCAGTTTGCAACTTGCGGCATCACTGCTCTCTCTCCATCTTATCTTCTTTTTTTTTTTTTTAAAAAAACTCTATTCAGGATTGTTTATCACTATTCAATAATCAATAACCTATAGCTAATATTAGTTGGATACTGTTTTTTTTTTTTTTTAATTCAAGAGCTGAAGGTAGACAATTGCTGGTATTAGGTATGTTGGAACTGCTGGTGATGATATAATTGTTAGTTAGATGTTCGTCTAGTAACTAGCTAGCCTCTTATATAGCTTTTGCCGTGCAAACAACTAACTTCTACTATCTTAAATTACAAGTCATTATAAAAAAATTCTTCAAAGAGTCAAAATATCTTAAGTTTAATCAAATTTATATGGTAAGCTAATAACATTTATGATGATAACTAAATATTATTAGACTTATCATTAATTATATTTTTGTAGTATATTTATTTATTGTTAAAAAAATATACTTTTTAAAAATTTTGGTCAAACTTGAGACACTTTGTCTTTTTTGAAGATTCTTAGAATGACTTGTAATTTAGAATTAAGGGAGTAGCTGCTAGCTAGTTAGCTGCTAACTATACTAGCAAGGTGAAAAATCTGGGGCACTCTATTGGGTACTACTGATAGTTTGTTAATATTCAGAGTTTGGAAGTCTTGCACAACATGGAGTCCTTGTGTCCCAAACACTTTGTGATTTTTGCCATGCATTTAGTTATATACACACAAAAAGCAATATATCTAGGAGAAGGAAAGCACACTACAATTTGGAAGAGTATAAAATAGGATCACTTTAGCAAATAAGCCTATTTTAAGGTAGTACAAATAGTGTTTGGTTAGAGTGAGCTTGATAAGATGGCTTCCATCCTACTTTAGCATGTCGGCCACACTGTCACTCTCACATCCACTAAATAACGGTAAACTGTGCTCTAGGAAATTCCTGGTTCATCATATATGGAGACATAAGTAATAAACTAAACTGTTCGTTTGGCTGGCTAGGCGTGGGCTGGCGCTGATCTTTGTGAAATCTTGGCTGGTGGCTGGTTGATCTTTGTGAGAGAAAATCTCTTGGAATTTGGTAATGTGACAAACCAAGCGAACAGGGGTTTAAGGGTTTATTTGGCAGGGCTTCTGCCCATCTTGTGCTCTAGTTCTTCCAGAAAAAATCTTGCTAAACGTTTTCTTGGAGGAGCTTTTACCAAAAAAAAAGCGAAGATAATAATTTTTTAGGAGGCTCAAATTATGGCTTCTTCGTAGTACAACACTACCGGAGAAGCCCTCACAAACGGGTCGTAGAAACCCACTGTAAACCGTACTTGGATACGTGCACTGGGGCGCGCCCATGCGCCTACGCAGGCTACCATGCTTTTTGCTGCCCTTGTTGTCTCCTCTACGCTTGCATATATAGGTGCCTAGGCGCTGGACCAGGATTGGCGTGTCCTATCAGGGATGCTAGCTTATCCTGCCACGACTCTTCGAAGGTCTCCGGTCTGTTTCTTGCTTTATTACCACACCACTATACGTACAGTACTGAGATGAAAATTACTCTGGTGACGCTGGACTGTAAAGCAGTTTGGAATGCTAATTGGTTGGGGGTATGGGAATGCGTTTGTAATGCTTGAAATCGCACATAAAATCCAAACAAAATTGAGTTTTTCATCCCTTTATGTTGCTTCTACAACGAATAATAATACGTTTATTTGCAACATGGTAGAGTTAACACTGTCCAAGCTGGACGCTACAGGCTCGGCAGTTGGCACACAGTGCCCTGGCTCAGCAGTCAGCATTCTTGGCACTGTTCACGAACCTGGAAGTGCATGTGACTGCAAACCGCAAAGTTCAAGCAAGCCGTGAATTCAGAATCTGCTGCAGCTGATGATGTATGGCTCGTGGATGTTGCTGCGTGCTCTAGTTTGATGACATCATTGCCAGTACCGGTGATTCCTTCCTAATTCCATTTCTTAATCAATCGTTGGTTTTAACTAGTATTTAAGAAACTTTTTCTGTAACCGAATGTTACACATATTTATCTTTGAAGCTCATTTTTTTCATTCAAATTTAAGAAATTGAATACATGAATATTGTTTGTTCATTCAAATATAAGGTTAGGTATGTGAAATAATGAAGTCTTTGTTGCATATCAATACCATTTTCTGAAGAACGGCTAATGTCTATGATGTAATGAATCTTGTCGGTATTATCATTTTCTGAACAATCGGATAGTAATTTTTAGACAGTTTTTTTCTTAAATTTAACAAAAAATTTATAAAAGATATTGATACGCAAACTACTAATATTTACTGTTGGATTCACTATGGGTTGTCATTTTTTATAGTAAATCTATTTAGTTTGCAAGTTAATTTAGTTTGATTTGAACCAGATTAGAATTCCACCCCTTCTATCATGGGGAGTTGATGAAGATACCGAAATTTTGCTGTTGGATTGAAAGCTTGATGACACCAGTACATGGATCACATTCTTTAACACTGTTGCTGCTAGGAAACCTGCATCAAAGCAACCCATTAACGACGGAGGCCGCATGGGGTACGGCCGGATTTGTCTTGATTCCTCCTCCCCGATCCATTCATCAAACCAGCGCCCGCATTTTTTTTTCGAGCCTCCTCCCTGCGTGCACTGCGCTGCCCCCTGCCCTGACACCACTACCACCTCCAGCTCTGCAGCGGTGGCTGTCTAGGTCCCTAGGCCTCTAGAACCCTAGGACCTACACCTAGCTCCTACCCCCCTTGGCATCTTCTGCACACCTCTCTTTCTAATCTCTTTCTCGCTGCCCTTTACTACCACTCAACCACTATTCTGAGCAGCTGAGAGTTGCTAGCTAGTTGCAATATTGTTACATCTCCCCCACAACGGCCTCCCGCTCTATAAATCATGCGCAGTGTCTTGCTTCTCGTTGTATATCATTGCTTCTCGTTGTATATCATTGCTTCTCGTTGTACATCTCTGTATCTCATCCTCATCCTCATCCATCTACCTCACTCTCTTGTAGGTCTAGCAAACTCGCCATGTTCTTTCTGTATCTATCTGTTTCCTTCTATAAACCATTGGTTCTTGAGATGCCATTCCTTACGGCTCCTCGAGTTTGCGGATCTGAGAAAGAATGAGTTTGCGGATCCCAGAAAGAATCAGTTTTGGTATCTACTCCGTACTTCTATTCACACTGGCCATCTCACTTCCTTTGATTTCTTCTGTTTCTTAGAGATTGTCCCATCTTCTGTTCTTTGGATCTGAGATTGAAGCTTCCATCTACCTAGCCATGGTATTTTATGCAACATATGCCTGGAACTGCCCAAGGGAACGAGTGAAGCTGCCAGCATGATCTAGCTCTGAGTGATCACCCGAGAAGAATAATAGCTCGAGGTTGTCATGCCTTGCTAGGTCATGCTGCGGCAGCCTCACTTCTTCTTCCGTCGTTGGGCATAGCACGGTGGCTGTGTTCGCTTGGCAAAACAGGTAGTACTTACAATTCCTACCTTCAAAAGTTTAATTCTCTGCATTTCTTGGGACGAGTAGTGATATTTCTGATAGTTTCACTGCATGTTCATTTTCATTGGTATGAGCAGTTTCCTTTCCTGATTTTGTCCACTTGATTTGGTGTTGATTCTGATTGCAATTGATAGATTCACTGCTCAAGTGGTTTATTAGTTGGTTGCTGCTGTGTTTGCTCTGAATGATAGGTTCGCGGTATTATTTAATTAATTAAGATTGCTGTTATGTGCATTTTGTAGTTCATTCAAATCTGTTAGTAACCATTCTATTTTCTTGGTGACTTCGACTTGTGGTAGCTAGGACACGGGCACAATCTCTACCGTAAAGATGGTACCATCCTAAAATATTGAATGCAACTTCCTTCCATATTTCTTCTGCCTGCTTGTTCTTTTTTGCAAGTTTCTGATCGATAGAAGACTGTGCTTGTGGTCCTCGTGATTCATTTCGTATAGATCACTGATAAGGTCAATCATTTGCTTGTTTCGGTTGCATTCAGTCTGTTGCATGATTCTTGTTCGACTGTTTGCAAGCAGACGCGCTACTAGCTTTGCTGCTTTGGAATGTAGCTGCATATTGTTATCCACCCTGCCTGTTCTTTGATTGCAAAAGCACATGTCATTTTATTGGTAGAGCCCACACGGCATTTCTTTATTTTGTTCTATAAATCCTGTAATAAATTCATAGTAAATTTGTGTAAGCACCCGCCAATACTAATATCTCTAAGGCTTTATTTGGTTTGGATGCAAGTGTATTCACCTCAATCCATATATATTGAAGTACAACACATGGATTTTAATGAAGTAAAACGAATACACTTGCGTACAAACAAGACCTAAATAGAATTTAGCTACTACTAGGGAGAGTTTAACTACCACTAGGGGCATAATGTAATGAACTAGGGTATGTGTGGTAGGAAAGTCCTCTTATATAACCTAATAGTGTCTTGAGAAAAGAAAACTGCGCTGTGAAAACTATTTTAATTTTCTTTCCCTGCGAGTGCAAAGAGAATCCAACGAGAGTTTAAATTATACCCTTTTGCATCTAGGCATGTACTGGGGGCAGAAACAGAAATACTTGTCACATCTACCATGTACTCCTAATGTTTAAATTATGCCCTTAGCTTTTGCATCTAGTCATGTACCGTTTTTAGTTTCTCAACTTTATGCTGTGGATCTCATTGTTGCTCGTGGCTCCCATGATCGCATGGTGGAGATCCCTGGCAATTTTTTTTTTTTTTTATCTTCAATTCGGCTCTCTGAAGTTCATATATTTATTTGTAATAATGTCCTAGTTTTTACTTTCTCATGGTAGAATTATGTCTTGCAGCAGTCTCATATATATTACAGATTAGAGGTGAACTAATTGGCTGAAAACTGTGCAATGCATTGGGGAGCATGGTACTCCAGGCGGAGCGGTACTACTTGTACTGACGAGGTTAGGCGAATATACAATGTCGCTTCTGATGCGACCCAAACGTCTGAATGCATGCACTGATTAAGTCGTAGTCAGGCCCTTCAATTTCTTGGGCAGGAAACAGCCGCTTCTCTGGGTAGTACAGCCTTTGCTGCTGATTTCGACTTTCAACGGTGCCTTTTCTGTGGCGTGACTAGGCTGTGTTCAGTAACTCGAAATTCTCATCATTTGTTTGAATTTCCTATCACATGAAATCATTAAATATACCAAAAACACATAAAACATGAAATGTAAGTACATGAAAAACTAGTTTGGATGTACTTTTCTTTTCACGAATCTTTTGGCCTAGTTTGGCCATGGTAGAACAATATTTACTGAGACGAATCTTTTGAGCGGCTATATATGGTATAACAATATTTACTATAAACAATTTCTACAGTGCTAAATTTAGTACTACATAAACACAGCCTATATATATTACTAATATTTTTAATTTAGTATATATTTAGTTAGTTCTTACTAGAAAAACCAAAACGATAAGATGGAGGGAGTATCTATTTTCGGAAGGCCTCTTTTTTTTTTCCCATCGGTTTCTTCATTCGTGCCCCCACACGGATAACGTGCTCGTTAATATAACTCGGCTTAGCATGCTTATTCGGCTTGTTCAGCTCCGTGCGCGTGGAGACATGATCGAGGGGTAATACTTATAGTGACTCACTCAACTTGGCTTAGCTCACTCGTTTATTATACATTTTAATTTAACAAACTGAGCCAACTTTTCAGCTCATATAGTTAACAAGGGCTTGTGAATCTAATGAACCGAAGTTGTTGAAATATTAGTTTTGTATGGTTTACCGTTTTTCTTGAGGAAATGTATGACTTATCTTGTACTTCTACAGTTCGTTAATGGTTGGACAACCATGCATATATCTAAAGAGCATGTTTATTCATATATCAAAAGGTTCTAAGGAATTTCAAACGCATTTTTTTAAGTACACAAAACGTTTGGAATGAAGGATCGAATGTCGAGTTTCTTTAAGTTTGTAACGAAGGAATGTTGCTCTCTCTCTTGCTATGCTAGCTTGGTCATGTTAATTCCTTTAGTTTTTTTTTTCTCTTCCAAACAAGTATCAATTCCAAACTATTGTGTCTTAACTTTTTCCTATTTCTCTGTTTTGCATTTCAAACAAGTTGTCCTGACAGGTGATTTAATAGTATCCTTTGTTTTTTAACATGCTTTCAACTCAAGATTACTGCAACTCTCTACTGCTTTATTGTAAATGGTATATGGATAATTACACACTTGCATTCGATATGATATGGAGTATGAAACACTTTACTGTATAGGGTATTGCATGGTATGGACCATATTGATAGGTGATGAAAAGAGAAAAACATGTGATTCGATAAGAAAAGAATATTGTGCACAAACTATTCTTTTGAGAGTCTAGTATATAAATAAATTAACGAATAAAAACATAAAATTAAACTACTCTACTCTACATGTGGTTTCTTTAGTTGCCGACGTACACTAATTATGGTACTCATTGTCCCAATTAAGACCCCTACTGGCATACTAGCTTTCTTCATCTTCCGTCAAGACCTTTAATTCTTGTGAATCTTGTCTGATTGACCGGAGGCCGCGCTGGTACCGGTGCATGCATGAGCATGATGCATGCATGGCATGCGGTGTCAGCGTTGTGTACGACGGATCGGTGGAGGTGTCGCGAGCAAGACAAGAATTAAAGGTGAATCACTAAGCATGCATACAGCTGTACGCTACGGCCGCATTAACGCCTTCCTCGATCGCTACCTATGGCCTACAGTGTCAGCGATGCATACATAGATCAGCAGCAGGCCGCAGCCCAGCCCTGGTCCCTGGTGCTGGTGCTGAGCCTGAGCTGATGCTCTTCCTAGCTCGCAGATTTTACACACTGTAGTTCAGGGGCCGTACTATGTTGTAGTATTGTGTCTGTCTCTTTGTTATACCAGTAGTCAGTGCTATTGCACCATGATGATATGTGCCAAAACCTGACCCGCATATCACTGTTAGTTGGTGAAATATTGTGGGTTTGTCTACGGTATTTATAATTATTGTTCCATCATTGATGTTAGCACAACACATAGTATGTCATCGGCTAATTATTCAATCTAAGTGCATGGTGGTCGTTGATATAAAAGAAGGATGGAGGTTCCACATCGAATTCGACAGCCACAATATATGATGAATGTAATATCATTTGGAGCGGCTTTCAAGATATTGTGATTGGGCATTGTGATAGTGGCAAACCAAAGCAGTACATAATTTAGCAAGAAGAGTTATGCAAAGCAAGAAAAATTGTACTTGGGACGATGAGCCCCTAACTTTATACCTGATTGCCTTGCAAATGATGATGTAACTATCATGAATGAATAAAGTACTCCTCCGGGATGGTATTAGAAGTCGTTTAGGACAAATACACGGTCTCCAAAACACAACTTTGACCTCTTATTATTATAAAAATATTTATGAAAATGTGATATATGTATACTTTTCTTAAAGTATTTTTAAGACAAATCTACTCATATAATTTTAACATTTATAAAATCAACAACTTAAAAGTTATTGATGATTTATATTCCCGATGTTTGACCCAAACCTTATCCAAAAACGACCTCTAATACCAGTCCGGAGGGAGTATGACGAATTGCTTAAAAAAGTCTAGTTGGTTGGTGTTGTGTTGTCATTGTCGTTGTCGCCATGTGCTTATCGAGGCCACACCACCACTGCCACTCATAGGCTATACCTATGCCACCAAGGAACTAGGACGGGACTTGATTCAACCATTCCCTTCGGAATTGGAGGATATTGATTGGGAATCGAACTAAATTAGCTCTTAATATCTCCAATATCCTAAGCAATTAAATGATCCAAAGGAGCCTAGCTAGATGATTTTTTCCATTGTATGGGCAAAGGTCACATAACTTTCCGTGACTACACAAACTTGGATGTACATTTTGTACCACTTGAGCTTCTCATTCTTCGATATATTATCATCTTCTCAGCCACCTACCATCTTCACAAGCCGCCGGTTGCTAGACCAGTTGGTCAAGCCTCTGGAGGGCGCTTGAAGGCTAGGAATGACGAATTTCTGATTGGCGGTGTAGGAAAAAGACCTCTTTGTTGGTCATGCGTTCCCCAAAGCACGGGGTACATAGACCGGCCTTCTCAGCGTAACAGGTCCCTTTGTGCAGGAGAGACATGGGGTTCGAGGTTTTTTTCTCGGCTAAGGTGAGAGACTTTCTACCTTAAGCACAATAGCTCGGGGTTGTCTTCCCCCTGCAGCCCGAGTTTTTTTTATTACCATCTTCTCAATTTTCATTATTTTTTGTTCAATGCTTTATATTGAGTTGAACCACTTAGGATGTGACTTTTGATTTCTCGGACATTCGATCAATACTATACTTCCCACCCAAAAGTTATCTGGTTTCCAAATAATTCAACAATAATTCAATCGTCCACAATAACATGGCTTTGCAAAGCCTAATTGGTACTATTTGTTTTTCTTTCTATTTTTTCTCAATCAGGCTATTCACTCGCGTTTCATTAAGTGAAAAGATACTACCTCAACTCAATAGTCTAAGTGCTCTCTTTTTTTTACTCTAGCCATGGTCCCTTAACATAGGTGTCAACCCCGGTCACAGAACCGGCCAACCATTGCTCCTAACAGCTTATTAAAAATGAGTTATAACCATTGGACGATTTGAAGAATCAACGGGACAAAAATCCAAGTTGGCGAGTGCCCTAAAGAACAAACTAGCTAGGTACAGTGCACGTAGCAAACTCTTCTGCTAGCTAGTAGGGATATAGATCCAGTCGTCACGCAACACTGTGGTACGCGCTGAACTTGTTGGCACTGTAGTATACGTACGTACACAACACAGCTACGTACGAGTGCTTGCAGTATCTAACGTGCAGTAACAGTAGTGCCTAGTACTAGTAGTACATTTTCTTATCACCTGGTACTGGTATAGGAGCATCGTGCATGGCCATGGGTATGCGCGCGCGCCTGCCTCTCTGCACCTTGCATGTGCACGCACCGACCGACGCGCGGCCCTCCCTCTCCCGCATGCCTAGTGCTTCCGCGTGCGCCGGCCGGCCGGCTGCCATGCATGCGTGCATGCTAAAACTGCCGCGCCGCGCACGCCGCGCCGATCCGGTCCGGTGTCGCCGTCCGTCTCCCCGTTGGGCTCTTGCAAGCGTCGTCGCACGCGCACGCCGTTCAGATCTGGAGCGTCCATCTCGGACCGGCGCCACGTGTCGCCGGCTGGTACGGCGGCCGGGGGCAAAAGAGAAGCATGTGAGGTGAGGGCAGAGATGGTGAACAGTGAAAGAAGCCCACAGGTCTCCTAGAAAGGATGGATGGGCTCTGTCGGTCTGCCTTTCTCGCCCCCTTTCGTCTCCACGGTCCGTCCATGTGGCACTGGCAGCCCAGCCCAGCCCATACAGACGTAAATTATTGGTGGGAAATGTGTAGGCACAGCGAATGCCCGACAGACAGACGGTTGCGTGATCCGAGTTCCGACACTATTTCCGCACAGTTGCCTGGCTACAGCTTTGCTTCTCCCGGTCGGTCGGTTCCTTTCTCAAGCATCCAGTTCCCTAGCATATGCTCAACTGGCAGCACATTACAAATTCACACAATGCATGTATTACTGGCCCAAGTTTCCTCTAGATTATGTAGAGATGCAAGTTCATTGTCCACCTAACCCTATTGAAACAGCCAAAATTAGCTGATCAACAGAACAACCAGAGATCTTAATGTCTTATTATTCTTATAATTAGGACATCTGCACACAAGAGAGTCACTCCCCATTCAACTTCTTATTACAGCACAGAAGAAACGAAAACCATCAGAATTTACAGGTAGAATGAATCAGTGTTGATTTATAGAGAACAACAGTCTATTCAGACAAGCACCGCACTGGCTTCCATAATATGAACATAGCCACGCCTGCTACCTGAGCTCCGATCCAACACAACAGATTAAAATAAAATGAAAAAGTCAGTATTGTGAAGACCAATCGGCAGCGCTGCCGACCCTTGGCATGCCACCGGTCTCCTTCTTGGCGCTTGCATCCACCGTGTACGTCGCGCCGCACACCTCGCCCTTGCTGTCCACCCTCGGCACCGGCTTCACCTCGTTCATCGGGTGCTCATAGCTCTTCAGCCCTCCGGACGTCGTGAAGAAGAACCCTGATGCAGTGCAGCCATCGAGCGAGTCAGTGCCGAGAACAGAGTGCAGAGTCACTACTTCTGCTCTTTTGATTTTTCTTTGGTTATTGGTTATGCTTACCTTTGGGGAACGGGGCAGAGGATTTCCCACAGGCATTCTTCACGAGCTCAGCGTCGTCAGAGACCACAAGACGGCCATCGTTATCGACGCCCCAGTAGAATGGGACGTTGCCATCCGAATCCTGTAATGAGGTCATGAGCACCAGCTATCATCAGTTGCCTATCAATACCGGCGATCACCATCAAAATTGACCATGAATGAATAAATGAACAGTGCACAGTTGTATATGTGCTTTAAATGTAGGATGCTGACATGAAGACGTTAGAAGCATCAAGAACATCCATCTTGATAGTGATGTTGTTGTTCTTGTTAAAGCTGAAGGTTCAAACTTTGACAAATTGTCACGTAGATGATCATGATCACAAACAGGCTAAGCTGGGTTTTTAGAAGTACAAGTTAAAACAAATGTAACAAAACCTGAACTGAATGGCATATAATCCCATTCTAGCAGGAAAGACGATTTGATGTTTTGATCCAGCTTAAGTGTACCAGTGCAATTCAATAATCATCCAGAAAATGGTAAGCAAAACATTCTTTAAAAGAAAACCTGAATTGACTAAGTGTGATAAACAAATCTAAACACTTTGTAACCAAGATTTTGAGTAAACATCAGACTATTACTAGTATAAGATCATAGAAATTCATCCAGGGATCCACCCCCAAATGACTTTTCAAAAAAAACCATTGACTAAGTTACTGATAAACTTCTGCTCATAATAAGATGTGAATAATGACAAGAGCCAAAAAAAAATGCTACAATATAGGAATAGATCACTTACAGCAGCCATGAAGACCGACTTAGTCGAGCAATCATACAGAACGAATGCAAATTTCCCACTAATGTCTCTCACAACTTGATCTGCAGGATAAGGACCTCTGTCCCTCAAGGTCCTGTAAGCCTCGATGATGATGTTCACCTCATTAGCGCCTTTACTCAATCCATATTGCTGCTTGAGGGCAACAAAGTTCACAATTGTACCCTGGAACATGCAGAATATGTTATCCTTCGCTCCAAACAACCTGCAAACACAAACTATTTGGTTCAGAACGAGGCACTACGACATATACCACTGACCACGCTAGGCTAATCACTAATGCAACTGCAATTCAGTCAGGGCCTGACAGAGTTGATAAGAGAACTGCTCGTAATTGGTAGCATAGCAGTGTCGATGTATTGATAAAGCATTCGGCAGGTTTGTAAGTTTGTTGGTTGTTTACTAGTTTCTTGACTCTGTAAGAATACGATCACGTAAATGTCTGACCAAATAATGAAAATGCTATCAAGGGCACTAATTCAGTTGAAGCAGAGGATAACATGCTGGCAGATAAACAAGCGATTGTTAATCTCGCAGGATTGTCACGCGAGAGAAAATCCATGAGGCGAGGATGATCCTCAACCCGTCAACCGAGAGAGAATACAAAAAGCAAGCTCGACTCACTCACCTTGGGAGGAGGGGGCTCTGGTTGCTGAAGGAGTACGCCATGGCGCCGGACTTGCCAAAGTTCACGGTAACCGCGTCAGGGCGCGCCTCTCTGAACCGGTCCACGGCGGCGCCGTCTCCACCCGCGGCGCCCGGCTGCCGCAACCCGTTCGGGCTCGGCGCCACCGCCGCATCGAACACCGCCAGCATCTCGATCCGCGGCAAGGCTTTCCGCCCAAAGGATCCGCTTGTCGCCCTCGCTCTCCTTTTTACCTCGTACGTACGTATGCTCCCGCTGCCACGCGCCGCGAGCTTGCCAATCGCCACAACAACACAAAGCGTTTCGATCGGGGTGATGACGACGACGGGCGGATCGGTGGCGCGGCTTATATCGAGGTGGTGCGTGCGTGCGCGGCGAAGGCGGGAGAAGGATCGGGACTGATCCACACGGTGCCGCGGGGTCCGCGGCACACCTGTCGCGGCCAGTCACCGGCCGCCGCGCGCACTCGTCGGGCGCGGAGAGGATAAAGACAAACAAACGGGTAAATAGCAATTGCCTTCCTTTTTCGAGAAGAAAAGTTATTCTCTACAGTATCTCGAACTCGAAGAAAGTGGTGGAAAGATGGGAGAAGGAAACATGTGATCAGTTGTGGAGGCCCATTTTGGTAATGGGCCGGCCCATTGTAGTCATTCTTTTTCTTGCATAGTTGTACAACTTTATAATGCTAAAAAGAAAGAGCTGTACAACTTTAAAGTTGATGTTAATAGAAAAAGTTTGAAGTTTGAATGACCAACGTCAAATATGAAGCATGAAAACAATCCTCAAGAGAAAATAGCATCAAACATGTATTCTCATCACAAAAACTAAATAAGTTTAGATTTCATTTTGCTAGTGCTTTGGCTATCGGGGTAAGAATAATAAAAAAACTTAAAAATACAGTGCCATATTTAGCATCTTTGCCAGACAAACGCTCTACCACATTTCTGAAGTTAAAAACAAAATTTGCATTGAAATAGATCCCCAGGCAGGCACTAACTAAAGTACACCGGTACATGTGTAAGGTCGAGTTCAAAACGTCATTCAATCACCTCAGGAGGAGGTAAGAATTACAACACACGACCAATTCCGATCAGTAGCAGAGCATCTCATGATCAGAGCTTTCCACACCAACGAGAAAACCAGAAGGAAAGGCAACGAGACATGCAGTAAGTGGGTAAACCAAGACAATGATGTCGAAATACGGCGATAAATATGTTATATATATACATACTAAAGTTTCAGCATGATAGGTTTCTATAGGTCAGCAGACATAGAAGGATCACTTTACATTATATACAAGCTATCTGGTCTTTCCCTACAATCTCATTGTGGCAGCCTGGCAGGCCACTGCGCTGTACCGTGCGGCGATTAGTTAGAACAGATACACTGATAGCCTGCAGGAAACATAACCATGTTTTTTTTTGCGTGAACAGTGCCAGACCAAGACCAAGACACCAAACCATGATATATCTGGATACCATAGGAACATCACCAAACCATGATATATCTGGATACCATAGGAACATCATAATCCAAATACTTTCATCCACATGCTGAACAGACTGTATTAACAACAGCAGTTGATATTGCGTCTCATTGGTTGAAGAATCAGGTACAAAACAGTGATATAACAAGCATAGTGGTAAAGATACTCGGAGCCAGTGTGAAAAGAAAGGGCGGCTAATGTCTGGGTCCATGTTCTTTCAGTTGAGGCAGGCTACCTTCTGAGACTACATCTTCATATCATCCTGACCAACTGCATTACCTGCACCAAGTCCCCCCTCATGCAGAAGGTCCTCCCAGAAATCATCATTTAACTCTGCACTTGGCCTGCCATTAAGACAATCAGAGCCACCTGAACGAACACCCTGTTGAACCTCGAATCCCTTCGCCTCAACAGATGAACTTTCCAGATCAGATGGCACCCCATTGGCAAGTGATGCCAACGGCTCCAGCGGTTCAAACACTGTCTGTGTCCCTTGCTCCAGGCTAGAACCAGTGCCCATGCTATCAGCTTCAGGTCCCTGAACAATGCGGCGCCTTCTTTTCTTTGAGATGGCATCCTCAAGTTCCTTCCTCATCTCATGCTGGGAGATCAGTTGTCGCATGAACTCAGGGTTCTGCATGACTCGTGCCATGAATGCCATCATCTGATGTTGCTTCTGCTCGGTATCTTGTAATTTCTCTTCCATGGCCTGTAGATCTGACTTAGTATTTTGTTGCTCCTGCCTCAGCTTCACTACTTCAGCCATCAAAAGCTGTTTGTCCCTCTTCAGCTGATCAATCTCTTCTTCATACCCAAAGTGCCCTACCTCAAGGTAAGACCCAAGAGACTGCTGATTTGGAGATGAGTGTGGAGGTTTCCGACGCCTAATATTTTTTAGAAGGTGCCTCTGACCTCTCAAAAACTCCTCATTAGCAAATTCCCATCTGTCAGGATCTACCTTTCTGAAGCCCTGCCAAACCAATAATCCAGTCATCAGAAATATCAATCACCATTTTTCCTTGAGGAAGAATTAAACACTGAAATCATTTCAGGTCGCATAAAATGCCAAAATGAAGAGGAATCCAATGAAGAATATAAACTATTTATCTTCCACCTTTCACCTATACATCAGTTTGCATGGTTCAATTCTTAAATCTGTTAGCCAATATTCTTCTTCAATAGAAAACAAACCCCTCATCAAAATACTATCACAAGGGAAAATACAGGAAGATCAAAGGCAATTTGGGAGGATAGGAATTCATTTGGAAATTGTAGGTGATAACCTGCCTGCCTGAAAAATTTATATAATGCATCATTATTTAACAAAGTCGATCCATGTCATCAGACCTTCAGTAAGGCGTCTGTGGTGTACGTATATTGTCGCAACAACTACTGACAGAATGAAATTGGCCAGGGTCTGGGAATACCAGGTGCCGGCTTTAAAAGTTTTAGAAGATTGGGGAAAACAAATTCCAGGCAATTAAAGTTTCAATATTCAAACCAGACCATTGCTGCAGAAAAATTGAGTCACCCCTTAGGTTTTTACAGAAACACTCCAAGAACCATGCACTGAGAAGCAACAAGCTCAAAATAAACAGCCACTCCTGAAGGATACTTCTGCATTATTTTCTATTATGCAGTCCATGAAAGATGTTAAAACATCAGTAGTTCCTAGATTGTTAGTATTCTTAACCACTAACAGTAACAGTATCTGTGGTTAGACTGTTAGTATTCTTAAGCACCAAAGTGTCTACGGTTTAATTCAATGGAGATAAACAAATTAATCAAACATTTTCCCCTAATAATTATTTGGTTGTTTGAGTTTATTTTTTGTTTCATAGGTTTTGACCAACTCTTAAGTGGTGCCAACCTACTCCTAAGCATAATAAGTTCTTAATCAAAATTCAGCTGGATCCTGATTACCTTGCTTTGATACTTCCACACAAAACTTGCAACTTTGCTTTTTCCAGTTTCTTATGTGCATATATAAAGAAAAATACGGTACACATACTACCATGCTAACAATTAGGATTTTTCATGGCTAGTTTCATACTTTTCTGTGCAACAGAAGGAGCAGCCAATCTCCCCTATTATTCAAAAATCACCATTGAGGAATGCTGGCAATTCTCAAACACTCACTCTAGTTCACTCCGCAAATAAGGAAGTAGTAGGATTTCAGCACACCACATCATAACATGGGACCAAAGCAAAGCATCGATGGAGTCAAGAACTTACATAAGTATTGAGCTGCCGAACGAAGCTGGAGAAGTTGTTGTGCTTGAAGTACCTTGGCAGCAGCACGGTCCCAAAGATATGAGGATCCCAAACTATGAAGCTATTGTTGGTGGCGCTCCATGACACGACGGCGTCCGTGGTTGGGTCATCGACCATGTCGTACGTCTTGGTAAGGAACGGCGGCGGCCCGCCGTCATGGAGCACATCCATCGGCCTAGGCTGGCCATTGGCAGCGACCACTGACGGCCGGCTCTCCACCTTGACAGAATTCAGCATCCCGTTCCCGTGGTTCATGGTAGCCCCATCAACAGAGCACACTCCTCAGCAGGAAGCAGATCTATGCATCAAGTATTTGTAACCCCCTTTGGGCTTTGCACCAGACACGGTTTATAACTAAGCAAGTTGCTAGTCAGTACGTACTAGCCAACTGCCAAGCCTTAGATACTACAAGAGACACGGTTCAGGCGTGACAAAAGCAAAGAAGTATGGGCACAAGAACAAGGTGCGGGAAGCAGACAAGCGGCGTAATAAACCCCTGACGCCGTGAGGAACGAACAGCCCTGTGAAGAACGAACGCTTCAGTTCACCCCATGACGACCTGCGCGCACCTAACAGCAGCAGCAGAATCACTCGCGCGGTGGGCAGAAATCAAAGCGCCCGGGCATGTGAAGCTAGTAGCGCACCAAGAGGAAGACGCTGCGTGACCTCACAGAACCCCTGACGCCGAACCAAAAGGGAGATCTCTTGAAGCAAGCTCATGCACCGATACCACGAACCAAATCAGAGGGGGCATCGATTTGATTCCGGCGTGAGGAGGTGGAGCGGAAAGCGCTCGCCGCGCTTTTGACCCACAGCTCCCCAAAAGAAAACGCAGCTGGCCCCAAGTCCCCAACCTACTCTGCTCCCTCTGCCCCTTTCTTCTCCCCTAGAGCGAAACAAGCAGCACAGCACGGCGGCGCCTGAGACCGAGGTGAGCTCGCCGCAAGCTCAAGTGGCGGGAAGCGGCACTCGCTTTTTGTGAGAGGAAATCAAGGAGGACAAGGGATCCGGGAAGGGAAAGCGGTGGTGGGAGTGGACACGCAAATTGGGGATGATGGATTCCTCCGCACCTGGCACCTGCTGCGAGATTTGGTGGGTAGAGAGGAAGTGCTCACAACGAAGACGACGACGCGGCGACACGCGTCAGGCTCGAATGGGCAGACAGCGATGGCGGTTTGGGTCCACTAACCTGGGGCACACGGCCCACGTGTCTGCACTATGGGCCTATTTCACGCGCTGCATTCGGCCCATGTAGCAATTGCCTTCGCTTCGAAGGCACCCGCATCGAGAAGGTCGTCTTGGCCTTCTTTGTCCACAAGTACTCGGTATTCCCAGCCGAGCGAACCAACTGTTCGTTTGCTTTCCGTCTTCGTCCTCCTCCGTCTTCCCTAGCGTCGTCGTCTCCGCCGGGCAGCCTGCGAAACCCTAGCGAGGCGAGGGAGAGAGAGACTAGCGGCCATGCTCGGGTTCAGGAAGGCGGACCCGGACCTCGAGGCCGGCGGGTCCTCGCTGCTGTACCCGGGGATGACGGAGAGCCCCGAGCTGCGGTGGGCGTTCGTCCGCAAGATCTACGTCATCCTCGCCGTCCAGCTCGCCATGACGGCCGCCGTCTCCGGATTCGTCGTCAAGGTGCCCGCCGTCTCCAACTTCTTCGTCTCCTCCAACGCCGGGATCGCGCTCTACATCTTCCTCATCATCCTGCCCTTCATCGGTAAGCCCAGCTGTCCCGTCTTTGGGGGATATTTTTTTCTTTCCGTGCTGAACTGAAATTGGTTTGCAACCTTGTGCGTGCAGTGCTGTGCCCTCTGCACTATTACCACCAGAAGCATCCGGTCAATCTGCTGCTGCTCGGCCTCTTCACCGTCGCCATCAGCTTCGCCGTTGGCATGACATGCGCATTCACCAGCGGTAATTTCTAAAGTTATTTCTTGCTCTAAGTCATGACTAGGTGTGATAGCGTGAATGGTTTATCTAATTGAGCATCTCAAAACGGTTTCTGGGTTGATTGGTGATTCTAGTGAATGGGGGTTTCTGTTTGCGTTAGGATTTCCTTTTCTTAATGCTCCTTTAACCAGATTTCTTGGACTACAATTTGTTATGCTTGATTATTCAGAAAATTTTGGCAAGGCAATCGACAGTAAACAAATTCTGTTAACATTAAGGTCTGTTCTATTATTTCGGCCTTTCCAGCGCCACAAACATATAGTTGAGCCGAGTCCTTTAACTCCTTGTCGACATCAATTTCAGCCAAAAGAATGTGATGTGCCACAAAATCTGCATAAGTGTTATTCATCTGAAGACCTGAAGTCTCCTCGTTCATAGATATGCATTTAGATTACAGGTTCCAATGTCTTTAGCAGCATATGGTTTAGATCAACCTGCACAAATTTTGAACAAGCATGGTACTAGTTGGCCCTGTCCATTATTTTTATGGTAACTACATTTGGCTTAATCTCCAAACTTTAGGCGTGAGCATCTATGTAATCTGCCCATCCAACACTAAGGCATTTGGTATGTTGCTCTGTCTGTGGGTTTGATGACTGTTAATTCTTCCTGTTGAGGCCTTGTTGAACGATTGTCCTGCAGTGGAAACCTTAATTCTTTTCGCCTTTTGTGACAAGAAAACCAATGTGCAAAACCATCATTGGGTTTCTCACGTTGGTTTTCTCCCTTTTACAAGTTTGTACTTTTTGAACTCACATCATATGGTAGAAGAGGCTTCTTTGGCCTTTCCGTTTGTTTCTCCCTCAATAGTTCTTTTGTGGGCATGACATCAAAACTCCACATGGCCATTGTTATGTACTGTTTGACAGTCCGAACAAGATATGTTTAGAAACTAGCATGGATGAATTTCATAGGATACTTTAAGTACATGGGCAATCAGGGCATATAAGGTCCTAAACTTTGAATTGTCGTATGACATATTGCACAAGTATCCAATGGGATCAGTTCCATTTGTGGCAATTCACTTCATCTACTCGCTGGAATTCTGCCATGTGTGATTGCAATGTGCTTTGCTGATGTCTCAATTTCAAGCATGTATGGTTTGTATCAAGTATCAACTAGGATTTTGTTCTCTTTATGAAGGAGCTGATTGGAAGTTTGTTATGTGTGCAGGAAAAGTCATTTTGGAGGCTGCCATTCTTACAGCAGTGGTGGTGGTCAGCTTAACTGCTTACACTTTCTGGGCTGCAAAGAGGGGCCATGACTTCAACTTCCTGGGTCCCTTCCTGTTTGCTGCTATCATGGTGCTCATGGTGTTCTCACTGATTCAGGTTGGATGGCTCTACCTTGATTCCCATTAAGTATTTATATATCGTTATTAAGATACTTTTTTACTGGGGTGGATTTTGCGCGCATCATCTAATTATTTATTTGCTTATGCTGAATTATGCACATACTAATAGAGATTTTGCGGCACAGATCTTTTTCCCACTGGGCAAGGTATCAGTGATGATATATGGTGGAGTGGCGTCACTTATCTTCTGTGGATACATCATCTATGACACGGACAATATCATCAAGCGCTACACCTACGATGAATACATATGGGCTGCTGTTTCACTCTACCTCGACGTCATTAACTTGTTCCTGTCTCTGCTGCAGCTGCTGAGGGCAGCCGATAGATAAGCTTGTCAAGCTTTCACTAAGATCTTGTTCTCACGTACAATTGTGTATATCACAAACTCTGTAATGCTCATGGATACTCGAATTCATAATTAGATTCTGTCGGTGCAACCTTGGTTCAAATGGTATGTTTGGCTTAGCCGATAAGGTTAATTAATTTTGTGTATGGAAATGAGTCCAAGACTGTTCACAAAATGCAGCTTTATATTAATGCACGATCAAAGTATGAATCCCAGTGGAATGTGGATTGCACTGCGTTTGATCTTATTTTTATTTTACTTTAATCATCTATGGCGAGGCATTTTAATGCATTCCTGAACGTAGATGCTCTGGTCTGCAAATGGGTGCGAGTCCGCAATCCTGTATGCACGTAATTTGATTCGGATTGATCAGCACAAAGTGGCGCCTGTTTCCTATTATTCTAATAAAAATCTACATATAATGCAATTTTAGTACTTTGTATTTTCGCTCGTATGTGTTGCAGAAGCTTAGGTTGTCAGCCACTGGTGATGCAGGATGTTGCACAAGCTTAAGAGGATACCAGAAACGTGAAAATGATTTAACAAACACTTGAGTTGTCCTGGTTGCTTACTAGACCAGACGTGTGTGTAGTGTGTTTGAATGGGTGTAAGCCCAAATGTAGTGGAGCGGTGAATTCGGGGATGAGCAGCTTTTGGTTTTTATATAGGATGTACATACTAGCTCTAACCAAAAAAGCATTACATCACATGATTAAACGAACAACCGGAAAATCTGTAACAATTTGAGCTAGCGCGCCAAGAATAGAAACAGTTGCCGCCATCCTTCTCCACCACCCAAAAAAATAAGGTTCCGACACACGCCTAAACATCCCTCCCAGCGCAGCACGGCCCACCTATCTATCAATAACCGACGAGGCGCGAGAAGCGACCATCACCGGCGCTGCTCGCCGTCGTCTCTCTCCCCTCCCTCGGGCCGGCGCGGGAGACAGACAGCAGACCACCAGCTAGCCGATCGCCACGATGGGCAAGAACAAAGGCAAGTGCAGCAGCCACGACGTGGAGGCGTGCTACCCGCCGGGGAAGGGCGGCGAAGGCATGTACCCGTACATGATGGAGAGCCCGCAGCTGCGGTGGGCCTTCATCCGCAAGGTGTACTCCATCGTCTGCCTGCAGCTGCTGCTGACGGTGGCCGTCGCCGCCACGGTCAACCTCGTCCGCCCCATCGGCGACTTCTTCCTCTCCCGCACCATGGGCTCCATCGCCGCCATCATCGCCGTCATCGTCTTCCCCATCCTCGGTACGTACGCACGTGCCTCCTTCCTTCTCGTGTTGCATGCTCATCACCTGCATATTCAAAGGATCAACGATCGGTCGACATATATATCGTTGCTCGATCGGTGTTTTAATTTACTGTTTGCAGTGATGATTCCGATGATCATTTTCCGGAAGCGGCACCCACTGAACCTGGTGCTCCTGGCGCTCTTCACCGTCGGCATCAGCTTCTGCGTGGGGCTCAGCTGCCTGACGGCCAAGGGCCCCATCGTACTGGAGGCGGTGGTGATCACCATGGTGGTGGTGCTGGGGCTCACCGTCTACACCTTCTGGGCGGCCAAGCAAGGCTACGACTTCGAGTTCCTGGGGCCCTTCCTGGTGGCCGCCCTTCTCATCCTGATGCTCTTCGGCCTCATCCGGATCATCTTCCCGCTGGGGAAGACGGGGACAATGGTGTACGGCTGCATTGCCGCGCTCATCTTCTCCGGCTTCATCATCTACGACACCGACAACCTCATCAAGCGCTACTCATACGACGAGTATGTCTCCGCCGCCATCGAGCTCTACCTCGACATCATCAACCTCTTCGAGGCCATCCTCAGCATACTCGAAGGCGTCGACTGATAGGCCGGCTGGCTCATGACTGTGATGTGAGCTCATACTAGGATCATACAATATGTAATCTAAGCTACCACTGCCAGCATGGGCAATCTATGTAATCCATAGATAGGGTCGAACGGCACCGCCGTGATTGAACATTACTACAGTACCAACGAAATGTTGCAAATCCAATTCATTATAGCACAAACAGCAGCCGAGCAAGACAGCTGTGCGTATGACAAATTGCCACAACATCGGCCTCAGAAATGTTCCACACAAACCAAACTTCCCAGGAACGAACCAAGTTTAGCTGCTAAAGTTTGCAAGAGCATCGATGCATGGAGTAATTTTGGTTCATTCATGAAATGGATTCGGATCGTCTGACTCTCACACCCAAGCCATAAATTGAAGGATTACAAGATGCCACGAGACAATAGCTTCGGCATCACCAGACTCGGCACTCTTTCAACTCGTGCATAGAAATAGGGGGAGAAAAGTTGCCAGGGTCAACTAGAAATTGCTCAATTCAACATCTAACTGTTTCTAGTATGCCATACACCCACTGGAATAAGCACAGCCTTAAATGGTCTCAGTGCTCTTCTATCTTCTTCAAATCCTTCATATTTGTCGTGTCCACACTGCAAAATAAACCAAGCAATTTACAATTCGGAAAATGGAACGCTTCGATCATATATGCATCTGTGAAGAAATTGAGATTTTCTCGTTCTCAATTCATGAAAATGGATCCCCCTCCCCTTAAGCACATTGCTATCTGATTTAGTAATTGATTGCCTTCATCTTTCAATTTTGGCTAAAAATAAAATAGCCAGTTACTAAATTCTAGCAGATTTTCAGCTACCTTTTCTGATACAGGCAGTAAATGTAACCTGATTGTACAAACGAACAGAGAATAGCAAAATGCATAGCTGTGATCAACAACCAAAGGTTGCACTTGCATATCACGCAGGTATTCTATCAACCACTAAGCAGGTATCACTGATCAGCTCGAATTTCTATGGACGAACCTCACAAACTTAATTAACTCAAAGAAAACATGATTCCAATTCTTGCTCACATTCCAGAAATGCAATTTCTCCTCCCCAAACAATTGGTAATATTCATGCCTAGACCTCCTTTTTAGTGACTTTTACTTTAGACATTATCATCATTTTCCTATCTTCACACTAACAAAACTTTATATTTCTAGCCCTCGCCAAAAAAAAGGAAGTAGAACAAACCAAAACGGGAACAATCACTATGACAGTAAACATGTGGAAGAGAAACTTACGTTGTTCCATAAAGAGCAATCTTGTGAATTTTTGAGACATCACTTCCACTTTGGTTGTCCTCAATAAATATAGTCAGGCTGAAATAACAACAGAAAGACATTCAAAACAGTGATAATAAGAAACAAAATGAGGGAACAAAAAACAATGTCGTTGAAATTTAAATACCTGCGAACATTTTGGAACTTGACATACTTTAGCGGCAAAGGTTTATTCTGCAGGAAAGAAAGGCCAAGACCCATCAGGGTGAGCAAAACAATAATGAATGGGATGCCCCAAAAAAAAACGGATGGCCATCAACCATTTATAAGAGTAGGGTGATAAGTAATACCTCTATCAAATGATCGGAGGATAGCTCGAGGGTGTCACTTGGTGGATAGTCATTAACATTGCTGCCATTTATTACATAAATCTATGGTCAGGCACTCAGGCTAAATAGAACAGAAAAAGATAATGTGTTTTGAAATCACCAAACAGCAAACAACTCCAGGCAGATAGTAGAATACCTGAAACCCATATGCTCTTTGTTGGAGAAGAGCTTTATTGTTTTGGGGCCTGTGATGAAAAAAGGGCATTATTGTTTGAAAAAGAAGGGCAACCATAAAACGGCAGTGACAGAGCATCATGCAGTTCTCATCAACAAAGAAATTGCCAGAATGTTGTGCCACATAGTGTTGCAGTGGAAAATATCATTTTAAAAGAAACGACCTTGCAAGTTGTGGAAATTCAAACTTGCAAGCCAAAAGAATGGCATTGAGTTGGTAATGCATATTATGTTTTCAGTTAGGTCAAAGTACAAGCAAATAACAACAACATAGCCTTTTGTCGCAAACTAGTTGGGGTAGGCTTAGGTCAAAGCACAAGGCGACAATAAAATGAGAGAATTCCTTATTTAACAGTAGTATATGAGTGCTTCCTTTTATGGCCATAAAAATTACAGCCTCCCATATTTGATGTTGGGTAACTTTTATTCTCAATAACACTAATGTTAACTTTTCCATCCATATTCTGATAAGTGAAATGTGAAAAGATGGGATTGCACTTTTGATCTGCAGCTCAGCAGGTAGCAACCATCACTGTGAAGGAGCTAGAGCAGCAGCTGGTGGAGTTGCAGGTGGCCTCGGCCATGCCAGAGTGCAGAACATGTTCATCTCCTGCAGTGCAGGGGCTACTCGAAGGTGCTGAGCTGCGGCAACATGGATATCTCAAAGCAGAATTATACCTAAAAAATCACCCCCACCCCCCTGTGTGGGGTATTTCAAACCAGAGTTGGTCTCAGGCTTGGTGAATACTATTCATCTGAAGTCAAATCCTCTCATACAAACTCAACTAGAAGTTATTCAAATTTCACTCTTTTCATCCTACAAAACTTTCATTCTTGTAAACTTGTTGAAATTTATCTAACCCTTGTGTGTGCATGTATTTATTTTGTATACCACGGAACATGTCAAATAAGGGAGGCTGAATTTTCATGTGGTGCCATAGGAATTGTCTCCAATAAAATGGAAGTTTAACATTGGCAATACTAATGCCAGTATCAGAAATCTAAACAAGCAAGCACCTTGTTGCAAGTCTGAACACAAGGATATGTTTCAGCAGCACAACTCACAATGCATTACGAAAGGGACACCAATCAGGATCAGATGTTAATTCATGAAATCACAGGTATCATCGCTGACCTAACATCAATCAGGTGATGTAGCTATCACTATTGCTTTTAACTTAGGAAAAACAGTGCTCCTGCCTAGTTTGAACATGATAACTTGTCAGTTTTTTTATTTTTATTTTGAGGGATGATAACTTGTCAGTTGGGCACAAACAAATCTAGCCTCATCGCACACAAACCCAAACAGGGAATTGCGAATCTTACCCTCTTCCTCGGGGCCTTTAAATAGGGCGGAATGCAGTTTGACCACCTGCATGAAGGGGATGTAGATCAGCAGCTGCTCGTCCGAATCGCTGGCGAGGTACAGCCCCTCGTCGTCCCGCAAACTCTGTAACCACCAAACAAGCACCACAGTGCAATCGCCATTAGAGTTCGTAGTAGAGCCACGAGCGATCAGGAACTCACCACCGACGAAACCCTACGAGAAGTGCCCGGAGAGAGAAAAAAAAAAAAAAAAAACCATACGATCCGCCCCACCGAAATCGCGCGAATAGCAGAACCCAAAATCAGTTGGAATCCCAAGGAGGAGGGGCTAAGTCGAGCTAGGGTTTGAGTCGAGGGGGGACGCGGCGCCTGGCCTACCTGCTTGAGCGCGTTGACGATGCTGTGGGACGAGTCCTGGTTGAGGCACTCGACGCCGGTCCAGTCGATGAAGTCGATCAGATCCACCTGCCCACGCGGCACCTGCACGGTCGCGGCCGGGGCGGGGGCCGGGGGGCGCCGCGGCGGCGGCGGCGGCGGCAGCGGTGCTGGCGGCGTCCATGGATTGGGTTGGCTTCCGGAAGCTTCTAGAAGGGCGAGGCTGATTGGAAGACGGAGAGGCAGGGGAGCTCTGGTCTGGTGTTTGAGAGGTGGTGCTTTGCGTTGCGTGCGGGAAGGGAAGGTGGACGAGCGAATCCGACTCGTAAGGGCGTCTCCAATGGTGGTCAAATAGAGGAATTTATTGGCTATCAATAACACTTTACAAATAAATTTGTTATAGATGAGGTATAAAAATAATATAAAAGTAACATGTTGATTGGCTATCGAGGAGAGAGGAAATAGGTCTCAAATAATGACTAATCTAGCCGCGCCTAAAAAACATCTCTCTCACATAACTCTCAACTATAGTGTTTATTTTTTTCTTATTTAGATGTCGTGAGCGATTTGTGAAGTGCGTTGATGCTAATTTATTCGAGTTGCGGCAGCCATCGGAGACGCCCTAAGGTGAGAGCCTTGCTACTCGAGTTGCGGCAGCGGGGGAGCTTCAGGCGGTCGAGCCGCACACGGGGCGGCAATGTTTGTTGGCGGCTGGGCCTAGAATTCCCCCAGTCTGGTCGGACCAAATGGACCAGGGTACCGGAGGGCACGACACATGCTTGTTTGGACGGCTCCTTAGTCCTCAGAAGGAACAGGTAGCAACGTCACCCAAATTATTCCTGTTCGTCTGATCTTGCGTCCGACGGCCTAGATTCGTAGGATCAGATTTTACCGGGAGCGGCTTCCTTTGGAGCAAAGTATTTACTTTAAAAAATATAGGAATAGGAACAACATAGGAATGAAATACACTAGCACTTAAAAATCCTACATGAATGAATGTCTTTGGAAGCAATATAGGAAACAAAACAAGAGGTTCGAGCTCATGTTTAGTTTCCTCCAAATTTACATAGGAATGACCCAATCTACAAGAATTTCAAAAGAATTGGTAGGAAACATTCTTTTGATCAAAAGGTCATCATAGTATTTTTCGTATAGGATTTGGATCCTTTAAAATTCATATGTTTCTCCTTCAATCCAAAGGAGCAATTATTAGCTTTTCCTCAACTTCCCGTTTACTTCTCTAGCTTCCGCTACGAATCCAGTTAACCAAATAAATACATCTACGACATGTTTGGAACAAAGGATTAGGAAAAATTGCATGAATGAGATGGAGTGAAAAGAAACACAAGAATGAAGATTTTGAGTTGCTTGGAATGGAGGAAGAAAACCTATATGAACATGAGCTAGCATAGCAAGAGAGGAGGAGTAAAGATTCTTTCCCTAAGTTGGAGTGGACGTTTTATTTCTTTTTGTTTCGCACTAAAAATTTCTTTGCTCTAAACACCATGAAGTGATTCCTTTCTAGAATTTATTCCTCCAATATTTCTTTGGAAATCCTCTTATCCAAATATCCTCCCTCAGATTCCGCTTCTCCTTCTAGATGCTTTGCTCTCCCGTGCTGTCTAGTGATGCTTCCCCTCCTGCAGAACGTTGTGTCCCTGCACTCGCTATATCTCCCTCCCTCTCCCTCTCCCATTCCTCATTCTCTTTGTGGCGACCTGGTGGCCAAGGGCCTCCGAGCCCGAGTAGAGCAGGCAATAGAAGAAGAAGAAGCAAACACCACGTGTATATTTGGTTCGCTTCTAAAATTTGCCCCGCTAAAAAATTAGCAAGCCAAGATTTTGGCTTTTTAATTGGGTTGCAATCAAAACTTACCAAATTATCAAACTCACTAAAAATTTCTTTGCTCTAAATACCATGAAGTGATTCCTTTCTAGAATTTATTCCTCCAATATTTCTTTGGAAATCCTCTTATCCAAATATCCTCCCTCAGATTCCGCTTCTCCTTCTAGAGGCTTTGCTCTCCCGTGCTGCCTAGTGATGCTTCCCCTCATGCAGAACGTTGTGTCCGCCGCTACCTTCACTCACTATATCTCCCTCCCTCTCCCCCAGTCCTCATTCTCTTCGTGGCGACCTGGTGGCCAAGGGCCTCCGAGTCCGACTAGAGCAGGCAATAGAAGAAGAAGAAGAAGAAGCAAACAACACGGGTATATTTGGTTCGCTTCTAAAATTTACCCCGCTAAAAAAATTAGTAATCCAAGATTTTGGCTTTTGAATTGGGTTGCAATCAAAACTTACAAACAAATTAAACTCAAACACCCCCCAGTTTTGGCTTTGGCGAGGCAATTTTTGGAAGTGAACGCCCCACGTGTAGTGAGCGAGTGCGGCGGCGGCACTCGACACGAGGGAGGCGGAATGGGCCGGTCTTCTTCTCGCTGTTCCTCCGTCCGAGCCGCGTCCTCCGATCGATCCATCGTCTTGCGTCTCTCGATTCAATTCGATTCGATTCGATCATCTTCCTAACATAGTCTGGTCTCCCGCCAGCCATTCCTCCAAATCCATCGATCCTCACCATCCCGATCCCAATCCCAGCCCCGATGATGCAGCAGCATCAGCAGCAAGAGGAGGATCCAGCACCCACACCCACAGTCGCCGATCCCGACCCACCGCCGCCTCCCGACCGCGGTGATGCCGCCGCCTCCTCCGCCTCCGCCTCCGCCTCCGCCACGCAGACGCTCCCCTCCCGCAACGCCTCCTCCAAGTACGATTTCGTCAAGGTCAAGGTCTGGCTCGGGGAGAACGCCGACCACTACTACGTCCTCTCCAGGTTCCTCCTCAGCAGGATGCTCACAGTCACCAAGGTACACTACTAAGCAATCCACTTTTCCTTTCTATACAATATAATACTCATCCATCAATCAATTAACCCATCGTCCATTGTTCCCCTTTGTTTTGTTTTTGTTTTTAAACGCACACAAACACACGCAGATTCCTAACCATGTCGCCATCAAGATTGCCCTTGAGCTCAAGAAGCTGCTTGTCGACAATAGCCTACTTGATGTGTACCTACCTATGCATCTTCTTCTCCCATTCCCCACTCTTCCATCTAACTATCCTTCTCGAGTAGCCCTCAACTATCTTCTCGACTAGTCTGTATCTTAACTCCTCATTTTGCAGCTCCCAGAGTGATCTAGAGGCTAATCTATTCAAGGTTAGCTACCTTCCTGCTTCACTGGCCTGTTGCATGCTACTTTCTCAACTGATTATTATAACTTTCCCTCCTTCCACAGCTTATGGAGAAACGGGGGTACGGAGAGGACTACATAAATCGCTATGAAATGATGACAAGGTACTCTGCTCTAGTGGCACAAAAAGAAAAAACACCTTCTGTTTCTCTATAGCTGAGTATGTATGTAGTGTTCTATAAGAAACGATGTGAATATTATGAGGCTTATTAATCCAGAAAAAAACTATTGTACAGCAGCGGCATTCAAATCACATGTTTCTGCTGTGCTCATCTCCCTACCGTGTGCAGGTTCCATCATCAAAGGGTTCCACTAGTAATTTTGGTGTGTGGAACTGCATGTACTGAAAAAATCAACAATCGCTACGCAACTTGCTCAGAGGCTCAATTTGCCTAATGTTTTACAGGTGGGTTTATTAACTAGTTTCTTCGCTAGTCTATAGCTCATGTCTCATATGCCTCGTTTCCCTACTCTTTGTGCGATTGCAGACAGACATGGTGTATGAGTTGCTGCGGACATCAACAGAGTATGTCGTGTCTTCTTTTTTGGTTGTTTAAGGAAAAAAAATATATATATATGCCAGTACCTAGTTCCGTTGCTGCCCTTGGTTCCTCCTTTTTGCAAAGATATGTGAATCATTCGTGATTTGAATTTGGGTACATAAATTACTCATGTGATTAACACATGCAGTGCGCCACTTACTTCGGTTCCCGTGTGGGCTCGCGATTTTAATTCATCTGAAGAACTTATCACTGAGTTCTGCAGAGAATGCAGAGTTGTACGCAAGGGTATGCCATATTTTATGCCCACGTTATCTGCTGTGCAAACATCATTCTCACTTTATATCTGTATATAAAACTAACTATGATCACTCCATTGATTTCTCTTGATTACCTGATAATGTTGACCCTATACTTCGTGCTACCTTTCGCTAGGTTTGGCTGGCGATTTGAAGAAGGCCATGAAAGATGGGAAGCCAATCATTATAGAGGTATATGCTGCCTTCTGTTGTGTACATTCGGGATAATAATATGTATTACCTTCATGTGTTTCTCACTATCCAACCACAGAAAAACCTCCCGACCAGACTTTGATGTCACATAGCCTTCTCTCATCTTTGTTTCATCTGTGTGCTTGGATGCAAACATGGATGGGTACAGGACACAAGACATGCACTGAATATATCAGTGTCTTTTTTTTTCCAAAAAGAATATAAAATTGGCATGGTTTTGTATTAGAAATTAGAAAACATGCACATGAGAGCATGATTACCCAGAAATAATACTATCTAGAAAAGATAATTATGTGTATTTATATCAGCATGGAGGTTTAGATTAAAAACTTGACCCACGGGCATCCCCCAGTCATTCTGCTTATGATAGAAGGTAACCTTCTCACGCAGGTCGAGAAAATCCCCAAACCTGGGCTGATCCTTAGACCTGTGCTTTGGTATGGGATGGAGGCTTAGATACATCATTATGCTAGGTAGATTTAAGCATATGTCTTGTGCTGTAAGTGAATTCTCTTGTGCATATATGTATGATATGGCAATTATGCATACTTCCTTGTACCTATTGCAGAACCATGTTAATAAACTCATTTTTTTAGATGGAGCCATATCCATTGGATGACACACCTCCAGTGCTTGTTACGTTTAACACATTTATGATTTCTGGTAGGGTGTTTGTGCCGCATAGTTCCTTTGTACTTTTGGTATTTTGTTAGTGATCTAATGTTTCAATTTGTTTGACACCAGATATTGCCTGTATAGAAAATTGTAATTAGAATTTCCTTTTCTTTAATACCTGGATTGGGGGTTTGAAGGTAGCTATATGATTTACAACATATACACAGTTTAGTGTGGTGTCATATGTATAGATAATTCATACCTGATCTTAGAAAGTATCTCACTGCAGGGAATACATTTGGATCCAAGCATTTATCTTATGGATGAGGAAAAAAAAGATGGTAATTCCAGGACGGAGAAGACAATAACCGATTCTGAAAATCCAGTCATCTCTGTAGAAAGGAAGACTGAACACCAATCCAAAAATGGACTGGCAGAAAACAGAATGAATGCTACGGAGGAAAACAAAAAACTTTGTCAAAAGCAAAGAAAGCACGTTGGAGGAAGGTGGAACCAGTGAAGGACTATCTTATGCTGAGAGCCATGAAACCAAGACTCATGATTCTGTGCATTCTCAAGAAAAAAAAATCCCAAAGATGAAAGTAAGCAAAAAAGCAAGTGAAATTAATTTATTATTAGTATGTAGTCAATAGGTCTTCACTCAAGTTTAAGGCAAGCTTGGGTTTCCAAAAAAAAAAAAAAAAGAGAGTAAACTATCAATTTACCAGATTAGTTTGGTGGGGTTTGGTGGGGAGGTGTGTGTGTGTGTGTGGGGTGGGGTGGGTGATTAAATAAGGAAACAGAACAAAATCCTAAACACACCCCAAATTTCTAGAACACAGTGCAATGGCAGGTTGTTTTCTGAGTTCTTCTGTTGTGCTTAAAAGAGAAACTGTTTTCTATGCCTCGTAGGTGATGGGCACAAAGATTTGGACCAACAGAGAAGAATAACAGCACTAAGAAAGACAAACCTGCTGCTGAACCGATAGTTGTTCCAATTGTACTGAGGATGTCTGATTTTGATCACAAAGTCTGTGCTTTCATTGATTTATATATTTTAAATGCCTATCTACCTTTATTTTCCTAACATACTTTTGGTTTTTACTGTCTTTGAAATAGCATTTGTAAGTTGCATTTGAATTATATAATAAGAGGGTTAAAAATGCCTATGTAAATTGATAAAGCTCAATGTTACTGACCTTCTTGGCATAGCACCAGCCACCAGGGAAAAAGCCCATAATTTGTTTTTGTTTTATAAATGACTGCATCATCTGTACTAATTATGGCTTCACACGCCTTTTGAATTTTCATTCGTTGCTTCTGCATCTCAATACATGGGTTATTGATTCATTTTTATCTTGTCTTATTATTTGCTTTGTTGTTTTGTTCAGGCATTGTTAGAGGAATGGATAGCCACTAGAGCTTTCAGAGACAATTGCATTCCTCAGGTATCTATGGAAAGCATCGGTACACATTTCTTTGAAAATTGTTGTGCAACCCTTATACTTCTTGTAATTGATATAAAATGATAGGTCTTATTTGTCTGCAATGCTTGCATGAAGTCTTACCAGCACTTGCAGTCACCTTACTGCCAAGCTTTGTCTTGGATACTGTATAAAGCATATGTATCGTGTGGCTGTGACAGCAATGAAGGGTGTCCATATGTCACACAATGCTGCACCTTAAAGTACCTCTTTTAAGTATATCAGGGTCTTCCTATGGGTTAAGAGTATATATAACAATAACTTGACGCATGATAGAGATGTTACTAATAAGCAGTGATTTTGTGGGGCCTACTTTCAGGTTTGCTACCTTATGCTGGTAGTATCTAACTCTTACATGGTGCTAACTTTCTGATGTTACTCAGGATCATCGGAAACTTATAAACAACCTTAAGCTTATTCAGGACTACCTTTGTTCTTTTGAGTCACAGGCAAGTTTTCCTTGATTGACAGGCTGGTATATTTTAGGTTGTTCGTTATCATCTGATGGACTAGATCTAAGTGTGTAATTCTAAGCCTCTTTTAAAAAAACATTGTTCAGGGATTGACCATTGTTGATATCTCAGCAAATTCGTTTCCTCAAACATTAGATTGGCTTCACAGCTATCTTCTTCAGGTACATCTGCTATACTCAATTTCTTGCTAGCCATTGTCCCATCGTTCTTTTTCCCTTTAATAACTTCATGCTAATGTCCTAAATTGTAATGTGTCTGGGTGAAGGTCCAGCTCCTCTGGTTTTGAGAATGATGAAGTCTCTAAAATACAACTTTGGCTACTCATGTCATTTTCAAATATCCCAACCCAACACAAAAGAAGTTATTTAAGATCAAAGTTGACTTCAAACAACCCCAAAAACAGCAGTTCCTGATATTTTTTATTTGTCAATTTGCCATTTATCAAGTTGTCTTACGGGGGCAGTTTTTGCACTTATTTCTGTTGCAGTGCATCGAGCGAGGTCTTTGGGCTGCCTGTTCAGAAAGCTGCAATCAAGGTGGGAATTAATCGACACTGTTATGGATGAGGCATTTTCTTCAATGTAATAATCGCAGTGAATGATATAGGTTACTGTTATGGATGAGGCATTTTCTTCAATGTAATAATCGCAGTGAATGATATTACAACCAATCCACGGTGCTGACTATTATTCATGCAAACAGAAGCATTCTCCCTGGCCCCTG
The DNA here is from genome assembly GCA_015847255.1 of Hyparrhenia diplandra. NCBI lineage: Eukaryota > Viridiplantae > Streptophyta > Magnoliopsida > Poales > Poaceae > Hyparrhenia > Hyparrhenia diplandra. Next base: position 64,136 of record JADLZK010005154.1, on the reverse strand, counting down.
GTTAGAGTGGAATGCACATTGGCAATTAATGGCCATTAAGAATAGCAGTGCACTGCCATGTCACTAACCCTTGTCCTGCCAAGGAAAGTGAATCAGTTAGTCACAATAGACTACTCCGTACTTTTAAACAACACACTATGGAAAGTGAATCAGTGTTGTCCTTCCACAAGTGTTGAAGACTCATATCCTGTTACTGCAACTCAGGCCATGGATAAAGTGCCTGCGCATCTCTGCCATGGTGCCACCACCTCCAACCAAGATCAATATCAAAACATTCTCATTTCTCATCATGTGTGTCAGTCAATGTCGATCGATACTGGTTAGTCTGGCCAATATATAGCGGCCAAAGGAGTCCTAGTCTTTTTTTTTTTTTTTTTTTTTTTTTGCAGAATTACCCCTGGTTAACGGCAATTAGACACACTCCACACACGCCTGCCAAGGAAAGTGAATCGACACTCAATCCCTATGAATGAATCATGAATCAGTGTTGTCCTTCCACAAGTGTTGAAGACCCGTATCCCTGTTATGAGCACCCTGCGCATCTCTGCCATGGTGCCACCACCTCCAACAAGATCAATGGGTGTGTTTGGAGATTTTGTTAGTGGTAAATATTATCCTACCATGGCTCGCTCAAAAAACCATTGGCGCTTTACCTTGTTTTAGACGGGAACGATGGGGAATCCATAGTGGAATTTGGGAGGAATGCATAAACACCCCAATATCAAAAAAATTCTCATTTCTCAAATCACAAGAAATATAGATGTCTAGAATTACACAGCACCACACTCACACACGCATCACCCCTCATCCCTAGGTAGCGTCCCACCGGACCGTCCTACCATTGGACTAGGTCCCCAGTTCGACTCTCCATGGGAGCGAATTTCAGTGCATAATGGTTAAAAAAAAATCTCCTCGTTAGTCCCGTATGCCAAAGCACTAGTTAAGAGCCGGCCCAGTCCCGTTGGGATCGAGTTGTGGGCGACGGTGTATACCAGCCCAAAAAAATCTCCCTACGGTGAATACCGGCCTAGATCATCTCCAAGGATCGAGGATCGTAGTTCCCATGGGCTAAGGCTCCTAGTGTCGTCGGGCGGGGATCGGGTTCGGGGGGCTTTTCTCGATCGGGAAAACCGAGATTTTTTTTCTTAAGAACAATGCCGGTGGGGCGGTCTTTCCCACCCGATCGAGTTTTTTTTCAATATAGCAAAAGCGGCACTATAGAGTTTTGGATAGGATGCTGCTATGGTATTTTTTCATATATTACAGCTACTACCACTATGAACGTGCTATTTCATGCTGATGAAATCAATGTAATAGCGGTGCTATAGTGTTTGGAAAGGATGCTGCTAGCCTTCTAACCGAGGGGTGTGTGTGTTTTAGCTGTGCCCTAAAACTGACCGCCGCTAACTCAACTGAATCTTTGTTTTTTTTAAAAAAAAATAATAAAGCAAAACCAATACGATGACAATAATATCTAAGACAAATATATACGTATGATTTTTTGGCATGACCTGCCACACAGCGATCCCAACCGTTCAAATTAACGACCTAGGGACACTGCCTGGTTCCAGACGTTTGACATCAACGGCCTGGGAAGCTTTGAAGCATAACCAAACATGTGCTTTATATCCCCAACTCCCCATACTCATACTCAATTAAGGCTGAATACCAAGACAAAAGAATCGGTGGATTCAATTGAATGCTTACAACGGTGTTGATTTATCCGCCTTGTTGTTACTGCCTGGTTCCAGACGTTTGACATCAACGGCCTGGGAAGAAAAGCATAACCAAACATGTGCTTTATATCCCCAACTCCCCATACTTTGTTGTGAGAGAAAAAAGACAAAAGGCTCGGTGGATGAACCATTGAATGCTTACAACGGTGGACTTCAGAATGCAACAGCTTGACAACGATCCTGATGTTATAGTTCAGAAATGGGCAACAATTTCAAGTCTCATGGCAACTTAACATGTACAACTTACCAACATACACTGAGACAGACACCACTACAGGACTGATAGGCGAAGGCTGGTCGATTTCACATTATCTACAGTTACATGGAGACCCACAAGGGAAACCGCCAGCATCAATCAAGGGAAACCCACAAGCACAGCTAAAACAGTACTTCAGTCCGACGCTCAGATTCTAGCAAGGACATTGCTGTGGGCTTCATGAAGGAGGATTGACAGCCTTACAACCAGAGTTGCCGCAGCCAACAGGGAGGATCTGCGATATATTAGGAAATCAGGCATCCCATGTGAGCTGGAAAGGTACCAAAAGAAAACACATTTGCTTAAGCTATAAAAATATGTGGGTACAAATGCAGACAGAACCAAACAAAAACAAAATGTGCAATTGTGAAATCAATGAGATGGGATAATTATAAGTGCAAAACTGTAGGGTGCAAACCTGGAGGCTAAGTTGAGCTTGAAGCTTCAACTTATGGTGGCAGTCTTTTTCACATTCAGCCTTGCTGAATCTTATGTTCTTCTATGCCATCTCCTTTTTATCAGATCAGTATCAACTGATATCAAGCCTGTCAGAAAACACAGTACATTTTTATTTCAGGAGTAACTTGTCACCATGTATTACTGTTTTAAGTTTTAAACACCCCAACATATTAGTAGAGACCTAGCTGGTGGATTTTGTTTTGTTGTGTTAGTTTAGTTTGGGTTCAGAATAGTCACAAATATAATAGCATGAAATTCAAGCAAGGAACTGAAGTACACCCTCTGTCTCAAATTATAGACCATTTTGGCTTTTCTAGATACATAGCTTTTGCTATGCATCTAGATATACGATCGTCGAGAAGCCAAAATGACCTATAAATTGAAACGGAGGGAGTACAATTTAAGTCATCACATAGACTATTATTAATAGCAAAGAATGTGTTCTTCTTAAAATGGCACAATAATGTCTGAAAAGTACAGGCCATCTTCTTTGCTGAAGGTCTTTCAAGTATGTACAACCCTCTTATCTTTTCTGCTACATGGTTTCTACTTTTCTAGATTCTTCTACAAGTATTCATTATTGACAGTATTTCATGAGAACTTTACCTGGAAACACTGTCAGCACTAAAATTTCAGCAGTGGCATATCCTTTTCCCTATCATAGTACACAAAACACGCCTCGACCCTCAATCTAGTCCTTCCAACAATATGTTGGTCACATTGTCGCCATCCATCTGGTAGGCTTCAACAAGTTCTCTAGCCTCCACCAGACCAGAGCTGCCGACCAAGACACAATGTGTCCTTGAATCAGGCACCCATCCCTTTTCCAGCATTTGGTCTAGAAACTTGCATGCCTCACTCTTGAAGCCTTCTTTAATAAGTCCATAAATAATAATGTTATATATTCTGGGGCTCACTATTCCACTTGTATCTACCACTTTCAGTAAACTTTGTGCAACTGTATTAAGAAAAGAAAAAACAAGGCCATATCATTGACTAACAATTCAAATGTCTCTTGGTCTGGAAAAAAGGCATCATTAACCATTCTGTTGAACAAGATAGCAGCCTCAATAATTGTCTCCTTGGCGAGGAAAGAGCGCAACAGAATATTGTATGCATACCCATCCAATGGACAACCTTCCATCAGCATTTGTGCAAAGAGAGCCAATACATCTTTCCCCTTCTTCAAATGGAGCAGTGCTTGGATAATTATGCCATAAGTGAAGAATGTACAAGAAGTGCCTGTGCAAACAGCCAATGTACGCAATGTAATTTGACTGCTTCATGAATCTTTCCAGACATGCAACTACCTTGAATTAGCATATCAAGTGACTTGTTTGTCAGACTGCAACCTCTATTATAGTGATATTTAAAAACTTCAATAGCTTCTTCGATCATCTTTGCATGACACAAAACCTCTACAAGCTGTGAGAAAGATTCCGAATTCAAAGACAAGTTACTAATACTTACCCTTCTGAACATATTCAAGGCATCAATGTACAATCCTAATCGACAGTAACAAGATATAAAAAGCAGAATAGGTAGTCTCATCTGGTGCAAATGAAGAAACAAACATTCTACCAATGAGCTCAGATGCTCTTCTGATGTTTCCTTCATTGCAGAACTGAGTTATAACAATGTTCCATGACTCACAATCAACAAAACCTCTGCTGTGCAATTTCTCAAGATATCTTACTGAATCCTGCAGCCTGCCATTTCTACACAACCATGACAGCAGCACATTATATGGTGCTGATTCAGTGACATCACTTTCCTCTAGAAAGCTCACAGCGTCGTGGAACTTGGCCTTTGAACAGTAGCAATTTATCATGTCCGCATATGTACTTGCCATTGGAGCATGACCTGATGCTATCATCTCTTTGAACACTATGGTAGCGTCATCCAATAATTGATTCTCACATAAACATCTAATCAAGGTGCAGTACAACTGCAGACTCAACTGACAGTTATCTTCTTTCATCATTCGATGCAATGTAATTGCCTCCTTGACTTTACTGAACTTGCAAAACAGGGGCATCACTTGAGCATGGAAGCTGCTATCAGGGGAGCATCTAAGTTGCAGCATCTTATGAAAGAGCTTCACCGCTTCATCTGCTCTGCTGTGGGAACAAAGTGCTGTGATCAGTATCTCAAACGTATGACTATTAGGAGTACACCTCTTCTTGCCCATCCTGTCAAACTGGATCAGTGCCAGGTCTAAACGACCAGATTCACACAAAGCCTCGATCAGCAAATTCAATGTCTCCACATCAGGGAGGACTCCCGCTTTGATAATCTCGGTGTATGCAAGCATGAACAACCACAGTCCCCTTCCTTGCTTGACCATACCATGCAGCACTCCGTTGCAAGCTGAGACTGACAACTTAAGCTTGGCAGAGCTAGCATGCTGGATGACCAGCAAAGCTTCATCAAATCGGTTCTTACTGCTCAGGCAATCAACTAATTTATTAAGTGCCTGCTCCAATGCAGGCACCTTCAGCCTGATCATCTCACTGAGGAGGCTGTCCATCTCATCGCGATTTTCCACAGCAGTAAGCCTGGCGATTATACAGCTGTAGGTGTCAACTGTGTGAATGTTATATCTCTGATGTGAAACCCATCTGAAGATCCTAAGAGCCAAGCTCGAGTCGGGCGTGGAATCGAGAATCCGGGCTAGACTCTCTGGCCGGAGATTGCCCTTAAGTGACCGGATCGCAGACTCAAACTCAGAAGAAGTTGCTCCATCGGCAGAAGCAGCGCGCATGGAGGGCGAAGCTGGGCATGAGCAGTACGTGAGTCTGCCTGATAACAGGTGCCGTCTCGCAAACCGTATGCGAGACACAACCTTGAGCGCCATTGAGGCGGCGGCTACATGGACACTGACAGCGTCATGCCAAGCTTCCAATGTATAGGCATAGGCGGACCCACCTATAGGGCGAGGCAGGGCGGCCGCCCTACCTCCCCTCCGGCGAGTACCCCACCTACCCCTCCCTCCCAAAGCGGCAACTGCCCAAGCGGCGAGGAGAGGTTGAAGTCACCCTGGGCGTTCGGTATTTACCGAACCGATCGGTACGGTACCTCGGTTCCAACACAAATTCGGTTCCTGCAAAATAGGTACCGATCGGTTCCTCCCAAAACTCAGTACCGAGCAATTTCGGTTTCGGTATACGTACCAGGAGATCGATGAAAGCTCGCTCAGATCCTCATCCTCTATCTGCGGTGCTTGGTGACGGTCGGTCGGGGAGGAGGAGAAGGCCCGCGGCCTGCTGCTGCTAGCGGCGGGCGGTGACCAGGGGCAGAGCCGCGGACAGGGAGCGGGAGGGGAGCGACGGGCACGGCGTGGGGCGACCTCGCGACAGCGAAGGCAAGGTGCAGCGCCGAGGTGGGCGCGAGGCGATGGGCGGCGGGTTCGCGAGGGACAGGGCCGGCGCGTCGGGCGGAGAGGGCAGCAGGCGGCCGCCGCCGGCAGCGCGCGCGTCTGGGACTCGGGCGGCGGGCGTCGGCTTCGCGAGTCACGAGTCGCGAGGGAGATTGGGGCGACGGCGGCTTCAGTTCAGCACGCAGTGAGGAAAGGGGAAACTAGGTGCCTTCGGTGGTGGGCTCACTGGGCTGTTGTTGGGCTTTCAGTGTATTTTCATCTGAAATCGGTTCCAATCGGTTCTTTACCGGTTTACCGAGCTATGGAACCGAAAATACCTCGGGTTCCCGGATCCCGAACCGAATAGGAACCGAATTTTTTATTCGGTTTTTTCAATACTGTTCTCAGTTTTTCTCGGTTTGGTTTTTCGGTTTTTCGTGCCCGGCGAGGTTGAAGACAAATTTCGCCTACGGCCGCCGACACGCACGAGGACGAGCTCTGAGGTTGGTTGCCATCACCTCGTAGCGGGGAATTTCGAATGCACCGTCCTCGGACTTCGTAACCAATTTTTTTTTTATTGAGGCGATCGTAACTCACCGGCCTCGGATGTTGGGGGCTTGAACGTGCACCACGGTTCAAATCAGCCCAGGGGCCATCGGCCGCCCGCCTGCATGCCAATGGCCCATCGCTAAAGCTAGTTAGCACTCGGGGGGCAAGGAGAGGGGGGCGACAGTCACCCCAAATTTCGAACTTACTTGCAACTCTAATTATTGTCATTCTTGTATACTGAAAAAAAAAATATCGTGAAATGTGACTGCCGGGAGGTCTTTTTGCCGCACCGCTGCCCCGGCCAGCATGCCTGTGTGCTTGTGTCTTGCAGGTTTGCTTGTCTAGCGTGGAGAACAAGGAGTCAATGAGTCACACTTAGGGTGTGTTTGGTTCGTTTCCAAGACTAGCCTTGGCTAGCAAAACTTAGCCAGCCCAAAGATGTTTGCTCGGGCATGGTCCTAGCAAGCCAAGACCTATTTGTTTGGTTGCCCGTGCTGCTGAGCCTGGCTAGGACGAGCTCTTGTTTGGTTGGTTCGCTTAGGCTTGCATACCATCACCTCTTCCATGAGCTGGTATGTTTACCCCCTTCTAAGCATTTCGTCGAACAGGTTTGGTGCACCGTGATGGCATGGCATGGCATGGCAAGGGAAGGCTCGGGGCAAAACTAGCACGCTCGCTGGAGTCTTGGAGAGGACCCGCCCATCACCGCCCTTTGCCATTGAGGCTGCTGGTCGCCCTTTGCCTGCACATGGCCGTCCTAGTTGGCGACGATGACGGTAATGGCCATGCCAAGAAACATGTTGTGCAACATTTTTTTTGTCACACAGTGCAACCTTTTGCTGACAATTTATTGTTGTTTCTTTTTATAGGTCGCGTTTGTGTTCCAATTGATCCCAAAAACTGTGATGAATTTGATCCTGCAGCCGTTCCAACTCTAGCACAGGTATGGCCGGTCCATAGAGCCTTGCATGAATTAAGATCCACTATCATTTCATATTCTTCCAAGCATCATGGTACCATACTGATTTGCTGAAACAAGTGCACTTATACAGCTTTTAGGAGAGCTCAATGCTGCTGGTTTTCAGACGGATTCTGAAAATAGTAAGTGATTAATTATAGTCATGCGCCTTCCAGAATTTTTGTGAAAACATATCATTTCGTGACTTCCATTAAAAAAAAGTATTCTAGTACCCTGTGGCCTTGCCTGTAATAATAGCTAATATTCCATGTTTTTTCACAATCATATTGTGAGTTCAGATTGGGAAAAAAACGTCCCTAGAGAAATCCATCAGTTTCTTCCGAACATCCTTTCTGGAACCATTAATTGCTGAAAGCATGCAGGGTATGGACTCTATTTCCTACATATTTTCTGGCAATGCTGCAACCCATATGCATCTATGTTAATTTAGGTAGACTTGATTGTTTCAGCTAAGCTCTTCTCAGGTCCTTGATATCATGTGCTCTCGTGCTTGAAACCATTTAATCTTGCCCTTGAGCATTCTCTTTTTTTTTTCTAACTTCCTGGATCATAATTGTGAATCATTTTCTACTATTTAATTTTGCAGGAGGACCTGGAAAGTGCATACAATGCAAAAGTCCAACAGTCAAAGAATTCTCTGAACTGGTAAACTATATGCATGCCTCTGTTTATGCTGCGTCGATCAGCTCTCCCCTCCCAAAGCATCTCAACTGGGGCACGGACCTCGTGCTTCAAGGATTAGGATTGTTTCTTTGACGTTGCCTGTCTGTTGCATGCCTGGGATGCAGAGTACGCCCTACACAAGCAAGACTTGATATCTTCATGTTTAAGTGACTTAGGGAAAATTAATATAACGCACTTGCTAGCCGACGATGCCATCCGAGATATATGGTGCATCTTAGGCTACATATATATTATATGTAAATGTATGTGTAGTGTAGCAACTTGGAACAAGCCTAATTGCATAATGTGATCATTAGTACTATTAACCTTGTGTAGATACGTTTCATAAGATCAGCAGAAAGATCATAATTCTATCGGTAGCTATCAGTGTGATCCTCATTTTGTTTCATGTATCTTAAAGCTGGCAGCATCATTGATCTATAGCTTTTCGATCAGGGGCAGGGGGGAAAAGCGGAAAGGTTTGTTACTAGTAATGACGTGAGCAAGAAATAAAACAAAACAGACTACGTTGTGTGTACCACGTCGCATCTGAGCTGACACAGTACGCGTGCGTGACCAAGGGTAAAACTTCATCTCGCTTGCTTGCTGCAGTTGGTGGGCATGCACGCAAACACGCAGTGGTTGTGCAGAGGCACACGTCAGTACGTCACGCAAATCTCTCTCCATGACCATGGCCATGGTAGTAGAAAATTATAAATGGTCGCCTCTAGACTCTAGATGGTTTTGGCTCAGTCTTCAGCTCCTAGTAACGACGCCGATCGAGAACGCAAGTGGCGTTCGTTAGTCTTCGTGGTGACGCAAATGCACAGCAGACGTCGCCTGTCGTCTCTGTCCATTTGCACGTACAGAAATTGCGCGTCGCACTGTGTACACACTTGGTAAATTAACAACTCCCCAACAGAAGAAAAGTCGCTTCCTGACTGTGTAGGTCTTCATTTCTTCAAGTCCCACAGTGGTGAAAAAGACCGGGCCAATGTGATATGAAACGGAAGCAGAGGGCCGGATTCGTATTTTGTTAATTTCATTGCTTCAAGTGCTAACAAAATACAGTGTTAATTTCACTCTAAATCCAATCATAGGACTGAATTTACAATTTGAATGAACTACTTTAAAAGTTAGAAGACATAGATGATCAGTTCATGGATCCATATGCGAATACAAGAAAAGTTTAGGACGTACTCCTATTCTAGAAAGGATGTAATTCTAGGACTCACGTGTTGTCCTGAACAGAATCCAATTCTAGCTCCATAAGTAGAGGCGATGGTATCCTAAAATGTACGCTCTATAGATGTATGATGCAATACAAAGTTTATGTGTAATCGTTTGCTTTCTGCCCCATCAACATATGTGGAGAACAATAAGAACATGGCACATGTGTGCTTATTTTGTGCTAACTTCTTCTTAATACGTGAAAAGGATGCAATTTTCACGTATTTTCTGCTTAAGGATTTACTCCCCTCCGTCCCTAGAAAGGGGTTTAAAAAAGGCAACCTAGGAGTAACTCGGGGGCTTTGTATTACAAAAAAAAAAAGGCGTGTAAGTCCGTCCCGATGGGGATCGAACCCGCAGGGGTTGCTTCCACACCTGCTAGGGTTATCGTCCCAATCTCCCATGTTTTGAAAAAAAAAAAAAAGTATATTGAGTTCAAGAAACAGGGCATCCATCTAGCTGCATGGAAGTATGGTGTTGCTGTGGACCTCTGGTGTGCTGACTGGATTCTTACCGCACGGACTGTAATAATGGTATCATCGGGTTTCATCCCTATAAAACTTCAATATTCTCTTTCTTTGTAGTTAATCTGTTAACTCATAAAAATACTGATGTGACGCAGCAATAAATCAAAATAAACTCTGTTGAAACCTGCATTATTGACACTTTTTTTTTAGAATTACAAAGCCTAATTGGACGGTATTGTTTGAGAATATAACTTAGCCACCGGTGTTTTTTTGTTCTTATCTCTCTTATTAGCTCACAAATCTTGTATGTTTTGGACCTTGGCATCGAAGTTCGGTAATCACCTGCCGAGTTTCTCTACAAAAATAAACTCAACAGAAGCCAACCGGAGTATCACCCAACCCAACATTCGCTTTGAAATTATCTCCAGTATAATACTAATGAGAGTATAATGCATGGTATAGATCCCCTTGCATGAGTCAGAAGTATTATTTAGTCAACACACGCAGCCGACACAACCACACAACGAGAGGCATGCAGTGGTTAAGACGTCATCATAATAAGCAATAAGAACAGGGACCAATTAGATGAAGTGATTGCGTAAATACGTACTCTTCGGATGATGCAGAAGCTGAGGTATTAATATATATTTCTTTTTTATAAAAAAAATTCGGACGATGCATTCATGTAGAACTTTTTTTTTTTTTTTTGACAGAAGACTAAGATCCGTTTGGGAATTAGAGTAGCCGCCATTATTTTCTTAAAAGAAAACAGAGAGCAGCCGCCATTATTTTCTTAAAAAGAAAAAAAGAGCACAGCTGTGTCCATCACCATCAGCGGCAACCACTAGCAAACGCAAATGATCCATAGAGCACAAGAAACATATATACAAAGATCGGTTGAAAAAAAACATATATACAAAGATCGGTTGAAAGTCGGAGCTCCTGTCATTGCGTTAAGAAAGACGTTTTTGTTCTATGTGTTCCTGTGTAACTGGGCTATCTGCCTAACTTGGTGCAATTTAAAACAACAAATGTACTGAGACACAATAACAGTTGCTGCAACATACTAAAGTGTATTGTGAACACACACAATTTATCTGATAGACTACCCAAGGGAAGATCCACTAGCAAACGCAAATGATACAAAGTTCACGAAACACAGAATATGTTTCGAGAAATTTTGTTAGGACAAACTTATATAGGGAAAAAAAAAGGGACATGGTACCACCAGCTCCTTTCGAAGTTGCAGCCGCATTTGTGTTGCTTTCCAAAATAGTGCCTGAACAACCAGAGAAACCGATGTTTGAACAAATCATGCTTAAATCCCTACTGTACTATGACAAGGATGCACTGAAACCATGTTTCGTTAACTCTTAAAGCAATTTGAAATTACATGTTCACAGCGACGACACAAGAGGATGGATGATCGATCACACACACACACACATGAATGAGATGAGCGAAAACGAGAGCAATATGTCACCAACGGTTGGGCAATGGGCGCGCGGCGACTCAACGAACCTGACGTGCCACCAGATTGTGCCGCTGCGCTGCAATGAACAGCAGCAAGTCGCAGGTCACGTCAGGATCTGATGCAAACGGTTCTGTGCCGGGGTGTGATGTGAAGGTCTCGAGCTGCAGTCTGGGAAGTGCAAATCATCATCTTGTGATGATGAGGAGGAGATTACGACCGAAATCCCACTGGTCAAGAGAAAAAAGAGACGGATTAAGAAGGGGGTTATGGAGGATGGTTGACCCACCATCTGAAAATTGACCACAATCTGAATGCGATTAGAGATCTGAAAACAAGGAGAAGATGCAGGGCAGGCCTATCATTAGTATACTAGCTCCTGCACCAACAGACAAGATAGTATTTATATTCTTTTCTTGAGATATATACATCACATATAATACTCTTTTTCTTTAGATTTTGATCAGGCGTCAGACAACTACTGGCAAATTGCATGCTAATCGGCCGGATTCAGTTTATGCTAATGGAAAACTACGTAGGAGCTCCTCTCGTCCTGATGTGACCAGACGCGGTATCATTCTCATCATTTAGTCCACTATTGTTCCTTGGTTTCAAGTACACCAACTATTCATCATCTAAAAAGGGTACAACAATTATGCCTTCTTGTTCATCAACTCCTCAAATTGTAAAGAAATGCAAGTATTTGCCAAAAAATCATGTAGACAGTACATAGTAGAATAGAATGTATGAGTCATGTGTGCCACAGACAGCTAAAAAGAATCTTTCTGTAGTAGAGCAAAAAGGCCTAGGAAATATGCTTAGCTGTTTTGTTTCTAAGAATAAATCAGGCTGTTAGTAGCAAAGCGATATGGCTGATCGCCTAAATCCTCACAAAAGTAGACTATAGTAGTAGCTGAAATCGATGACCACCGAGACTGAATAGTGAATACAGAGAAAAAGCTGCCCCTCGACTACTATTCCAAACAGGAAGCATCCTTGAAGCAGCCCAAATTGTCAAAAATTCGTGCAGTGAAGTGCAGGCGACATGATTTTGGTTGTTTCTTCTGTTGATTAGGTCGTGCAAGCATAAGCATAGGGTTACATAAATAAATAAACAAAGCTAAAGGAACAGCACAAGCGGCCAACAAACACGGGGAATAATAACAAGATCCAAAGTGTTCCTCTCTCTTTTACGGCTTTCGTGTTGTAATGAAAAGTACCGGTATTGATACGATTTTCAATACTTGTCTTTCCCATGCAATCATTTGATTGAGCACTATACAATCCATCTTTTGGTGTGTGTATATGATTTGAAAATCAGAGAAAGAAGAACATAAGCAATCAAGTTCAGTGAAAAAGGTACTACTAACAGTTAACAGCATCTAATGAGTGGGTGAGATTTCATGATCATCTTATTAAAGGATGAGATTATCAGCTACATAAACAAGCTCAACTGTTCAAGACAAGAACTGCAAGAACTCAGCTGTCTATTCTCTATTCATCAACAATAAATGGAAATGGTTCTATGCTCCATATTGCTACAAATCCTAAACCAACAAGTGAGTCGCACGAGACAACAATGTCTGTCACTAACAAGTACAGTAACAACAAACCCTGGTCCTGGGTTTCTTTTTTTACCATATCCACAGCCACTAAAGAGGGGCCAAAAAAAATTCGACACGTACGACAGCAAGAAAGCGAAAGGATCACGAATTCACGAGCAGGTAGGTCAATTAGGTGGGAAAAATCCCCAAGTTTTATCATGTCCCCAAACATGAACAACCGTCGCAAACGAAGTGGTCAACCGTGCCAATGATCCAAGCACAATAAACAAAGGTAGAGGCCATGAGCAAATGGTGCACGCGCAGAGCCCAAAAAACAAAGCCCCAAAGGAAAGGAAGCGCCTATATATACCCAAATCGAACACACGGCAACAGCACACAGTGGACACGAATCACTAGTAGACAAGACACAGCAAGCAAGAAACCAAAAATTCCACTACTCTTACCGTTGCATGCAGACAAGTGCGGCCCGGGGATGACGAGGATGAGCTCGAGGGCGGTGGCGGCGGTGTTCCTGGTGCTCGCGGTCGCCTGGCCGCTGCTGGCCTCGGCGCAGCCGGCGCCGAGCATGCCTGCGGCGGCCACGAACAACTCGCGGTTGGAGAAGGCGTACGTGGCGCTGCAGGCGCTGAAGCGCGCCATCACCGACGACCCCAAGAAGCTGACCAAGAACTGGTGCGGGCCCGACGTGTGCAACTACTTCGGCGTGTACTGCGCGCCGGCGCCCGACGACCCATGCCAGCGCACGGTGGCCGCCGTGGACCTCAACCACGGCGACCTCGGCGGAACGCTCCCTGAGGAGCTGGGCCTCCTGTCCGACCTCGCCGTCTTCCACCTCAACTCCAACCACTTCTGGGGCACCCTCCCTGAGTCCCTCCGCTCCCTCCACCTCCTCCACGAGATCGACGTCAGCAACAACCAGCTGTCCGGCCCCTTCCCGTCGCAGCTCCTCTGCCTCCCCAATGTCCAGTACGTCGACATCAGGTGAGCACGCATCAGATTACTTTGGGGAACCTGCGAAAGAATCTTGCAACTGATGTATGTGATGCATGTGTGTGTGAACTGTGCAGGTTTAACAACTTCTGCGGCGAGGTGCCGGCGGCCATCTTCGACAAGAAGATCGACGCGCTTTTCATCAACAACAACCACTTCGAGTTCTCGCTGCCGGACAGCTTCACCAACTCGACAGCGTCGGTGATCGTGCTGGCGAACCTGCCGCGGGTGAGCGGCTGCCTGCCGAGCAGCATCGGCGACATGGCCGGAACGCTCAACGAGCTGATTCTCCTCAACAGCGGCATCTCCTCCTGCATCCCGCCCGAGATCGGCAAGCTGGACAAGCTCACCGTGCTCGACCTCAGTTTCAACAACATCTCCGGCACGCTGCCGGATACCATCGGCAACATGCACGCGCTGGAGCAGCTCGACGTCGCGCACAACCGGCTCGCCGGAGAGATACCCGAGAGCATCTGCGAGCTGCCGCACCTCAAGAACTTCACCTACTCGTACAACTTCTTCTGCGGCGAGCCGCACCGGTGCCTCGAGGTGCCGCGCATCGACGACCGCCAGAACTGCATTGCTGGGCGCCCTGACCAGCGGCCAGGCGAGGAGTGCATCTCGTTCCTACACCAACCGAGGGTCCAGTGCGACGCCCAGGGGTGCATCGTGCCACCATCGCCACCGCCACCAGTGCATGCTCCTCCGCCGCCTGTATACTGATTGATCTCTGGTAACTTGTAATTGCTTCCTGTCGGCCTTTGTGGTGTGAAAATTGGAGGGTAAATGCATACACTTGGTATGTACTGTAATTTTTATATTTCTCAACCAAAGAGTAATAATGGATTGATAGATTTTCGTTACGGAATGCTTCTGATATTCTCAAAAGAAAAAAAAAAAAAAAATACATATTTTTGCACTGCACAGCTCAACTGAAAGTTTGTTGAAAGAGACTTGTCAATGTATTCCTTTATGGTTTCTTGTACTGGTTTTTTAATGTTCTAGTACTGAAAGTCATAGCTAAGTAATGTTTTCTTAGCAGTACGATCTGTAAATACATCACCTCTTATCACATTTATCAGTATAAATTAATAGTTGCAGTTTAGATGAGGGACCATGTCTAGACAGAATTAGGACCACTGCTACTGCTAAAGAGGGAGGAAACGAAGAAAAACGACATGAGGATAGCCGCATTGTTTGCCTTTTACAGGTTAAAAATGATATAAATAAATGTTGGGATAATCGGTAGACCTTTGGGTGTTCATAAAAGTTGGTACATTACAGCATGCCAGTTTCGCAATTTAGATATCAGCCATTGTTGAAAAGTTATCTTTGACAAGAATATATGACCTATTCAAGAATTGAAGCTAAGAAAACAGAGGAACAAGAAAACAGAGGATAATAAATTAAAAAGAATCTAGTTCAGTACACCAAATGATGTACAATAGTGGAATAATGCATTTGATAAGGATTAGTCAAAGGGGAATATAAAAAAGGTGCTCTCATGGATTCCAGCTGCAAAGAGCGTTTTCTTTTACTCTATGGTTGATCAACTCAAAGGGCAAGAAACTTCCCCTACCTCTCATCTTGGCTGGCTCCAGGCAGGCAGGATTTCTTCATGCAAGTACTCAACATACATCTTTGCCTTTATCCATATAACTTCTACTTCATGTCCTTGTCACATGATTACATAACTGAAAAGAGCATGGTTTACCAACATCCAAGTATATCTGGTAAAGCATGCTTACAATTTTCTGGAGATGGCTGATAGAGACCATAATAAAGCTATGTAGAAGGTTTTGATGGGAACATATATAACTGGAGAATGCAATCTCAATTGTGAAACTGAGTGATCAGGCTAAATGGGATGGCTGACCTATTTGTCACATTTTGATCAACTGAATGACAAACCAATACACGTTAACTAGGAAAGTAGGATAATAGTTGGTGCGTAGTGCAAGTAGAGAACAAGATATGACAATGACAGTGACTAAACCAGTATTATACCAAGTGTAATACGGCTACCTATACCCTAAAACAAATGGCAAAAAACTGATGGCATCATTCTTACACCCATTATTCAGACTCAAGTCCTAAGTCATAGAGTTAAAGACCAGGTCATCAAAAATCAAGTCGGCTAAGGTAGCAGGTGGCCTAATGTGTTCTCATGGCAAAAGAAGACACAAAGCCAGGGTCGGTCAACCGAGTTTCATGGACAGGGACTGACAGACAACATACAATTTCAAGTTTCCAACATTCGTCAACAAATCGCAGTGGATATTTCGATTGAGCTATTTCTCTTTTCAGAAATGCAGTCATGCTGTGACTTAACTCTGTTCAAATGCTCCAGCTGTCCAGCATTTGATTGTTCGCTTGTAACTAGATAAATGTGGTTTCTTGATCTATCTGTGAAATAAAATAGTGATGACTGTTAGGGACCAAATATGGTACACTACACTAAGCCAGTAGTATAACATATGGCCTGAATTCTGAATAACCATTATGACTACCATCAGACATAACTGAATAAAGAAAAGGACTCCTTAGACTTTATAACTGGTTCCAAAGATAGTTATATGATAGAATCATAAAGGTGATGCCTTTAACGAAGAGCTGATTCCAATTAATTTAGGGAAGACTCAAAGAAAGTTTTGGGGAATCCTGGACCATATAAAATAAAACTCAAATAAAAGCATCATCTTTTTTATTAAAAAAGATTCAGTTCTTGGTTAATATGGTGACCTTTTCTTCAATCAAGCTGAAGTTATGCAGTAGCATTGGAATAAGGGACACATAATAGCTGTAGGCAAGGCAGAACTAAGTGAAATAATTCTGATCAATATGCACTCAAACTCAGAAAATCAGGAAGTAAACAGGCTTTTGCCATAATTGGATATTCAACGGCAAATTCAATGTTACATAAGCAGTATCATTCAGTGCCAATAATATTCATAAAAAGAATCATCAGTCATCAGTAGGTTTTCATTGGATATACAGATTCGCCATACCTGAGTGTGGAAGGCATTGCAATACAAGATACTGAGGTACAAGAATTTTGTTTTTTAAAATCTACCAATAGTCACCGCACGAGCAGATCCCTTCTTCAAAATGATGTAAGCAGTTCAGATCTCTAAAGATAATTCGCCTGTTGAACACCATTGAGACAAGCTTTGCCATCGAGTGGTAATCTGGGCATACGTGGAGAATCTTCACAATGTAAGCGGTTCAGATCTCTAAGGATAATTCGCCTGTTGAACACCATTGAGACACTTTTGCCATCGAGTGGTAATCTGGGCATACACGGAGAATCTTCACAACACGCAGTGTAGCTCCTGGAGCAGTATTGAGAAACCCAAAGGCAATTGCCAGTCAAGTGAGCAGTATTTTTCCTTTTTAATTTAAAATTTAAAATACTATAGAACACTTGACCAGTCAAGTGAGCAGTATTTTTACCGTAGATAATAACCACAACAAGGTACTGATAATTGCATCACTCGCAAGGTTTGGTAACATCAGTATCAACCAGAACAGTAGCAGCTTGAACTCAATGAAATGTAATATGGAACGAATATACAACATATGCAGATGATACACAGTGCAAAAGGTAAAAAGACATGGTGTATCAGCAACACAACAGCTGTAGTAGAGCGAGCATCTCTAAACGCGCTTCCATGTCACTTCTGGTCTGAGAGCAGTCCAGCTTTGCCCTAAGAATGAGTGTCAGATTAAGAGGGGCCCATGGATGGTGTTGAACGGATTCGAATCATCTAAACTTGAACAGTTGAACTTGAGGTCCATTTGCCTTTAGGTCTTTGACTCCAGGGATGCGCACAGCATTTTAACCACACAAGGACGCACATCATCCACATTTCCACTGTCATGCAAAGATCATGCAAGGAGTCATCATGAGTTCATGTTAAAAGAACCTCACGGCAGTGAAGAATGTAATTACCACAGCTACCAATGTATTACACCCGCTCCTCTGATCTTGATCTTATGAACCTCCGGCGACTCCTTGGTCTCTGAAGTTCTTCATCTACAGCATCCCCTTCATCCCCCCCTCCTCCCCTCATCGTCATCATCATCATATTGGAGACCTAACAAATTCTCTCCCCACAGATAGCGTCTCCTTTGCCTTCTCAGGCCCCTTGATGTGCCTCTTGGCTCATCACCTGATCTAATTGGACTACTGCTGAGTAAATGGAATAGAAAGAATGTTGTCAGCAGGGATCCACTTGATTCACTTGGGCCACTGGTTTCCCGGTCATGTGAAAACATTTCACCGCCTTCAATAGCATAATCACCAAACACAACTGTCCCAGGCATAGCAGACCTAATTGCGCTCACTATGTCAGCATACTCCCGCTGATGCTCCAGGTGGTGCCATGCACGGCGTCTTGATGGATCGACATCAGCAGGCCTTGTTGTGGGGTGCACCCTTCTGGCATGTCTACGGATCTCTCTGTAGTTACCAGAAAACGCGTGCAGGCTTCCCGTGAGCAAGCTCTCGATTTCTCATCCAAATATTGTCTAGCTTCTTTGATGATCTTCCAGCCACTAACGTTCCCCCTGCACAGTGGGCACAACAATTGGTTTAAGCTTGATACATCACTTGACTCTGAAGGATCATTTATCTCAACCTCGTGAGCATCCAATGTCAAATCTGGGCCTTCATTGTAGTTGTTTTCTTCCTGTTCTCTAGCTATGACAGCAGGTCTATGGCTGGCATCTTGATGATTGGAAGTTTCATCAGGTTCAGATATGTCTATGTGTAGCCTGGGGCTCTCTCTAGTGAGGCGAAAACGAGGTCTCTGGACAACATTTTGGTTTCTTGTACCCCTAGGCATGGACAAGCTTGACTGTGAAGGACCGTCCCCATCATTCACTTTCATTTTCTTGAACCTGTCTAGGCAATTTGAATGCCTATAACTTGTATCACATATATAGGATCGGCATCCTTTGTCATGGGAGCTGCACAACAGAAGGACAGCGTTGTGCGGATGGTCCATGCATATCGGACAGAGAGCATCATCCCACTCCTTGTGCAGTGCAGCAGTATCTGCATCTCCATTTCCCATCTCGAACAAGTTCTCTGCATTTTCCATCTTCAACAAACTGTTCAGGAATCACTGAAAAGTATGAAAGAAATCATTACATGGACTACACATATGTAGAAACTGATATCTGCATAGATTATATAATCATATATGATATAAATATATAATGGTTATTGATTCTACGCGACTATATTGGTATGCACAAGTAGGTAAAACAATAGAAGACATTATCTTAACCAGGTCGCAGAAAAGCTGATTGTACTTTTATCATTCTTCAATGAAGAACCTTCATCTATATTTATTTCTATGAAAACCATAGGAATTATTTTAAGGTTCAATCAATGCAAACCAGAACCCATGTTTTCAATAAAATATATGACCAACTCATCTTCCAATTAGGATAGTTAGTTTGCCTATATTCAATATTGATTTCATATAGTTAGCAATCAAATGTACCTGCTGGCCTCCTATGTACTAAGACTGGGCACATGTTTATGCGTTATGGCTACCAACTTGTACCCACGCTAGCATGACCTTCTGTTGAATTACCTCTTAATGCAGTGAATGAAGCTGAATTATTGATCAAGATACTACAAGTGCCAAAATAACATAAAGATATAATCAAACCCTCTATAGCACAACCTAGTAATCATGTGTAGTGCAAGAACATGCGCGCTCTTCAACACCAGGTGAAGGTAATTTGAGGCATTAGGCGCTTTCGCTTCCAAATACATTTGAAGTATCAAACACTAACATATGCAGATGATAGCTTCGAAGTTAAAGGGTGGATCCAGTAAAGGGAAATGGGAGTACACCAAATATTTTTACAGAAACTTCGAAGTTAGAAGGCTAGTCTCAAATAGGTAATAAATAGCTTTAGGTTAGGGTTTCGGTGCTCAGCTTCGCACAGCATGAAGGGGAGGGAGGGGAGTACCTGATGGGTGCTCGTCCCCAGCGAAGGGGCTAACGAAAGCCTCAGCACTTGGGCTTAGGGCGGTGGCGGCGACGGCGGCACACCAGTCGTCGGAGAGGGAGAGGGGGCGACTGGGCGAGAGCCGGAGACAGACAGAACGCACGACGGAGGAGGATGCAGCGCACGGAACGGAATGCTAACAGTGTGATGAGACGGCGTAAAAACACGCACCCGCACCCGCGTGCACCCGAAATCTCAAAACCGACAACTTCGGTTTCGGTTTTTCAGTCCGGTTTTAACCGAAAACCGTGAACAAGGAAGAGCCTCGAACCTCCTATCCAGGCCGTCGTGCTCACGGCCGAGTGCCACCGCCGCGCCCGCTCCAGCTCGCGCCGGAAAGCCGCCGCTACCGCTCGTGCCACAGGTCGCCTCTCCTTCTCACGCCGCCGCGTACCCGCGCCACTCGCAGGTTACTTCCGCCCTCAGGCCCTCACCGCCCCGCGCCACTCGTAGGTTGCTGCCGCCCCATGCCCTTGTCGACGCCGCTGCCGCCCGCCGCCGCCGCCGAGACAAGAGTGGGGAATCGGGGGAGAGGAGACGCGTGCGCGTGAGCGGTGAGTCGCGGTGGACGCCCGACGCGTGATGTTGAGGGACTTGGTCGGCCGCGGGCTTTCATCGGTGGGTTCGGTTCGGTTTGGGCCACAAACCGATCCCAAAGCCAAAACCGAACAGAGCAAAAACAGAAAACGATCCCAAACCGAAAACTGAAAACCAAGATTTTGGTTCGGTTTCGGCCGGTTCGGGTGATCGCTTTTTCAAAAAAGTGCCTGTGGTGACCCGCGACCCGCACGGCCTTTTCGGGCGGGTTTTTTTCACAATTTCTTTCGAAATTTGTATATTTTATTTTCCTTTCTCTCCCTTATAACTTTTGAGCTATTTGGATTCATGCAATAATAACAATTTCCGTGCTTCTAAAATACTCACTCCATCCATTAATCGGGTTCATCTGACAAAAAACAACTCCAATAACCGGAGTCGTTTTAGCCGGCGACCATGGTTTCGTCCTCTTCCTAGGGGCTCATGGCGTGTCCCAGGTGCCTCACGTCTCCTCAAATGCTAATGATTTCTACAACTAATAAGTCGACACATTGCCTTGTTCGGATGATGGTTTCTACAAACCGATAAGCCGACTCATGTTATTTTATTGTGAGAAACGCTCCCAATATGTCGAAATGATATGAAGTGAACAAGGCGATGTCCAATTTGCTTAAACACATTAGCCATAGTACAATGTTTTCATAGTTGATATCTATTATAAGATGGTACATGGGATTTGAGGAGAGGGCCAACGACCATAATTTTTATCAATGCTTAGAGCAAGTACAATAAGCAAACTAATACTTAGTTTGGCTTAAAGCCAAGCCACGTCAACACTTTCAAAGAAAGGCTAGCCAAGCCACATCAATGCTCGGTGAAGGCTTCTAAGTGTTTTCAAGCCTTCGCTGAGTGTTTTCAAGCCTTAGGGTTTAGGGTTTAGGGACCCGAATCCGTGGCGCGCATCGCATACATAGGTGGGCTGGGGCAACAGGAGGATGGGAAGAGACGAAGGAAAGGTAAAGCCATGGTGGGTCCCATGCAATCAAAATATTGTTTTTAAAAATGGAAGAATAGCTTAGCTTATTGCATACCTTAGGTGTGTTTAGAGGCCAAAATTCTAGAATTTGGGTCAAAATTCGAATTCTCGAATCATAATCAACCGAAAAGACACATTTCGTTTGTTTGTGGTAAAATATTATCCTACCATGGGGTAACTAGGCTCAAAAGAATCTAGGTACATCTAAAGAATTAGTTTATTTTTTTACATACATTTTGTACTCCAAAAATGCTTTTTTTGATGCATTTATTGTTTCAATGTGATGTGATGTGATGGAAGTGCAGGAAATTTTGGAGAGAATCTTTGGCCTCTAAACACAGCTCTTGTCTATTCTAGAATTGTCGCTTGTCTAGTATATTAAAAAAAAAAAAAAAAAACTGGTCTCTTATCCATGTTGGCTTGTATTGGACTTGCTCTTATTGCACTTCGGATGGGATTTAGGAGGGCCAATGCTTTTATTATCCAAATTTAACAAAATTTTGAAGATCATTGCAAATTGCTTATCTAATGGAATATTCCAGTACCAAGTGTGTAGTTGAGGAATACAATAGACAACATGAGGAATACAATATATCAATTGATCAATATTTCAATTTGCTCATTAGTTAGTTGGACCATTGAGTTATCCAAATTTGAGTAAGGATAGTTTCTGTTCTTAACCAAAACTACATAACAATTTGTGGCCACATACTTTGTTTCCTCGAAAAGGCTCAATGATTAAAATATTTACAATGTTACATTTATTTGCTACACAAGTGATCAGTACGACCTACAGGAAATAGAAAATGGTCCAAATAAACACAACAAATGGAAACAAAAAATCAAGCGAAACGCAAAAAGCAGGCGGACTTAGTGGACAAAAAATAAAACTACGGAAAACCAAACTCGGAGCGGAGAAATAAACCGGAACGAAAAACAGGGAACGAACAGGAGTTTGTTTGTGAAACAGGAAGGGACTGGAGTTTGTGTTGCTCTCATTAGGAAAAAAAAAAAAAAAAAAACGCGCGAACAACAGAAATAATACTGAAAAACTCAAGTGGTAACAACAGGAAGGAACTGGAGTTGGCTCGGCTTTGACTTTCTCTCCATCTTTTTTGAGTCTATCCACATTTTCATATGCATGTTTTCTGATTGAGCTACTTCTCTTTTCAGTATGCACTCAGGCTGTGACTTAACTCTGTTCAAATGCTCCAGCTGTCCAGCATTTAATTGTGCAATTGTACCTAAATAAATGTGGTTTCTTGATCTGTTTGTGAATAAATAGTGATGACTGTTACGGGACCAATTTCGTACACTACACTATGCCAGGAGTATTACATATGGCCTGAATTCTGAATAGCCATTATGACTATCATCAGACATAACTGAATAAAGAAAAAAAAGACTCCTTAGACTTTATAAATGGCTCCTAAGATAGTTACATGCAAGACTCATGAAGAGATGATTACATTTAATTTAGGGAAGATTCAAAGAAAGTTTTGGGGATCCTGAACCATCTACCAATGAAAGCCAAATAAAAACATCATCTGTTTTTATTAAAAAGATTCAGTTCTTGGTTAATACGGTTATCTTTTCTTCAAGCAAGCAGAAGTTATGCAGTAATATTGTACCAA
Source organism: Hyparrhenia diplandra (assembly GCA_015847255.1). Lineage (NCBI taxonomy): Eukaryota > Viridiplantae > Streptophyta > Magnoliopsida > Poales > Poaceae > Hyparrhenia > Hyparrhenia diplandra. Next base: position 41,176 of record JADLZK010005154.1, on the reverse strand, counting down.
CGGTAAAAGGGGGCACATAATAGCTGTAGGCAAGGCAGAACTCAGTGAATAATGCTGATCGATATGCACTCAACACAAAAAATCAGGAAGTTAATTGGCTTTGGCCATAATTAGATATTCAGCAGAAAATTCAAGGTTATGTACCTAGTATCATTCAGTGCCAATAATATTCATAAATAATAATCATCAGTCGTCAGTAGGTTTTCCATGGATATACAGATTCACCATACCTGAGTGGAAGGCATTGCAATGCAAGATATTGAGGTTTAAGAATTTTGTTCCTAAAAATCTACCAATAGTCGCCGCAAGAGCAGACACCTTCTTCAAAGTGATGGAAGCGGTTCAGGTCTCTGAGTATAATTAAGCCTATTGAAGACCATCGAGACAAGCTTTGCCATAGAGTGGCAATCTGGGCATACGCGAGATTCTTCACAACACGCAGTGTAGCTCCTGGAGAAGTATTCAGAAGCCCAAAAGCAATTGCCAGCTTCTCACTATGGTATTTTAGACTTATTGCCTTCTCCTCCTCACCCATTTCGACGTGAAACACATGTGAAGTATCAGGGACATAACCAACAAGTTTTAGTTGATCAATCACTTCATCAACCATTTTCCGTGCTTGTTGTGATTTGGGGTGCCTTCCATCTCCTGCGAAGAACTCATGCACTGTGTTATCTATCTCGATTGAGCTGCACCCAGGCACCTTTACCACCCCTTTTTCGCTCATCATTTTTCTTACCCTATTCATCTCTTCCCAATGTCCGGTGTTTGCACACAAATTCGAGAATATCACATAGTCACCACCATGAGAATCGTCCAGCTCAAGAATCCTCTCAAAGACACGCTTGCCAAGTTGAACATCTCCATGGCCTCCACAGGCAGAAAGCAACGTCCTCCATAAGATGGGGGTTGGATTTATTGGCAGTTCATCAATGAACTTATAAGCTCTCTCCAGCTGCCCTGATCGAGCTAGTAAATCCGTCACACAACCATAGTGCTTGATCCCCGGAACGATTCCATGATCTTTCATATCGTCGAAATACTGAAGCCCTTCACTCACCAGACCAGAGTGGCTACAGGCGTAGAGCACACCAAGGAATGTAATATCATCAGGCTTCATCCCTTGCTTCTTCATCTCTTCAAACAGAGAAATGGCCTCCCTGCCATGGCCATGGTTAGCATATGCCACGATCATCACTGACCAAGCTTGCCTATCTCTTGATTCCATCCCCTGGAACACATCAACGGCGTCCTCCAAGCTCCCACACTTTGCATACATGTCGATCAGCGCAGTGCTGACCTTGACAAGGGAACCGAGCCCTATCTTCCGAACATAATCATGGACCCACCTCCCGAGTTCGAGCGCCCCAAGCAACGCGCACGCCGAGAGCACGCTGATCACCGTCACCGACGTCGGCTCGAGCCCCTTGGCCTGCATCTCCCGGAACAGCACCAGCGCCTCCCTGGCCTGCTGCTCCTGACGGCCGCGGCGATCATCGCGTTGTACGAGACGACGCAGTCCTCCCCGTCCGTCCCGCCAAACATGACGCGCGCGGCGCGAGCGTCCCCGCACTCGGCGTACATGTTGATGAGCGTGGGGCGGACGTACTCGTGGCCCGCGGCGCCGAGCTTGACCGCCAGCGCGTGCGCCTGCCGCCCATCCTCACCCGCGCGCGCCGCGCGCACGCCTTGAGCAGCGACACGAACGTGTACGTGTCCGGCGCGACGCCCCCTCCTCTAGCATCCGCACGAACACCCGCACCGCCGCCGCCGACGCCGAGGCAGAGGCAGAGGGAGGAGGAGCGCGCGTAGCCACGGAGCAGAGTGTTGTACCAGACGGCGTCCGACGGGTGGGGCACCCTGTCGAACACCTGGCGGGCGTAGGCGAGGTGCGCGGGGCCCGCGCCAGGACCAGTGCAGAGCGTGAGGAGCCTGGTGACTAAGGCCGGGTGCGCGGCGAGGCCGGCCTTGACGGCGGCGGCGTGGAGCTGGGCGAGCGCGCGGAGGCTGGTGCAGTGCGGGAGGTGGGAGAGAACCGGTGCTGCTGCGGCGGTGGGGTCTTGGGCTTGGCGGGAAGGAGAGGGACAGGCGTGGCGGTTAGAGGCGCGGACGACATGGCCGGCCGGCCGGTCGCCCGCCCCGTTATCTTCGCGAGGACGCGAGACAAGGGGAGGTCTCGCCGGAGAAGAGATTAGCGACGCTTGACGCCTTGGGGGATTGTTCTGGGAAGCTGCAAATCGGCCCCTGGGCCTGACGAAGCTGGGCCGAGATGGCGAGATCTGGTTAAATCGGGCCAGACAGACATCAAAGCCCAGGCGTCCGTGTACACGATGCATCCAAGCCAGTTACTCCGTACTACATGACTATGGCTATGGCCCATAACCCCGACAAGACGCACCTGTTCCCCGTTTGACCTGGGCACGCCACGTCACCAGCCAATGGTTGGGTGTCCAGGTCAGCTCTGACGACATGAGAAGAACAGGGCAAGGAGCAGACAGCTGATGCCAGCATGATATCGGACAGTGTGGTATGGATGGGGATGGGAAGGAAGCGCGCAGGCAGGAACAGAACAGGAAGCGACGGCGACACGGCTTCTTCTGTTCGCACACAGTTGCCAGCCGGACGCGGCACGAGCACTGAAAAAGACCCGACCGATGATGAGACGGGGGCTCGGCTCGTCAGTCGACCAGTCGTCCTTGCTCCAATTCCCGGAAGAAATCAGATCAGATCGACCGAGGATGAGTATTGCCTGCCACGCGTGTAGTGTTAGCGCTGTATACTGTATAGATGGCCGATAAATGAACTAAAAAATGTTATACCGTCAAATTAAATCTTCTGACGCATGAAACATTAAATTTAGATAATAAAAAAAAACTCATTCAAAATTTTGATAAAGTAAAAAATCTTTTTTTTTTTTTTTTTTTGAAACTTTCTTTCAACTCATGGGCTAACATGTCGTTAGCAACAATTACAGATGCAACATCAGGTAGAGAAATCGAAACGATGTCCTCTCCTTGAGTGCAAGATAACCCCAACTTAGCCAGCACATGTGCGGCTTCATTACAATCTCTAAGCCTAGCTAGTTCATATGTGACAATAATTATCAAATACAAAAAAAAAGTGCTCCAATAGCCACCCAAAATATTTTACCAACTAAACACCCCCACAGGAAATGCAGGGATTTTCAATAGCCAGGGATTTTTAACGAAAAAGAGAGAGCCATCTTAATTTTTTCTACAGATTTGGTATGCCCTTGTCACCCCTCTAGGCTCTAGCCCTCTAAGGCCTCTCAGTGTCCCAGTTTTAAACTTTTCTTCTATGTGCAATAAAAAAATAGCATACTATGTTCAAAGAAAAGAAAAAAAACGATTTCATCTTTTGTTAGAAGTTACTGTAGCCTTTTATGTATTTCTATCACAATCTGACAGTAGTTCTATTAGTATTGGGGTAGTGAAAATGAATTCCGCTAGATTGTCTTCCGATGTTGCACTGGTTGAGGAAGGGAATCTATGGATTGTAGTGTTGTACACCTATTCTCCATTTTCATGTTTGTATTATATATTTTTGCTTTCTTCTGCCAACACAACATACCCCCTTCTACAAAAGTCATACTCTTGCATGATGCTCGCGTTGCTTGTTCACTCAACAACATAAGGTCCTATCATCAAAAAAAAAAAAAAAAGGTCCCATCTCTTTTGAGTTGACGAGCGCTTTATGTCTTATAAACATCCAACCCTTACGCTATAGGATATGACGGAATTGAGGAATTGAGCAAACATGTTTTTCTTCTTTGCCTCAACACATGTAACACCTATAATTAACTAGTGGTCCTCCCGAGAACCACAGTTGGCTCTAGTTAGACATGGGTGGGATAAAAGGTGGATATCATCGGCATCTTTTGTTGTCATTAACTCTTGGACCTATTTTATTTAGACCTATCTATTGTCATGCTACATAGCAAGTACAATAGTTGACTTAAGACAATAATTGATTTATTTTAGCGACGGAGGAAAGTACATTTTATAGCAGTTTGTCTCATACTAACTCTATCTTAAACACGATACAATTTTATTATAACACCGAACTAAATTTAGGTTAATTAAAATTTATTAAAATGGAAAAAAAATATTATTAAATAAATTTTAATTCGAATATTTATCTTATTATAAATTTTGATATCGCTTTTACAAACTTAATCAAATATTAGATTAGACATTTATTAGTTTTAGAATTAGAGTTGCATAATTTTGACGAGGCAGTACGTTTCTTTCTACAGTTTACAAAATTGAGACTAGCGGCGGCGGCTAACCAAACAGCCATCTGTCACAGTTGGGTTTCAGTTCCTTCCTCCTCCTTTCTCTCTCACACACGGCACACAACAACCTCCCTCGCTCTTCTCCTCCTCCCTGCCTCCCTGTCAAGCTAGCAGTACAGCTCTCAGTGCAAGATTCAACCTGCCACAGTTCTCCTCGCTTCCGCAGTTCTCCTGCACAGAGATTTACTGCTCCTCTTGTCGGCAGGCTCGATTCTTGGTTGCATTCCATCAGCACCGCCTCGATCTGCTCCTCCGCCACTCGCCAGATTCGATTGATGTGGTGTGCTCTTGGAGCCAGGGGCTGTAATTCGGCACCAGCTTCCCGTGCTCCCATCCCCGACTTTGATGAGGCTCTCCCATTGTGAGAGCCACTGCGCCGGCCCCTTCCGCTTCATCCCTTGCCTCCCCCAATCCAAAGATGCGAGCCACGACGCTGCCTCTCCGCCGGCGCCGAGCCCGGCTGTCGTCGCAGAGGAGGAGCCGCCCCCGGTTCAGAAGATAGAGGTACCGGTAGCCGCCGGAAAGGACGACGACGACGTTGAGAAGCTCGAGGATGGTGAGAAGGCGAAGCCGGCGCCGGCGCCGGCTAAGAGTTGCCTGAAGAAAACAATCTGCGGCGATTGTGCCGACAAAGGCAATGTAAAGTGGCTGGATTTGCTCGGGAAAGATCTGACAGAGATTAAGGAGTACGAACCAAGGTATATCTCATCTTTCTCCATGAACTTGCCGCAACTGGTTGTCCATTAATTTGGAATCTTGGATTAGCGTCCGCTTGACGGTTGAATTGCTATCATGCGCTGCTGATGTTCTGGTGCACATACATTTAGATAAAACTAGATCAATTTTCTACATGCTTGGGTTTCAGCGAGCTAATTTTCTGCTAGACACGGTTCTTATTAAATTACTCTGTGTTGTGTTGTGTTGACTTGAGCGTAAGTGTGAAACCATGCTTATATGCCTGCCAGCCAGATAGGATAAAAGATATTTCCATTTGTTTAGGTCCGATGATGGTTGCCATTGTCTGGCTATTCCAGAGATGGAACAAGTCTACTTGTGCTAAACAACTTGGGAAACTTGGTCATAGTGTTTCGGTCAAACATTAGGGATGCAGGAGTAGTTGTACATACCAGTAATTAAGGAGAATGTTTTTGGGCAGCACTGCATCTATCTCTGCATGATTGTACACTTGTAGCAGAGATTAAGTTTGCATTTTTGTTCAGATGACCATTCCAATTTTGTACATAAATCGCAATTGTGGATTTATTGTTGTATGGGTGTTTATTACACAATCTTTTAGCTCTCTTTAGGAAAAACGCGAATACAAAATTACACTTATATGCTCACACCTTTGATATTCTATCTCTATCCGCTTCATATTTGTATATATAATATACTAGCAAAATGACATTGAAGCAGTCTGGGTGCATGGTTTCATCTGAGCATACTTGATTTCTCAATTTTGCTGCATAGTTTCGTACTGCTGTCAGTCAGTGTTGATCTTTATATCCTTGTTATTTTTTTTGCTCTGCATTTCTACTTTGAAAGTATTGTAACTCACAGGTTAGTTGCACAAACTGGGATTGGTGTGGTTTTTTGACATGGGTTTCTAGTTAGGACTAAGAGTGGCCATATAAAAATACAGAAAGATAAATAACGACAGGCCGGAAAAAAAAATGAATCAAACACTTATTATTGGTCTATCACCACTTTCCAGTAAGAAAATCCCTATCCACCAGTCACCATGCTATTTGACTTCACCTTAAAGACTCGACTGCTCTGTAAAAGCAGCTATGGAAGTGACAAATGTAGAGGATCAACATCACTATCATAGAAGGGTACACTAATGTATGTGTCATGTTGCTATTCAACACTTGTATATTGAATGCAGCAATCAAAATCAAACAAGAGAGGGACATTGCTTTCCTTCATTCTTTTTAGTGGAGGGGATATCATGTGCGCATCACTCTCAAATAACGTCTCATCACACTCTAGAAACGCTTCTGTCATGTTTTGTCACATTTGGATGGATTAGCTTGACTTACTTGGCAGACCGCTGAACCTTTCCTGCTGGAGCCTTGCTGGTTTGTTAATCTCACACTGTGCCTCTTGTGATTCGATACAGCGAATGCGGAGACTTGCTTGACGACGGAGACGGCATCTCGACATGTGTTTGCGTTATCCAATGAGTCAAGAAGAATCCCCGCTATTTCTGTTGATGTGCTCTTTTCCAGTGGAGGGCCACTGGGCCAGGGTGTCTTGTTGTTACCTCCACGAGCTCCACCGAAGATGCCCAATTAGTTGTTGTGTGTAATCCAGCCTCATCATCAGTACATGCCACTATAGATGCTTCGTAGCCTAGCTAGTCGTAGGTTTGCTTCAGTTTGTCAGGTCTGTGTGCAGCTGGTTTTCAGAATGGTAAGTACATTGGTTATTGGTTAGTGCAGACAGGATGTTATCTTTTGTAAAGCTTTTACACTAGTAGGAGAAAATTATCTTAAGACACCGGCAATGATATAATCAGTTACTAGCTCCAAGCTAACTTCTTTAATAGGGCTAGCTCTTAGCAATGGCTCATAACATGATTAGATCGACATGACACTAAATCTTAGAATGTGTGTATGAGCTTAGCTCTTGATTAAGAGCTCGCTTTTCTCTCCCTTCTATTAAAATATGAAAAAAAATGCTAAGAGCTGCTAACTTAGGTATAAAATGGAAATACAGCATCTTGTGTGAAGAATGACAGCCGTGCGGTAATTTCCAGCTTCATTGGGCAGAACGGGCTCAAAGATAGGCCTGATCTGTATTGAGCCGTAGAGATATCAGGCTTCATTAATTGCGCAGAATGGGCCGAAGTTAATAAAGGCCCAAGATATGACTGGGCCTTTTCCTGAGGAGGAAGACGTTGGCGTGGCGCGGCGCGGCGAGACTGCTGCTGAGCCCGAGGAAAACGGGAAACGGGAGGAGAGGAGAGAAGCAAAACGAAGCTCGCAACCACGACGGAGGGAGAGAGATGGCCTTCAGCGTCCTGCTCCCCCTTCCCCGCCGCCCCTTCCGCTCCCGAGCGCCACCGCCACCTCGTACCTAATCTTCGGCGGCCACGATCACCGCCACCGCCGCCGCCCGCTGGAGCACGGGTGCCGCTGCGGCCGCCCGCCGGAGACGGCGCTCGGCGGCAGCAGTTCAGGCCGACGGGGCTCGTACGACGGTGAGGAGGCGGCTCCAGGCCCCTCGGCCTCGACGGAAGCAGCACGTCCTCCTCGGAGCGTCGGACTGGTGAGCTGCGCAGTCTTAGCTATATCGTAATTGTATGAAATTCGGGGTAAGGAGCCGTGGATAATAAAATTTTTGGAGTGGAGGGTTTGCATTATTGTTTGTTCCCGGATATATATAGAGAGAGAGGGGGGGAGAGAAACATGCGGTTGAAGCAAGCACCAGTGAGTGCCATCTGCCATGACTGAATTTTCTACAGCTAACTTATCTGAAAACTCGATAAATTTGTTTGGGGAAAGCATCGAGACCTCCGGTTTTATGCAGTTGCACGACTTTCTTATGGTGTGTGCGGTCATCCAGAAAACATTCGGGATTTACATAGTTATAGCACCAAGCCACCAACCTTTTTCCGTCTGTTCATTTTTCAGAAACTTCTAGATAACATAGCTGGCACTTGTCACGTGCCTTGTAGATAACACAATTCGTAATCCAGCATAATGATAATCAGAGCATAGTGACGCGTAACATTTGGCTATTTTTTTTTCTTTCCTGGTTTGCTCCTTATGTAATTTTTGGATGCCAAGTAGGTTGTGCTTTCATTTTCGTCACGTTATCTATTTTAGGAAGTGCAAAAAATGCAGACCAGGAGGGGTGGCAATATAGTACAGAAGGCCTTGCGAAGAGCATGTCCAAGTCAAGATACGTGAAAGTATCTGGGGTTGATTTGTCCCCTGATAATGTGGCTGTGGCTATTGTTTATTTTGTGCAAGGAGTTTTAGGCCTTTCCAGGCTTGCTGTCAGCTTCTACTTAAAAGATGACCTTCATCTCGAGCCAGCAGAGGTATGGTAGTGAACGTCCTCAGTTTACTTCATCCAGATGCTAGTCCATTTCAGCTTTCAATCTCTAGGCATGTGTGCCTTTGTTTCGCTGGAGCATAAGCAGTACAAGTACATAAACTGCATTCCCTTTCTCTTGCTGTGTGAAGAAACAAAATGTGTAACATATCTAGGTACAGAAATTAACTTGGTTTGTGTTTTCTAGACTGCAGTTATATCTGGGTTCTCAGCCTTGCCTTGGTTGGTCAAGCCCCTCTATGGCTTCATCAGGTTTCACCAAAATACCGAATATCCTTCCTACCATCCCTTTCTTTCTGTATATGATATGCACTTAATTACAATGTTGTACTCTTGCTATTTCCCTATACAGTGATTCCGTGCCTCTCTTTGGATATCGAAGAAGGTCATACCTATTTCTATCAGGCATCCTTGGAGCATTTTCATGGAGTTTGATGTCCACCATTGTGGATGATAAATACAGTGCAGCACTCTCTATTGTCCTTGGATCGCTTGCAGTTGCCGTCTCTGATGTTGTAAGTTTGAAAATGCTTGCTTAGAATGTTTCGGTTCAACTTTTGGATGGTACCTCTCTAACATTTTCTTTATGCTTTGTTCATTCCATGGACCTACACTGCAGAGACAGCATATAAGCTGAGAACAAATGCATTTATACAACCATGATGTTCTATTATATTTTCAACTAGTTTTAAAACCTTTTCTTAATGAACTGCACTGGACAGTGCAAGTTTCTATTAATAAAGCAAGGGGGAAACACAATATTATAGTCCTGGGAAGCTATAATCAGGGGAGGAAAAGCTAAAAAAAATTACAACACCCTGCTGGTTGGTCAGCCACACTGCATCATAAATGCCATTATCAGAGATGCATCATTCATTCTATTATTATCTTGTTAAAACACTCAACTCTGCAGTGGTGTCATGTGTGACAACTAATATCTATAATTTATCTAAAGCACCATAAGTTTTGCATGTTCCTTCTGAATTTATTTATGTGTTCACCACATTTCAGGACGCAAAATATTTGAACTTCTGGTTTGTTTTCAAACTGTAACTGAAAATAACAATTCAGGTGGTTGATTCTATGGTGGTTGAGAGAGCTCGTGGTGAATCACAGAGTACATCTGGATCTCTCCAGTCGCTATGTTGGGGATCCTCAGCCTTTGGAGGAGTTTTGAGTGCATACTTCAGTGGTTCTTTAGTGGATACTTATGGCGTAAGGTTGTGTTGCTAACAGACCTGATAACAGCTGATGGAGTTTCTTGGCATTTAAAGTTCACTGATCAGTTGTTCCCATGAATGCAGATTTGTTTTTGGCGTTACGGCACTTTTGCCACTGATGACATCTGCTGTTGCAGTTCTTGTAAATGAAGATCGCTTACCTTTGGAGGAATGTTCAGTCTCACTTTCAGTTTCAAATTCAGAAATAATTGAGAGCTCTAAGCAGCGTATCATTCAGATTTGGAATTCAGTAAAGCAACCCAGCATATTCCTACCCACTTTGTTCATATTCCTTTGGCAAGCAACACCACAATCAGACTCTGCCATGTTTTTCTTCATGTATGTTCACAGACTCATTTTATCAGCTTAATTGCTATGGACTGTTGTGTTAGATTTATTTCTGAAATCTGTATATCTAATAACAGTTTTTGATTATTCAAAACGAGAGAGAAGAAAGTTTGAACTGTTGTATAGAGCAATTAATTCTGAACCTGAAACTGCTGGTGCTGGAAAGTGCTGGAAAAGTTTGAATTCTTGCTGATAACTGCTGGTGCTGGATCTGCATCTAGCTCTGATCTTGGATATCCGAAATTTGAACAGAAATGTTAAAATTCCCAAATCTAGTGCTGGATCTTCATCAAGCTTGTGTTGATCTTGGATAGCAGTGATTTGAACAGAAACTATTTCCTTCCATGCTAAAATACCGACTCTAGTGCTGGGGTTCTAAGCTGATTTACTGGTACCAGAATTAGTAATCAATTGAAATTCTATGAGATATGGGCTATATAGATTATGTTTTTTACTGCATAGGAAAATAATTAGATCTGTCGCATGCTTCTTGGCAATGTGAATAAAATATATTCATCACATTTCACTCTATAGTAATATCTCTGTAATGAGTTAAAATGCTATGAGCTCAAATTTCTTTGTGCTAATTAAGTATATTGTCTCATATATTGCATCTAGATAGAAGCTTACAGTATACTATAGGTACATAAAGTCAGAACTCGACCATAAAATTGGTACTATGTACATTAGAAATCTCTGTATTGACATCTCTTTGAAATGGCTGAATCTTCATATGCTATCTTCTGATGCATTTCAGCACAAATAAGCTTGGATTTACTCCAGAATTTCTAGGACGTGTTACGCTTGTTACATCTGTTGCATCCTTACTGGGTATCGGAGTGTATAATTCATTTTTGAAGGAAGTTCCATTGAGGAAAATCTTTCTAGTGACAACAGTTTTAGGCTCTGCTCTTGGAATGACACAGGTGCTCTTCTGTGCTTACTTGTTCTAGTGTTGCTCCTGCAATATTATGTTGTAAAATCAAGTTTACTTGTGTATTTTTCAGGTTCTTCTTGTCACTGGGCTCAACCGGAAGCTTGGCATAAGCGACGAATGGTTCTCCATTGGGGATTCTTTGATTCTCACAGTCCTTGGTCAGGTATGAAACACTTTTGCAACAACTACATGATATACTTATTGGAGGGAACAAACTCTAAAGTTACACATTGTTTTGTCATGTACTATAATTCTGTAAGATGGTGTGCTGCAAAAGAGCTGTTTTTGTTCCTGTTCATGAAAATCGACATATCAAGCTAGTATCTTTTATATGCCTACCACGCACTCTATGATTGGCACAAAAGGCGTTAATATTAAAAAGAGCAGCAATGATGTAAATGTTGAAAAATAAATAGTAAAGGCATAAATAGCAAGACTAAATTAATCGAGGCAGAATATGAATATGCTACCAAAAAGTCGTACTGAAGTTGAATGTCCAGATCTAATTATAGCATTCATTCTATAGTCCAAGGTTTAGAGATGATACAATAAATTGCGTGGATTTCATAAACATGAAGACATCTGGACCTGCACCATGCTTTTGACACCTTAACATGTGTTGTAGGCCTCCTTTATGCCTGTCCTGGTGTTGGCTGCAAAGTTGTGCCCTATGGGAGTGGAAGCAACATTATTTGCCACTCTGATGTCCATTTCTAACGCCGGAGGTGTTGCTGGTGGTCTAGTGGGCGCCGGTCTAACACAATTACTGGGGTCAGCAGTGACAACTTTGAAAATCTTGCTCTGCTGATAGCGGTTTGCAATCTCAGTTCCCTGCTACCTCTGCCTCTTCTGGGTCTCCTGCCAGATGAATCCCCTAATGCAAATGGTGCACAAACAAAAATGATTGATGTTTCTACATCTTCACTCATCTTTACAAGACGAAAGGCCATACACTCATCGACAGAAATGGACATCAGGTTAATTTTGACTTTGGCAGTACAACTGATGACGTAATAAGAACATTGAAGTTGATTCCTCGTCTGAAATTTAAGTGGGCCATCTCGGGGAGGAACTATATATGTTGGACCAGGAAAGTTGGCTGCTCTCCTTGCCGAAATCTGCATCACAGAATGCCATCAGCTGTGCTCATGAGCACGTGTGCCTGCATTACGATCGATTAACGTGTGCAAATGAGCACTGAGGCTCTGCAGAGTAGAGGATTATTGCCTATTACAGAACGAATTAATCTTGTATTCTGGTCTGGTCCTTTGTCGGTTTGTACAGCCACTAAAAGTTTAGCCCTAGTTTACAAAGCCCGAAACTAAAATCAAACTCACTATTCACCCCATCACATCAAAATGCCGGCACATGCTTTGTAAAAAAAACTAATTACATAGTTTTGCCCTGTAGTTTACAAAAACAAACGAAAGAAATTCTAATGCAGTGAACCAACTAAAATGAAGAGGTAGGCTGACTATTTATTTGGGACAGCATGGCCACGTTCGTTGAGTGCTGTCCTGTCCATAGCGTTGGCACGGCCGATCCCGGCCTCGGATGCCCCACGAGGCAGAACTACGTGAGGATTTCAGGATTATAGATTGTTATTATAGGTAGATGAACAGACCTGTCGGCCTCCCAGGAGCCGACAGGCACCTGTCAGCTGTCCAGCTGCCGACAACGTCCTCACCACCTAGGCCTATCGCCTTCTGAGCTGCCAGCATACTCTCTCCATCTCATTGAATTTGTCACCCAGTATCTGTCATCTTATTCAACGATTCGCCTTATTCAATTTTTTACATAAATATAATTTATTTTATTATGACTTATTTTATTAATAAAGATACTTAAATATTAATTTATTTATTTTATTATTTATAAAAATATTTTGAATAAGATGAATGGTCAAACACGAAATTCAAAAGTTAAAAACGATAAACTTTATGAGACAGAGAGAGTACTCCGTATCGGCCGTAGCACATGCTCTTTCTGACGGGCGTCGGCTGTCACGTCATCGCCACCTAGGCCTGTCAGCTTCTGAGCAACTGACGGGGTGCTATATTTGCGACAGCCTTTTGATTTGTAATTATTCAACAACATATACTATTTCAAAATAAAAACGATGCTCTTGCGTTTCGGAATTCATCCACGTACGTACGATTGCTACGTGCCTGGGTGGTTTTGCAGACTTTTGCGACGAGATGGACTCAGGGTGGTGTATTGCTACTGAGCGGCACGAGATTTGTTCCGCAATGTTTTGGGGACATGGAGTTCATTGTTTCGTAATGTTTAGGGGAAATGGAGTGCAAGTAAACGTACAGTAGAAATCAAAGACTTCATTAAGCTAGACAATGTGAATAACTGAATATATCATGTTTGCATCCCAGAAAGAAAAGAGATCATAGATCATATTCATTGTCCTAATTATCACCCTTGTTAAACTCGAGAGGAAGAACATGTTCTTTTCAGTGGAGGACCCAACTTGGGCAAACCTTCAATGAAGAAATCAGAATGCTTCCTCCCCTCCGGCACATACAAGTTCTATTCACCTTGCTCCGTTGAAGACGAGGCACATCTGCCCCCCAACTTTCATGAGATGCAGCAGGACAGGTGAGCCAGCCTTCATACGGGTCTAGGGAGATTATTCATCAGTCAGCCAGCACAGAACAGTTTCAGCTATCCCACTAACAGCTTTACAACAGCAGTGGATGCACATACTATGACCTAGCAACTAAACATGGATGTGTCTAAAATCCCGTGTCCTAAAATTTAGCCAGCTCCTTTCCAAGTAATACAACAAACAATTCAACAATTTGCCTTCCAAAAAGAAACAATTCAACAACGGAATATAAATTGAGGGGGGATACATGGAAAGCCTCTGCTGATATCCCCAAGAGCGCATTCTCTCCTGGGAGCAGGATGCCCACGCACATTAATTAAACTTGCTGTGTGGATTTCCAGCAACTCATCGACCCAGTCATGCAGCAGGTTCTTCCTGTTTACCTGACTCTGACAAACCATTACCACTGGTAGCTTGAACTTTGACACGGTATACCTTGTTAGTAGCCTGCTGTCTCTTATCCTGTTGCAATCTTGGGTTATCCTGCTTAGGCTGTCTATCAACAGCTGTCCTTGGATCGTGTTTTGCAGGTACACCCATGTGGCTTCCACTTGGTTGCTTCCCGATCCAGTTACTGGGAGGTAATGGTGGTGGAACCCCATTTACAGGTCTCTGCTGAGGGAATCCCCCAGTTTGGAAAGGTCGCTGAGGTATAAAACTGATGTTCTGCATAGGCCGCTGGGCTGGGGGCCCAGCAAAGTGATTAGGATGTGGCTGATTGGACCAGTACCCAGAATTCTGCATCCTATTATTTTGATGAGGCCTTGGCCCTTCTTGGATTGTCAAATTTGACATTGATACACGGATACCAGCATCATGACTTCGGGAGTTTGGCGTTCTAGCATCCGCATTGGCTGTCTGTTAGCTTGAGAATCACCAATGAACTGAGGCTGAGGATTTGGAACACTTCTAGACATATGTGCATGGTATGGATTATCCACAAAACCCCTCTCATACCCCAATGGTCCAGCAGGCCTTGGTCTGTTCCCAGGGCCATAGGGTGCACCCCTGTATGGCATATCAAGTAACCCAGCAGCATTGCCAGATTTGATCTGGAGGGAGTTTTTCACCAGACGGTGTGCAGCTTCTCCTAATAGAGAACCGGACAGGGCTCCAGAAACCTGAGGCCTGTAAATGAAAAGAAATCATGATGAATGCAATCAGATTTGCCAGATTGGTCAGGCTACAAAAACAGGGTGAAAAGCTAATCAGGATGAAGTAAAAGTGTGGTGATCTGACTTTGCAAAACAGTGCACAGCTTTTATAGTATTTTATTCAAAGTGGATACCCAGGCTCCTATAGTTCCTAAATACTCTCTTGTGCAAGTGGAAGTACTCTGCAAAAAGCATTGACATATCAATCGTACCTTTCTCTTGCTTGTCGGCGACTATTATCTTCATGCCACAACACAGGAAAGGGTTTGAAATCACTAGGTTTCAGTATCTGCAAAATGGTACACTTGTTGGGACATGAATTTATCTTTAAACTGCTTATAGTAAACCAACAACGTAATCGATAAAAACGAAATACCACCATATAATTCAAATGATAATGATAACATACTTGTATAAAGGTCACAAAGGTGCCAACATGGATAATAAGAGAGCCAGGTAATTAAAAGATAGCATCATCACAAAAGAAAATAGTATGTTTCTGTTCAGCCGTGGAGCTTTGTTGTGGCCAAAGGTGGCTATAGGAAAATACCTTAAGTGAACACTAAACTTTACGATCTCTGGAAACAAGAGATCTGTTTCTCTCCTGGGTTGATTCATGTGTATAGTGGTTCTTTGTTTTTCTTATTGTTCTATCCTCACTCGGGCTTAGCTGGCGTGTTTTCCTTTTGTTTTTTGTACAGTGGTTGTTTTTGTGGTTTATTAAATCTAACAGCGGGGGATCCCCCTGCTGTTTTTTCTTCTTGGTTCAAAAAGAAACACTAAACTTCACGCCCTACACTAAACTTCACGCCCTAAATGCTTGGTAACAAAAACACAAAAACAGAGTAAGTTCTGGGCTCAGTTTCTAAACTTGTCCACCTCTGGAATTTTTATCAAGTCCTGCTACTGCTTCAGTTGTTCCGCATTATAGGTTATTGTGCATTTGTGCTTGGATTGCTATCAAACTGAAAATTTGTAACTTACAAAAAGTTCAGTTGGCTACATCAATATATAATCATTAGCATTCTTTACATAAGTGGGCAAAAAAACGTTATACACTAAAACAGTGGGCATGTGTGTCTTGCAACTGTGAAATGTTAAAAAGAAACAGATGAGTACTCTGTAAACATTAAAAGATACTAAACAGCGCTTCACCAAATAATACTTTCACTTGTGAGCCAGTGGTTACTCTTTCCCAAAATGGAAAGAAGACATCCTATTTGTATTGGTGATGTCAAAAAAGCTGAACCATACATACATAAGGGACTTTATTTCTTTTAAAAAGAGAAAATATATATTATGTTCACACTTTCATATCTTCAAGAATTATATGCACCAAAATGCACATTGGGGATGCAGGGCTAGCAAAAATACCTTCGCTGGTATGATGACCCCTGCTGGAGGCTCTGGGATGTGTTTGTGATATTGAGGATTAAGATAGGTAGCATTCCTGAAAAATAATAGAAAAAAATTACATATATACTGCTAGTAGATTGAAAGGGATCCTTTTTGTTTACAATATGCCTTCACACGATAGGATGCTTACAAAACTCTATTCTGAGCAATGCCATTGAACCCCTTAACTGGAGAAGTTACAGTGACGTTATACCAGTTCCTTTCAGATAAACATAGGAATCCATTCATTCCACCACTGCATACAGCAACACAGTAAAACGAATGCCGAGGGCAAAATAATCCAAATCAATGTATCTAGCATTTCTACTAACCTAACAGCAGGTTCAATGGGAATAACATAAGGGTCTGTTCTTGGTAGATGGTAGTAGTTCTGATACAGGAACATAATCTGAGCGGTCAATGGATGAGCATCTCTAACATAAATTATGTCAAACATAGTCCTGTTCCTGAATTTCTCTTCTTCCTGTCAAAGACAGCAAAATAAAAGCTCAGCCAAAATGAAAGTAACGAGGCCAGATGGTTAAAAAATATGGATTGTAACATATACATACTGTCAAAGTATCTTCAAGTTTTCTTGTCTCCGCAAGCAGGCGCATTTCATCAATAAAAGGCAATTTTGCAATACCCTGGGCAAAAGAGAACATTAATATTTTTAAATAACACAACAAGTAGCCTGAAATAAGAATGATTTATCAATTTGCATTACCTGCCATGCAAAACGTTTCCCATTCATGTCTATCTCAAAATCTGCAGGTGCAACACAAGGCTTTAGAAGCAATGAATAAATATGATTTTATCGATTTGCAAAATAGGTGGTGTACCTTTGGGATAGAAAGACTTCAATGGTGAATCTGGATCATTCATCAAATCCCCATAGTATTTTGGAAGTGCATTGGAGCTACAGAAGAACAAACAGTGGACATCTCAGAACTCATTGTATTTGATATTCTTTCCATTTGAACATGCAACGGATTCATTTTGCATAAGGGGTAGCAGACCTTGCAGCTGGTAGCGTTCCCATTAGTTGATCAAATGGCTTGAAAGGTTGACCCAAGAAAAAGGTTATTTCCAATTCAGCCAAGCCTTTTAGATCAGATGCGAAAGGCGCATAATGATATGGATAGAACCTGGCATGTGGATGAAAAGCCACAGTTAACATTTGATCTAAAGAAGAGCACATGTGCTGCTGAGAAAGAGCATGTCAAACTTATTGCTAGGTATGCATGTTGGTTATGGCAGAGGTAAGAATGGTATGTCACATTATTGATTTATGTAAAACAGTGAACCCTGAATGTCAGTAAATTGCCATCAACACATGAGCAACAGAAAACAGTATCAGGAAACAGACACTAGTCACTAAAGACGAGCAATATCTACCTGCAATGCCTATTGAAGATTCCACAACTGCAGCGTAACTTGTTACATGGCAGACAAATAGCAGAGGTTTTTGTTCTTCAGTCATAAAATTTGGTTTGCGAGTCGTAAATAGAAGAGGTTGACATGATCATACTGGACTATCACTTTTATATAATTACTAGCAAAAATGCCCGTGCATTGCAACGGGATTTAGAACCTATAACTGGATGGCTTATTGCTCGAAAAAACTTGTTGATCATGCCATGAGTTCCAGCATTTTTGAACCAGACTTATACATACATAAGACACAAGAAGAGGATTTGAGATTAATTGTTATGTTATGTTTCTCAATTGGTCTTATAAGATTGAATTTCAGTCACTACTTCATCTTGTACAGGATTGGGAAAAGTATCATGGATACGATTAAATGCGTTGATATTAGAAAAAATAGATGGATAATTGTGCGCTGTTATGGATTTTAATTTTATAAAAGATACTCAATTAAAGTAAAGTGTTGAATTCAAGTAGTTTAGGCCAACTTGTTTAGCATATAGAGTCTGTTTTTCGTTTAAAGCCACAGAAAGTATATATAGGTATACATAGTGGTTGTAATGGGATGTATAGATTGTCAGTCACCCGACATATGTAGACAAAGAGCTCTATTTTTTATGAGTACTGGAAAGAGTAATGGACTATAGAAATGTTTTATTATATTCTAATTCAAACTTTCTACTTTTCGAACACACGCTGCTCCAACCTATGTATGATATTTTAGAAAATGAATGACCATTAAAAAAATGCTCATTATTTAAATATAGTAGGGCAGTAGGCTAACATAGTTGCCGTGAATTGTCACAGTTAATACACTGTACTATAACATAAGTTTCTTACTTTCTTTTTTTTTTTTTTTTTATGACGGCAGAAATGGGAAGACCCCACCTTAATTAATTCATTCATTCATATTAAGTTGAATACCCATAAAATCTTTTATATCTAGTATATATGTGATGTGAGGAAAAGGGGAAATGATTGGAAAATAAGTTCAACATTCTGTGAACAAATTGGCTAAGAACGTTACTCCTTTTCTTCCCCACCAAGCCCATTGGCCCAATAAGGCCCAAGTCTGCACTTTTCTCCTCACGAAGGCTCCCAGTTCCGCATCCCTTTGCTGTCGCTCCTGCGCTCGGTCATTCTCATTGCCTCATTCCGTTGCTCGCAAAATTTCCCAATCCCATTCAAACCCTAGTCGGTAGCTGCAGCTTGGCCGCTTGGCGAGAAGAGGCCGTGGGCAGCAGCCCACGTCCCAAGGTGGCAGACGCGCATGCGTTAGGTGCCCGCTCAACATCTCGGAGGTCCGCACATCTCTCTTGCACCGCCCGGCCCTCCCTCGCTGCTAGTGTCGCCTCTCGCTGGCTGCTGGCTCCCTCAGGTGCACGCCGCCATCTCCTTTCTCTCCTACTCGGGGCAGCGGCCTCCTCAGGTTCTCCTAAACTCAACTCGTTGCTCTTTGCTCCGTCCACTGGATTCCCTCGGGCTCGGAGGCGGCATACGCACGAGCTCAGCCATTGGAGGGGATGGCGCGGCTCCGGGAGGAATGGGCGGCTGGATGAGGGCGGACGCCCCCGGCGGCCTGGAGGCGTGACCCGTTTGATTTTCGATTGATTCTTTCTGATATCGTCGAATCGATTTTTGTTGATTTTTTATGATTGTTGTGAATATATATATATGTTTCAATTTGTCCTTAGATTTGGGAAATTCCTTGCCCTCCGTCGGTCTCCAACTCTGGTGTGTTTTTTTTTTGGATTTAGAACTCTTTTTGATTTAAATCAGACTGAGGTTGGAGGTCCGTACCCTATATAGACTTGCGTCTACCGAGGGAAGGGCAGAAAAAATAGAGGCAGAAAAAAAAACAGTAGCGCAGAAATTTTCGCGTTTTAATATTAGGTATAGATGAGTCATGGAACAAGAACCAATTGATCTGTGCCGAATTGCAGCATATGGTTGTATCAATGAAATATAGAGGTCCAAATTTGGGTCATCTGGCTACATAAATTTAGATCTTAGATGCATATCTTGTATCTGTTAGTGGAGTTGAGGAACTCTAAGAGGACCTACCTAAAGTGGACACGATGTTTTAGGTCAGAGATAATGGAGAATAATACTTTAGCATTCAATCAAATGATGTTTATCTTCCACAGGAAATGTGATAGCAAATTCTCACAGTAGATGGTCAATATTTACCTACCACTGCCATGAACAAACACCTTGATAGTAATATCTCATAACCCAACAAAGACCTTCCACGTATTTCTGGACCTGAAAATGCAGACAATAGACAAATAAAGACAACAACACGAGACCACTGTTGACAGCAAATGGCAACCCGAATAGCAGTAGCCAGTATGAGTATAACACCTATTCCTACCACAGAATGAAAGAAAACATTAAAACAACAACAAAGCCTTTATCTCAAGCCAGTTGGGGTAGGCTAGAGATTAAACCCAACATGAACCAAAAGAAAAGGATTGTGGTGTTTTTAAAATAAAAATAAAGGAGTCATACTAAGTAGGCCATGGCTCTGGTATGTGAATTGTAAAAATATAAATTCACTTTGCATGCTACTACAATCTTTTATTTGGGTATCGTCTAGTTGCTGGATTTTTAGTATAGCTCGTCCAGCCTCGTGAGTCATGACCCTCCTTTCCATTGACTTGGGACCAGTATTTTTAAACAAGATAGATAGGAATAAAAAAAATCCGAAATTAAAAGCATTTAAATCAAATTAATTTTTTGCCCTAAGCAAAACCAGATCAACCTTATTGGCATATTGGGCAAATTTGAAGTGTTAGGAAATGTGACTATTGTTGCAAAGCCAAAAGAGGCATCTCGATGGTGGACTCGGTCCATAACTATTTCCAACACAAAACCATCAATATTAGTCCAGATATTAATTGTAAGTTGAAGCTGTTTATGTTGTCAAGGAGCAACATTCAGAACCTGGTTATTGGGTATTTAAAATTTTCAGTGGTAACATTTAGGCATTGAGTTCTAGTTGCTGAGATTCCACAAATCAAAATGGTTCCTGGCAAGAAAACTCACAACATCTCTCCGAACTTGATCAATTGGTTTTGATTCTGCCTCTTCTTTAAACTTCTCAGCATAATAACGCTCCCTGTATCCTGGCTCTCCTAACTTCACCTGAAGAAAGAAATAGGACAACAGACATCTAACAATTTTAATGCTTCTTTACAGTTATTAGAGACATTGGACATCACTGAACAATCATATTCGGACAGTTCACAGGACAAAAGATATAGACCTTATCCACATATTGATTCTCTTCGGAATTCTCTCTCTGTATTTTATGCCTCTCTTCATTGTTCTCACGTGCCTGCAGTTTAGCAATCAGAAGTTAATTTGTCTTCTAAGATAGAAATATCAATGCAAAGATCTAACTAACAAGCTTTTGTGGTTGTACATTTAAGTACTAACACATACAGTAAGGTTCAAATGGCATAAATTTTCAAATTATTTGGCAATGTATACTCATGTGGAAGTTGAAATTCATTCTTGTTGAGAAGTTCACTAAAAAGGTATTAATCGTTTTTAAAAGGCACATATCATCTTAAAAATGAAGTTGAACAATAAACATATCGTTATACCATAATACGATTGGCCTACTAAGTACTATAAAGATTATTAGAATCACTGAAGTAACATAATCTCACTATAAAATGATTTCACAATCTTCATGATAATCATATATTTGCATGCATAAAGAATATGTAGGAATAAAGAAATCAATAAAGGCATTGGATGAAGACCAGCTAGGAATTACCTGTTGAATGCGTGCCCGTTTCTGGAAAATTTGTTCTTCATTGACCGCAACAGACTGGATGAAATGTTCCACTCGGTCCAATATAACCTTTTCATTAGAACGGAGAAAATGTCAAGATTTCAGGCCTTGATCCCATGTAAAAGGGGAAAAAAAAGGAAATCCATGCATTCGCAGAGCATCAACTACTGCTGAATGATGAGATTGAAGGTTTTACTTATGGTTTTATGGGTCATCATAAACCAAACTTTCACTTGTGGACACTTGAGCTGAGCACTACATCAGAGAATGAAGAGGGGCTTTCTTCCAAATGGAAAGTGGTGGGCACAATGAACTATCTTATACATGTATGGTATTGATCAGCATGATATCTAGAGGGGCGGACTAAACATGGAAAGGAACATTCAACCACAGATGATGTATGACAAACCGTAACAAACATACTTGGCAAACACAGTAAAGCCACCTGGTACTTTAGTAAAAGTATTGGATCCATTTTCCTACATTCTAGAAGCAGTTTCTTTTTTACAGGCAATGGTACAATAGAAAATGTACATGGTCCCAATCCGATAACTCACAAGGCGAAAATGGGTATGAAGTTCGATGTAATGTTACTGTGATTTCTGTAATTCACTGGATCCTACCAACCATATCCCACCACACATTGCATTTTAAACCAATATGGTTACAGCTTCCACACATTGCACAGTGTGCGGGTAAGGCCCCAAAATCACCCCTCCACAGCCCCACACAATGCGGGGAGCCTACGGCACTGGGTACACCCTTATGGTTATATAATACCAAATCTGCTGCAATTTAAACCAATATGGTTACCATAATACCAAATTTGCAAAATAACGGGATTGGTACCCTTATGTAGTGTTAACATTCTGACACAAAACAGATGACAGGATAACATGAAGAGAGAATTCCTATCTAAATTGGTTTCCCTAAATAGTAGTATGATTATACACCATTAATATATCAAACATCAAGGTGTTCATCACATGGTTAAAGAAAACCAATAGTTCACTATAAAGCTGACTACGGGACTAGTTTCCTATATAATATTTGCCACCACAAAAAATGTTTACAATTGCATCCCTTCAAAGTTCAAAAACTACAAGAATTTGCATCAGATAAACCTTACCTCACCCCCATCAGTTAGGTAACCACCCATTGATGTGAACTCTGACCTGTAGATACTCATGAGAAGATTAATGGCACCCTACAGAATACAGTTGGCAATTAATCACAGTTATGAACAAATCATCGTGCAAGTAAAATAAAGGGTATAAAAACATAATGGATGCTTTTTCGATCAACACACCTCACGAATTTCCAAAGTTGGCATGTGAGGAAGAAAGTCATTGCCAACAAAGAAACACATAAACACAAAATCATCAATAAGGCGTTCAAAGTTTATCTTGAAGGGAGCATCTACAATTTCCAAATCCTTTGCCAGGTATTCACGCAACACCCATATGTTAAGAAACTGTCAACAGGAAAATATTCACACAGTGAATCAACAAGAGTAAAAGATGAATTGCAAGTAACATATCTGAAGCAAATTTACTCGATCAAAACGGTTATATAGTTCAGACTACCTGGTACTTCTTTTTATGAATCGGAGGTAGCTCCAAAGAATTATCAGGCTGACTAGGACCTCTGCATTCAGCAGCCAAATGCCCAGCTTGACCACAAAGAAAACATTTTTCTTGTTGCCCTGGCATGGAGATCACCTGTAAAGTCAGTTGAATTCTGTAATTGTGGGATTAATCCTAATTTACCATGAGAACAGGACAAAATTAGGGACTAGAACTTGGCTAAAGCTAGATGTGTATAAATATATATACTTTCCAACAAAGAACTATAAGAAGTTTTACCTCTCTTAAAATTGAGAAGTGGATCTCGTGAGTAGCTAGAGCAAGCATAATCAAATCAGCATCCTGGAGAATAGAGTGGGTAACATGTAACACAGATTTAGCTTACACAAGAACCAGTAGTAGTTAAAAATGAAGTAAACTTACCAGGCCATATAAGCAATGGCGTGTATTGGGATCAAATCCAGGAAGATTGCGCTGCAGGCGGATGTATGACATAATTTTGTGCTCTCCCTCTCAGGGACATTGGAATCGGACAATATTATCTTGAAAAATACACACAGTGCAGATCCCGGTTAATACCTAGCTAGAATTGAGGACAATTTTACAATTCGAAACCAGCATAGTAAACACCTTGACAGACTGCCATCCAAGCGTATGATTCAGCCTCAACTGTATATAGTACTGAAGCGCCGTAGATAGTACAAACATGAACTGCGTCCCTGGAGTAATGACATTGGAGTCGATTGCCTCCGACTTCTCCTTCTGGGCTAGAGTCCTGCCCTCTGCCTCAAACTCCTTCCTCAGCCTCTCCTCCTCCGCTGCCTGAACAAAGTAAACGCAACATGAGAAAACAGCTGCCACCACCTGCACAAGCCAAACAACCAACCACACAGCTGTGTTAGAGTATTGTAGCCTTACCGCATCAGCCGCGTCCTTAGCAGCCCGGAATCGCCTGGACCTCTGCTGATTCATCTTTGCCCTTGGAGCAACACCGTCTACATGACAAAAGTTGAACAATAAGGCCTTGACACTCAGAGCAACACCATCTACGTGACAAAGCAGCGGTACTGTAGCAAACACTCACCGATGGCCATGTAGAGGAGCTTCCTGGGGCGGACGAGGCCGAAGAGGTGGTCGATGTAATCAAAAATCGACTTGAACACCTCGTCGTAGGTGGTGGGCGCCGGCTGCAGGGAGGAAAACCGAGGCAGTGAGATCGAGAGCTAAGCAGACACACTGGGTAGGGGTTCCGGGGGGGCTGCCGGAATCAAGCGAGCAGGATCGAATGCGTACCCGGCCCTCGGGGTGGAAGCAGGGGTGGATGATGCCATTCATGTCGAGGTAGAGGTTGTCGAACTCGAGGCCGTTGGGGTTGGGGCGGCGTAGGTCAACGGGGACGAAGGCGCCGGGCTCGAGCTCCACGGGCTCCTCCTCCTCCGCGTCGGACACCGTCAGCGGGTAGCGGTCCGCCAGCCACCGGTAGAACGCCGGGACTCCCATCTCCGACCGACCTGCTCCTCTGCCGCCGGATCTCCTCCTTGCTCTTGCCTCCCTCTCGCGGGGCGGCGCTTCTGCGAGCTCCTAGCGCCGCAGTGGCGTGCGGTGGTTGCTGCCTCCTCTCTCTTTGGTTCGATCTGGGGGAACGGAGGAAGGGTGAGGTGAGGCCGGCCTGCGGGGAAGGAGGGCGAGCGATGGCCTGGCGCGTGTGCGGACGGCGGCGGGCTTCCGTCTCGTGTCGACTCTCCCACTGCGGCTGGGTATTGTGCGGCTTCTAGGCCGATCCGGGAAGCCTCATGATGGGCTGCAGTAACTTGGCGACCTGCAAAATCTGCAAGAGAGGACTGGAGGAAGGACGACCGTACGATGCGTATCTTCCACGGTCAGGATCACAACGTGGCGCTTTAAAATAAGTGCCCAGAGCCGGAGAGAGAGGTGTTAAACAGAGCTCCCAAAATCTCGACAGTAATGATGTCAAAGTGCAAAATCTTTATACCCACTTTTTTTTGGAAACAAAAACATCATTAATAATTAAACAGTATCATTACAAGACAAACTCAGAAGAAAAAAAACTGACTACTACTCGACCTAATAACATGGTGAGCAAGATGATGCGCTACATTATTTTGAAATAGCATGGTGAGCAAGATGATGCGCTATATTATTTTGATCACAACTAATTTTAATGACATAATACTAGAAGTGACGCCAACTATATAGAGTTAGAAAATTAGAGTTAATGTCAAAGTTAGAGGTTTGAGGTGCTAGATGGGGAGAAGAGAGGATGGACCTTTATATGGATGGTTGCCTTAGCAAAGACGGTGATGATAGATTGAGAGTGGCAAGGAAAGGTAGTGTAATGGCACTAACAGATGTCCCAGGGAAACTTGACAATAAACTCATAGCCCGCTACTTAAACATGGTGTAGTACTACGGTGGCAAGATATATATGAAAGAAAACTCAAAAAGAAAAAACACACAATTAAGAAATGAACTATGAGACATAACAAAGGAGATGACATAGGGTTGCAAACTTAAAGCATCTCAAGAGATTAGCCATATTATTTTCTAATGATAGATTTAGTTATTATTAAAGGAAATATATCTCCAATAGACTCTGTAAATGACTCTCCAAATTTAGTAGCTCTGGATCCCATCTCATTCGATCTCTACTTTTTGATAGCCAACCTCATTGGCCATCATTTGCAAAAGTCTGTTAGAGTACTCTATTATTTTCTTATCAATTCTATTTTAGAGACTAACTAAATTGGAAAATTTGACTAGTCTTTTTTTTTTTTTTTTTTGTCTATTCTCTTGGAGATACTCTTAAAGGAATAGAAAAAGGAATGATCGCATGGGTTTGATACAATTTCAGAGAAAACTAAAATAATTAAGAGAAAAAAGATAGAAGAGAGGAAGTGCCCAACGTCAAAGCCAACTCTGCAAGTATACATAGTCGTACTTACATACTTGCCAAAAATGACATATAGTATGCAACAATATAGTAGCAATAATTAATGTTCGGTCTAAGCTCGAGATGTGAATTTAATGGAGTATTATGCAGACAAAGGGACAATTAAGTTTGATGTCAATCTTAACTCTTAAGGGCACTCACAATGCAGCTACCATAGAATCTAAGCTCATTTATTATCTTTATATTTATTGTACTTTGTTGATGTAACGCTGATTTTTTTTTTAGATAATGGATAACAAAATCCGGCCTCTACATACAGGGATGTACACATCCAATTATTACAAAGTATCTAAGAATAAAAATAACCGCAATGTCTTTAAACATAGACAAAGGAGTTATAACAAACGGAAGAGATGTTTCCACCCTCTATTTGAAATTTCTAAGGCAACCATCTCTAATTGCTTGCTCAAGAACACGAGGGCATCCTTCGCTTGCTCAGTACGCTGCAGTTGGGCCCAGAAGCGTAACCAATAAGCTCCCCTGAAGATAACCTGCATAATAGAGTTAGATTTTATTTTCTTAAATATCGTGTCATTTCGACATCTCCATATAGCCCGAATAAAAGCGCCACACCAACCCAAATCGGAGGCTTAGTTTGTTTATGCTGATTATCAAGCCATGAACCAAACATATGATTAGTAGAAATGGGTTGGGTGAGGTTAGTAGCATAGAAAATAATCCTCCAAATCATCTTGGCAAATGGGTGATGTAATGCTGATGTGGTAGTATACTTATGGAAGAGAGCGAGGGAGAAAAACTAAGACTC
Organism: Hyparrhenia diplandra; assembly: GCA_015847255.1. Taxonomy (NCBI): domain Eukaryota; kingdom Viridiplantae; phylum Streptophyta; class Magnoliopsida; order Poales; family Poaceae; genus Hyparrhenia; species Hyparrhenia diplandra. The sequence goes on along the minus strand of JADLZK010005154.1, from coordinate 14,569 downwards.
CCAAGTCTTATTTAGACTCCAAGTTTATGATACCATCGAGGTAATTAATAATCTTAGATTAGACTCTATGTGGGGTCTGCATTGTAAATGTCCTAAGAGTTGTCCTCAAACTTTTCATGAGTGAAGGCTCTATGATGTCGATGTTGCAAAAAGATCACTCCTTGACATTACGAGAAACACTAATAGTTGAGGTTGGATCGTGGAGCTTAAAGCCACATAGGTTTGTCGTTGGACCTGCATTTTGAACAGAATGGTTAATTCATCAAACCACTTTCATGTTGTTGACCTACGCGGTTAATTTGATAAAAAATCATGCACGGTGAGAGCATTCATTAACTTTTGCATCTTCTGAGAGAAACAACAGTGCTTTTACATTGACTACTCACCGAAATCATATAATATTATATGGGTGCACTTTTTATACACCCCACCTAAGTAGTTACACCCACCTAATAGATAGGCACAGCGTACAGGACGGTGGATGTCGGGAGGATCCAATTAGGCAGCCGCATGCATGCAACGGAACTTAATTAATTAAATAATAAATGATGATATATACGGCAATGTAGCCGCCGTGATTCTCGCTTGTGATTCACCTATCTTTACCTTTTAGAATAGTACGTATTTATTATTATACCTACTTTTTAAATGGAGTATATATATCTGTACATACCTTTTGGAGTAGTGTATATTTACACATACTTACATGTATATACTGTTTAGAATGCAATACCATACATAGTTTTTAGAATGAAGTATATACATATACTTTTTGAAAATGAGTATCTATACATACTTTTTAGAATTGAGTATTTAGTTATACATTCTTTTTTTTTTTGGAATGGAGTATGTAAACATACGCCAAGATTTAGATAGTTATAATTATACAGTCTTTTTTTTTAAATGGAGTATGTAAACATACGCCAAGATTTAGATAGTTAGAAGTGTATACTTAGACCACACAATCGGAGTACATGTGCATACATTCACGTGTGGAGATGTAATAAGTATATATGTATACTTGTATTTGGGAGTATATCCATATACTTTAACAAGAAAAATAAGTATATATTTGTATAGTTGTGTTTGGGAGTATATATCCATATACTTAGTCCGTACTTAGTTTTTAAATAGTATTAATACATACACGCGTTAACATGAAGTACATACATATTTGCTTGAATAAAGTATGGGTGCATACTTAAATTTGAAAAATGAGAATATTTACATACTTGAATAAAGTATGGGTACATACTTAAATTTGAAAAATAAGTATGACCTAGATGAGGATTGAGGAAGAATGCTTAGTCAATTGAAACATACGGCGGCGTATGGACGAATTTGAATGGAAGTCGCTAGCTGCTAGCCACCGATTGCAGCGGAGGGGATAATTATGATTTTAAAATCATGGAATAGTATATCTGCATGCATGCATGCATGGCGTACGGTGGTGGTTGGAGTATACACATGTCTATCGGGTTTACTCCTTGGTCTCATCCGCTAGGCCTGTTTTGGCCATGTGGGCATGCCACAAGGGAGGAGGAAGTAACTACTATTAGGGTGTAGTAAAAAAATTTACCCATATTATATATATATCATTTATCCATCCATGTTCTCTGAATTTCATATCATTTTGATCTATCAGTTGGAAGCTGGTTCATTGACTTTTGCGTCACTAGTTGAATGAAATGATCAACTACATTTTATTATTTTAAACAACTACATAATGTATCTTATTGACGTTCAATAAGTAAGGAGACACTTCTTTGTTTTGAAATTATGTTTTTTCTATAGACATGGCTTTATCTATGCACCTAGATATATACTATGTGTATGTATCTCCAAGTTAATCAGTCACTGCATTAAAAAAAATATATTCTCATACGAGTTGATAACCACCCCACCCTGAACTCTTGCCTCACCCATACAAAATACCACCAGCCCATGAGAGAATGACAGCCGACGTCAGCCTTTATTGACGTAGAAGCCTCCACATAGAAGATAAAAAGAGCAGGATAATTTTGAAAAAAAAAAAAAGAAGGAGATAGAACATGTGAAGAAAGCAAATACCAACAAGCTAAAAACATACTAAAAAGGTCATTTTGGAGCACTAAAAGGTCCTTCAGAAGCCTCCTTCACCGCATCAGTTGGGATATGGTAGTCCGGAGTAGCTCTAGTGTTGAAGATTAATTGGTGATTGTGAGGGGAATTTTAGATCTAGGATGTGTGGGACAAGAACGAGAACAATTACATTTGGGAGCATGGATAGACTTGAACGGATAGATACTTCTCTGGATCCATATCTGTTCCATCGTATCATTTACAATTTTACGCTTTAGACCCTAAAGTATACAGTATACACCAATGTCTAGACTTGCCAATAGGAAAAACATGTTGGAATCAAAGATGGAAGAAGAGGATAATGACTCAGCTACCGTCCATAGTCAAAGGTAGAAGATGACAAAGAGCAAAATCACTTAGGCAGAAGACTGAAGTAGATGCGAAGAAGAAAACTAGAGCAATTAAGCGAAGGCTCCTAATCTAACTTCGCAGAAGGATGAAGGATGTTGGTTATCAAGATATCTGAGCCCTTAATTTACTTGTTCAAATGTTATTGGGGTGGATTGGAATGAAATTTGAATTAAATTCCACACCAACACGTATGGTTTGAATCCGACAATATCCAAACAAAAGTGAGATTAAATAATTCCAATTATATAGAATATAGTTTACCTTGCCGGTACCTGACAAATGGGCTGATATAGTTTCCTATAGCTCTTTTACCCTTAGAGCATCAGCAGTGGGAAGAACCGAGATTGGTTCGATGGCGGGCTCTACAAACGATGTGACAGCTCCTACTATCGGCACCACAATGTGTAGAACCCGGTACTGGCTCTATAGGAGGGCCAACAACAAGAGAGAAGAGGCGTGGGAGGCACAACTCAATTTTTTAATCCCTTCGACCCCGGTTCCATAGCAAGGACCTGGTTCTCCATCGAATGTCTACAGTGTATCGAACCTGGTGCTATGTTCACATTTATTGTATCGCACCGGCTTAGAACCTCCCACTGCGGACGCTCTTAGTGTTTCTGTGTCCTCTATTTGATCCTAGAGTTTTTTATTATTTTGCTAATAATTCTAAGATTATATGTTGCCACGTGAACATAGCATTTTTTTTCGATTCCAATACTTAAAAAGATTTACACCATCAAACGGAGGGTGGTGAAGCAGCACACGCACTTCTGACGAAGGTTTCTTCCCAAACGTTTTGTCCATGGTAGCACTGCGCTGGGTTATGCATCAATCAACAGTTCAGATTTCAGAACAAGGCGGATCACCACTTCCGGTTATTGTGATCTCCTATTTTTTTCCCTGGCCAGGTGCTTGAGAGTTGGGTCCTGCGTATTGCTGTGGGCCTGGCTAATTAAACTACACTCTACCGTAAACTGGCTAGTTATTCAGTTCTACTAATAAGAAGACGTGAAAATGTCCAAGAATAATCTGTGGAACGCAATCTTGTTCCTGTACCGCCGTTACAACGCCCAGAAATCATCCTTATCGCAACCGACTTGCAACTATAGATTCATAGTACTCGTAGCTCCTCGGCCTCAGCAACGACCACCGCCATTAACTGATTAACGCCGCCTGTGATCAGTGATCTGATCTCCTCGACGGCCATCACACCATGGCTACGGAGTAGCATCCATAAAACTGCTGCACACATATCAACACGCCCGGGCCGGGCTGGCCACCCCCACCACCAAGGCACCGGACGCCAACGATCGATCCATGGAATTGGAAGGAGACACGGATGAATCTAGCCTGAATCTTCGACGCCCCCAACGGGCAGCCGCCGAGGCACAGCCAACTTGGTGCCGCAGCCATCGGGCGGCCTCATCACCAGCCTCAACTCCCGAGCTGAATCTGACATCATCCCCTTGCTTTCTGTTACCGCCATCAATTCAAATCAAATCGTTCCCGCCGGCCGCCGCAAAGGCAAGGCTATAAATACGGCTCCTCTCTTCTCGTCCCAACCCATCAGCTCACCAGTCACCACCCTCCAATTCCAACAGCCAAGTGATCGATCGATCGAGCTCCCCAGTCTCTAGCACTTGCAGCCAGGATGGCGCAGTTCGCTAAGACGACGACGACGCTTCTCCTTGTGGCCCTGGTAGTGGCGGTGTCCGCGGTGGAGCTGTGCCGCGCCATCGAGTTCGACGAGCGGGACCTGGCGTCGGACGAGGCGCTGTGGGACCTGTACGAGCGGTGGCAGACGCACCACCGGGTGCACCGGCACCACGGCGAGAAGGGCCGCCGGTTCGGGACCTTCAAGGACAACGTGCGCTTCATCCACGCGCACAACACGCGCGGCGGCGGAGACCGACCGTCCTACCGCCTCCGCCTGAACCGCTTCGGCGACATGGGCCCGGAGGAGTTCCGCTCCACGTTCGCCGACTCCCGCATCAACGACCTCCGCCGGGCGGCGCCGGTGGCCGTGCCACTGCCGGGGTTCATGTACGACGCCGCCAACGTCACCGACCTGCCGCGGTCCGTGGACTGGCGCCAGCATGGCGCGGTGACCGCCGTCAAGAACCAGGGCCGCTGCGGCAGCTGCTGGGCTTTCTCCACGGTGGTGGCCGTGGAAGGCATCAACGCGATCCGGACGGGGAGCCTGGTGTCTCTGTCGGAGCAGGAGCTGGTCGACTGCGACACGGCCGAGAACGGGTGCCAGGGCGGGCTCATGGAGAACGCCTTCGAGTTCATCAAGTCGTACGGCGGCATCACCACGGAGTCGGCGTACCCGTACCACGCCTCCAACGGCACCTGCGACGGCGTGCGTGCCCGGGGCCGCGGGCGGGTGGTGGTGTCGATCGACGGCCACCAGATGGTGCCGACCGGCAGCGAGGACGCGCTGGCCAAGGCGGTGGCGCACCAGCCGGTGTCCGTGGCCATCGACGCGGGTGGCCAGGCGTTCCAGTTCTACTCGGAGGGCGTGTTCACGGGCGACTGCGGCACGGACCTGGACCACGGCGTAGCGGCGGTCGGCTACGGCGTCGACGACGACGGCACGCCCTACTGGATCGTCAAGAACTCGTGGGGACCCTCCTGGGGCGAAGGCGGCTACATCCGGATGCGGCGCGGCGCCGACAACAACAACGGCGGGCTCTGTGGCATCGCCATGGAGGCGTCCTTCCCCATCAAGACCTCGCCCAACCCGGCCCCGGCGAGCAAGCCCCGCCGCGCGCTCATGGATCTCCAGGGACACCTCCGATCCTCCCAGTGACAGACACAGACTGATCCATCTCGGCGCGGCGTCGTTCTCGTACCACACACAGCAATTGGCACGTAGGTACACGTTGCCAGGATGACATACTACTACTGTTTGCTTGTACTATTATCGATTGGGTTTGTACTGATGACGTTTTCATTATGCCGGTCTCCATCAGAGACAGCGCCTGTGCGCAACAAAGTAAGTTTAGCTCTTGCAAAAAAAAAAGTAAGATTAGACGTGTAATATCAAAGTTGTACTAGTAAGACGGTGTGGCATAGTATTTTGTTTTGGGTCATTAATTAAACAACGTTATTACAATTAAACTGCATACGGAGTACAAGGCTGAAAGAAGCTACTGGCCTCAACCCAAATAAAAGATGCTAGTAATAAAAAAAACATGTTGGGCACATAAATGTGTTGCAAAATCTACCTATCTTTTGGTGTGGAGAACCTAAAATGAGTTGAAGTTGGTAACCATCTCCTCAACATCATCTAGATTCTAGAATCGCCTTGATCTCTAAGCGTTGCTTCCCTATGTTCTTCCACGGTGTGGCGTAGTATATGCACCGGAAATCGTACTCCTTCTGTCCCAAAATTATTGACGTTTTAAGATTGGAAACGGTAACCAAGGTAGAAGGTAAAAGTCGCCGGTATCCCTACTCTGCAACCATGACGACTGCTGTGAATTTGGAAAGTCGTGTGCATTAACGACTCTCCTTTCTACGGGTTCGGTGCATATGACTACAGCTCTAGTGCTTTTGTAGAGGCTCTACCATCCAACGTTGTACTTTTTTTTTTATTTTTCTATTGCCATCGGGGCTACCGGTGAATGCAAAGTGAAAGGATAACAGATGATTGATGTTTGATGGACTAGAGTAAGAGGATTGATGTTTGATGGACTAGAGTAAGAGGCTATAACGTCAAGCATTTTGGTAAGTTTTGAATCATAACCAAGAAGGAGGGAGTAACCACAGGGTGGAGCCAGGAATTATATATGGAGGGGACCGCCGGAGGGAGTTTCAATCATATATTGAAACACCAAAATATCTATTAAATAATAAATTATTCATGTTGTGACAAATTTACGTTGAAAAATACAACAACAAGCAATAAGCATAAATGATTAAGGGAACTAACATGTTTAAATTAAATTTTGCCCTACTGAAGTCCTCAATCCTGAAGTAGATCGGAGCTGCAGATGGACGACGAGCCATAGTCGAAGGTGAACGATGAACCGTAGCCAGCAGACGCGACAATGAACCGAGCCCATGTGGGCGAGCCGTCTGAGAACGCGCGGGCGACCGTGCCTAGACGCCGGAAGAAGGCAGACGATCGACAAGCTTGTGCGATCAATCACCGGCGGTGGCGGCGGCGACAACTGAACACGATTGTGGTCTAATACTCTCGTGGATCGCCCAGAGAAGCCACAACTGACTACATAGGTTAATATTGGTGTCTCCTTATGCACTAGAAGATGAGAAACTATTTTTTTCACTAAACGTGCCTCGGCCACTGAGTAAACAAGTCATATTGAAAGGGTGAGTACCTATCGGCAGCTGGACAGCCGACCGGTGTGTGCTATAGGTACTGGGCCCCGGGGCTTGTCGGTCCTCTTCTCTGGTTCTCCCTCGCGCTCGCTCACCTCCGTCGCGCGCCGGCCACCGGATCCGGCGGAGGGGTTGCCGCCGCCCACCTGGGCCGCGCGCGCCCTGGCCCCCCACTTCGCCCGCCCGACCCTGACGTCGCCCGCCCCGGATCGACATGGTAGTGATCGAGCTGGAGCCCGAGGAGGCGACGCGCCCCTCGTCTTCAGCGGCGCCCGAGGAGACGGCGGCCACCGCTGGCGGGGAGGCGTTGAGGGCGGCGGAAGAAGAGGAGGAGGCCTTTGAGGACGCGCTCACCGACGAGCAGTTGCGAGAGGTAGTGCCATGACCGCCCCGCATCCTTATTGCATTTCCCCTCACGGTTGTCGACTGCGATGCTCGAATCTAGGGTTCAATTGCTTGGTGGTTGAACTAGGTTGTATTATTTGCTTGATTCGTGCTTAGAGTTGGAGTAGCGGAGTATTCCACTAGTAGTTTTGTCGCTGGATTTGATTATTGGGTAGTGATGGACCGCCTCTGCTTGTTATGAACAGCTGTAAGATAGTGATATCTTTAGTACTTAGTGTCTGACTTAGCTATGTTCCATTGATCAGACTTCATATATTCTCTAATTTGTCAAGTCCTTCAGATTACCTGACGAAGAAACAGTGCTGCCTTTGTTCATAGATATGATAATACAATATCTGAGCTTTATCATGCTCAATTAGAATCATAGGTGGAAGGCTAAACTAATTTGGACATCCATGGACTTTGACAAATGACCTAGAAATTCAAATTTTGGTGGGGGCCCATCTCTTCCTAGTTCATTTTTTTTTTTTAGAGAGAGTATCCATCGGACATCCATGGACATCCAACTTCCACCTAGGATTAGAATGAAAGCTCATTTTGTGTGGTTATACTTAATGGCAATGTATCATGTGCAACTAAGCTTCGTTTGCAACATATGCAACCACCAATTAAGACCACAAGATCTGGATCCAACGTCTGCGGTGTTTTTCACTTAAACTCCTCCACCCGTGGGGTTTAAATCTAACCCGTGTATCCGAGGTGGGATGGTTTAAGTGAAAAAAACCTCATTCGTTGGATCATCCTGTGGTCTTAATTGGTGGTTGCATATGTTGCACACGGCTTGGTTGCACGGGATATGTTCCCATACTTAATACCATGGTTTATAGGAGATGTTGAGCAGTTGTCTGTTTGGTTATAAATAAATAGGTACAAAATGAATGAATGCAATAGGCAAACTATCTTCTAGAAAATTATGCATATGCATATGCATATGAAATATACAAAAGCTGATGCCCAACACATTTTAAAAAAAATCGATCTGCGGTGTCTAGACAGCCCCCAGGTATTCTGGCTTAAGAAGGAGATCTTCTCACGGAGCCGTGGTGCCGCTATGTATGGGTGGGGCAGAGGTCCAGAGTTTTCTTGATGCTACACATTTTATGTGATTGTTTCTTTAGCAAGATAGTGATAATCCAGATGTTGTCCGTAATTTTTTTTTTAAGTTTTGTGGAAAAACTAAGTAGGAACGGAGAAACAATTAGATGTGTTTGGTATATAATTTTGCTGGCAGTAACTGCCACTACATGATATAGACAGCAATTCATTTCAGTATCATCTTACAACCTATTGGGGGCTATTGCAAAAATACATTATATTGTTAAATTATTTGCTAGTTTGGGTCTCAATTCTCTATAGCGTCCTTCCTGGGGAGATTTATTGCACTCTGGTAAATGAGTACTTGTTCTTTTTTTTTTGGAGATTAAATGAGTACTTGTTCTACTTGCTGTAGAAAGCTAGAAGCCAAGCAAATGATGCAAAAGCAGAAGGAAACAAGCTTTTTGGTGCTGGACAATATGAGGAAGCATTATCACATTATGAAATGGCATTGCAAATCGCTGCTGAGCTGGAATCTGCTGAGGAAATTTGTGCTGCATGCCATTCTAATCGTGCTGTATGCTTCCTGAAATTGGTAAGCCATTTTTTTCTGATTGGAACATAACTTTGGTGGGCAGAGAAAAATATACAGATTTGTGTGCCATGATTACTCCTTGTTGTTGTGAAAATTCAGTAGTACATTGTGGTTATGTATTTTTCATAAAGATCACGCCCACTGGCCCACGGCCACTACTGTTATCCCCTGATCGATATGATTCCTTATAACTGTTTCACCAACAAAAGGCTTTTCCTTGCATCGTGTAAGTTTGCTAGCAAACGCTGTTTTGAATATGCTGCCTGAACTTGCTAGACTCAAGCTGTTATACCTGGTGTGTTGGTAGTTAAAAACTTAAAATCCTTTTATCTGCTCTAGTTTTGCTAAATATTTGCACTTGTTTAGTCTAGTTTCAAATATGTGTACTATTCACCTTAGTCTCTTAGTTATTACTTGGACCACCACATCTGTCAAATAAAGCTCTTTTTGTCTTGTTACAAGTAGACCCCAATGCTGACTTTTGTGTTATTAGGAAAACATGATGAGACGATTAAAGATTGCACAAAAGCACTTGAGCTCAATCCAACATACCAGCAGACCCCAATGCTGACTTTTATGTTGTTAGGGAAAACATGATGAGACGATTAAAGAATGCACGAAAGCAATTGAGCTCAATCCAACATATTTGAAAGCCCTGCTTCGGAGGGCAGAAGCGCATGAAAAGCTTGAACACTATGATGAAGCTATTGCCGGTTAGATGTTTTTTTTTTCTCCTATGTGCTTTTTTATGTGTCAATTTCATATTATTTCCACATAACCATGCATCACTTTTTCAAGTTCACAAGTTCTGATTGCTGTCAACCTATCACTGTTCATAGATATGAAAAAGATTATTGAAGTGGATCCTTCAAATCAACAAGCCACGAGGTCACTTTTCCGACTTGAGCCCCTGGCAGCTGAGAAGAGGGAAAAGATGAAGGAAGAAATGATTGGTAATTATTGAAGCTGCCTTTTTTCAAGTATCTCAAACAGCGTTATTGGTGCTTTGTGATTGTGGAAAGCTATAGACATCTCTTCTGTAAAGTGGCTTCTCTTGCTGCGCTTGTTTGTTTGAGTACATGCAGATGTAGATCTCTGCTGTCATGTTATATTTTTTCATGAAACACTAGGTGATGACATATGAAGTGCTTAGGAGTTAGGATATATTATGTGCAAGGAAAATGCAAAAGTTTTACATTGCTCATAAAGCTTACCACTGAACAAAATTAATTTCAATGGCCTTCTGTTATCAGGATTTGTTTGTTTTTCAGTGATAATCTCATGTGCCGTTGTGCCAAGTAATGGGCATGTTTTTCTTTTTGCTACTAATGGACCCATGTTATCTCTTGCAGCAAAGCTCAAAGATCTAGGGAACACTGTGCTGGGCCGCTTCGGAATGAGTGTTGACAATTTCAAAGCCGTCAAAGATCCAAACACTGGCTCTTACAACATTCAATTCCAGAAGTAACACGACGTGAAGAAAGACATGGATGAAAATGGCTGGGCAGCATATTTCAGTTGTAATTATTCAAGGCGATTGTGCTTCACATACCTGGACCATATCGATATGAAGGTGGGAGTCGTGGGACATGGAAGAGGAATTGGAATTAGATTATTGCGTTGTGCTTGCACTCGTCACATGTTGACTGTTAACAGATGCTTTCCCGATTGCAGAGCTGCATGACCATTTTGAACTCTGGTATTTTCCTCAATACAAAGTCGTTTTTTCTACTCCCTCCATTCGAGATTATAAGTCAGTTTTGACTTTTTTGTTCCATCCATTTAGTTGTATCCAGATACAATAATATGTCTAAAGACACAACTAAATGGATGAAAAAAAAAAAACAAAGCGGCTTACAATTTGTAATGGAGGGATTATGTTGTAACGTCCCCCAGTCAATGATGCTGATACGTTCCTGTGGTAACTATGCTACACCCTAAAACTTTACACCCCTGAAACTTGCGCTAGAATTTTGTAACATGTGAAAAGTTGGTAGATATACAATTTTGTAACATCCCAAAACTTTACAGGCGAAAAGTTGTGCACTAGAATTTTGTAACATGCACCCGGAACGAATCAAACTGGGTGTTTCAGAAAAGGCCACCGGACATGCGGATGCATTCTTGAAAGGAGATTTTAGCACCACGTCTGAAGCAGTTCAGTAGGTAGATGTAGATCCATGCCAACATAAGCAGCTGAGCTGACTGGAAGGCGCTCGTTGGAATGCCCGTCCTGATCGATCACAGATATAGAGTAGTACGGAGTAGAAGAAAACGAGAGAACAGAGAAGGCAAATTTGAGCTGGTTCATTGCTATACCTTGGTTTTAGTTGCATGATTTTCCTTTATTAGCTCTTCAACGTGCACACAAATCAGTTCGGTATCAACGTGCACACAAATCAGTTCGGTATCTTGAGCCTTGCTATGTCGTTTGCCATTCATTTTCATGCCTGGAGAGAGCAGATATACGAAAATGATATTGACATGCTTCTCACCCCTCACAACATTATAAACATTTCTCTCACACATAATGAAATATACCAAATCAGTATATACAGTATATATCATACCAGGTAAGTATGTCTGCTGAAGCTGGGTCAAAGTGGATCCTATAGCAAAAGCCATCAATTCTAGCCCTCTTAAGCACATATTCATCCATACCAACCAACATATCCAAGGCTGACGTGCGAATATCTGAACTCAAGCTTTTCTCTCCACTTAAGATATCATTGTCTTGCCTCAGCTTCTTACAGACAAGCTCAGATTCTTTCATGATTCCCTAGAAAATTTTGTTTGCAATTTTTGCAAGCAAGTTATGCATCAAAGAGTAAATACCAGCTTACAACAAATAAAGCTTCTGGTCTAGCACCAACACTTACCAACAGCACAGCACAGCTAGCAACAGAAGCAGGACACGGATCTGCATGTGAATACTTCTTAATGAGACAAAACACCTTGTTACGAATGCCATGGCTCAAGTCATCATCTAAGCCATAGGGACCAAACCCCAACCTCAGCCACTCAAGGATCAACTCAGCTTCCTTCATGATACAATTGATGCAATCATACTGCAAGTAGAGTGAACAGATAAATAAAGTGCATATAATGTAAACTGATGCAAAGCTGTTTCTACACATACAATGACAGGAGGTATGATAGGGATAGGCGTTTTCTCTGTGGGCAGCACAAGACATATGATTTCCTTCTGAATGCTGGTGCTCAGCCTGATCTCAGGAGAGAGAAGACGTTCCCTCGTCCTCTTCTGATGTGAGTTCTTCTTCTTCTGCTTCTCTTGCCAGTTCATCTTCTTCTGCTTATTTAGCCAGTATTGTAATCGCTGCTTCTTACACTCAGAAACCAGTTCAGATTCCTTCGTCGTCTTCTGCTTCTTTTGTGAGTTCTCCGTCTTCTTCTGCTTCTTTTGCGAGTATTGTAATTGCTGCTTCTTCCACTCAGAAACCAGTTCAGTCTCCTTTTTGCAACACTTGGAAAGTAAGCAAAAAAATAGATCAATTCACTGTAAGTGACCAATGAATGCAAATCAAGCCTAGCTAGCCTCAAAGGCTGCACATTAAGCTAGTAGTAATGGCAGGCAGTGAAGTTACCAGATAGACGAGGATAATAGCCAGGTTGTGATCAGCACAAGCCAAATCATGACTGGCACAAGCAGAATTGGCATGGTGTTGTCTGGTGGTAGCATCAGGCAAGTTGTGATCAGCACAGGCCAAGTTGTGATCGGCGCAAGCAGAATTGGCGTGCTGTTGCCCAGTGGTAGCATCAGACTGTTGAGAACCAGTAACCTTCTTGCGACCCTTGGAAAGCAAGCAAAAAAAAAAAAAAAAAAAAAAAAAAACGGACCATTTTACAATTGCTGATAATAATTCTTAGCGAAGCAATGCAGAAATTCAACCCTAACCTAGCCTCGAAATTCAGCTAGTAACTAGGAAGAAATGGATTACCAGATATACTAGATTAACACCAGGGGTAGCAAAAATGGTTGGCTGTCTACCGAGGGTGGTCTCAGATTGAGCCCCACTCGCTTTGACATTTCGCCAGTAGAATTCCTCGAGGTACCTCGGGTTTTTTTTGAATTTTCACCGGGGGGGCGCTCCCCACCTGAATTATATTCAAGTGCCCTAAAATGGCTGATTACCTCGTTTTTGAGGAAAACGAGTTAATTGTGGAAAACCGGACTAAAACCGTACAACGGGCTCTGAACTGAGGCCAAGGTGTGGCTAAACCACAAAAGAGACAACAACAACAACAACAAGCTCTCTAGCATTGGAGAGAGAGGTGGCTAACCACAATTACAATAAAAGAAAGAGAGAACTTAGCCCAAACGAGAGAACTCTAGACGAGGCCGCAAGACGCCCACCGAACGCCGATCTGTGCCCCCGCCGAGCAGCATACTCGCCGCTATCACCATCACCGTAGAGCCCTCCATCACTCCTCGTAGCTACGCCGCTCCACAGGGGTGGAAAGGGGACTAAGAGTGACGGCTGGCCGGCAAGCGAAGGATCAGCGGACACAACGACCTCCCATCCAACCGGTGGCGACATCCTCCAGCACATCCGGGCCCACGTGCCACCACCCAACGCCAGCCACGGGGAGGAATCCGTAGGGGGGATGGCGGCGGCCCGGGAAACACCACCCGGCATTTGATATTCTGGCACCACCCGGGGAGACCGTCGATGGAGCAGAGGCGCCAACGGAGGGCACTCGTCGACGTCGGCAACGCCAAACAACCGAGGCCAAGAGGGGCGACAACAACACGGGGAGGGAGCACACGGGAGAAACACAAGACCACGGCACGAGCTGGACTCTACTCTTCCACAGTGGCGCCCTCAAGAGGGTCACGGCGTCGAAGACGTCGCCGCCACTGGCTCTAGAGAACTAGAGCTAGGCTTTCGCCAGGAGGAGATCGACAACACATCGGTCGTAGAGTTGGGAGGAATCAACACCCCCAAGGAGGTGAACGGCGCCAATGGCGTCGTCGTCAATCGCAAGAACCGAGCCTTGCGGCTTTGGCCGGGGATCCCAAACTCATGCGCCAAAGTTTGTCGATTTAGAGGCCGGAAGGACGGACCTTGCCGGCGTCGGAGGAGGACGCGGTGGAGCTTGAGGACGAGAGGCCGGAAGAACGCGTCGCCCCACCGCCGGCAAGCCAGCGGCCAAACCGCACGCTCGAAGCCTGCGAGAGAGACCGGGCCGGCCCGCCGCCCGGCTGCCGCGGCGGCTGCGCCCGCCCTTCTCCGCCGCCATCGTCGAGGCCAGCCACTGCGCAACATCGCGGTGAAAGTCTGGTGCGGGGACGCGAGGCAGGATGCCCACCTCAATGCCGACGACACGAAGCTCCGGCCGCCATGCCTGATCGCCACCACGCTAGCTCCGCAGCGCCGAAGTCCCCAGCGCGCCGCCCGGCCGGAAGACGAAGGTTGACCGAGGCGGGCTGACGGGGACCCCAAGACGCGCACCACCGCAGGAGCCCCTCGCCAGGGGAAGCCGGTCGTCGTCGCACCGCGGCCGCAGGCCGAAGACCGGCCTGGAAGGGAGCGTAAGAAGACGCCGAGGTGGCCTGAGCCGTTGAAGGGAGGGTAGCGCTGCTCGACGCAGCCTTCAACATCCGCCTCGCGCTTGAAGGAGGAGTCGCTGCGCCGCCGGGGGCGGATCCAAAGGCGACCGAGGAGGATCCATGGCCGGGGCCGGATCCGCCTC
>JADLZK010005153.1:0-45891 GCA_015847255.1 Hyparrhenia diplandra | reverse complement strand
TTGACATTTGAATGTTAGTCGTCTTTTACTTTTGAATTTTATGTTTGACCATCCGTGCTTATTGAAATATTTATGCAAATCATAAAAATAAATTAATTAATATTCAAGTATCTTTATTAATAAAATAAGTCATAATAAAATAAATTATATTTGTGCAAAAAAAATTGAATAAGGCGAAGCATTGAAGAGGATGACATCGGAATCTAGGGTAATGAAAACTTCGAGTGGGGCCGGAGGGAGTATATACTTATTATATGGTTTCGTAAAATGGCAAACATGTTATTCCTAAAGTCCTAAAAAAGTCATATATAGCCAGCTATTTGAAAGACCGTCGGCGGAGAGACTTCTTCTTTTTTGAGAAGTTTATTGTTTTACAATTTACAAAATAGCTAAACAATGAAATTTGGATATTAAGTTTAGCCAAGTTGCTAGGGTTGTTCTTAGTAAAACTGCAATAACTCTTATATATATACATAGAGGACTTTATGTACAAAAACATAGGGACAAAAAATTTTGATGGAAAAGAAAATTTGTCATTTTAATAGAAAATGTATAGATATGATATATGGAGTACATAGATGTACACTCCCTCCTTTGATTTGTCATTTCGGATATGGTTGACATCAGACTTCTAGATATCCCAACATCGGTCAAAAACTTTTTTTTTTTTTTGAGATGCTAAGATATCATGCATGGACTCAAGGGACTCCAAGTGTAAGATGGAGTGTTTTGATTTTTCTAAATACATGGTTTTTCTAGAAACTTAGATATATATATTATTTCTAGATATATAACAAAAGTAATGTACTCTACAAAACCAAAAATGTCTTAGCATTTTGTCACGACCCAAAAAATAGGGCCCGGGAGGGCCGGGCCCAACCGCTCAAGGAGGCCGGCGCCGCCCCGGCTGGCTCCAGCGCGATCCGTCCCCCCTTCCGCTGGATTCTTGACAACTAATTCGGAGAAAAGGGAGGAAAATATCTAGGATTATCTTTAGGTGTTTTTGGTGTGCAAGGGGCTATCCCATCTATAAGGGAGACCCTTATTAGGGAAATAAATAAATATGACATGCTTGTAAAAGGTATTCCAATCTATAAGAAAACCTTTAGAGATTGCTTGAGATACAAGTCCCAATAAATAACGCTATATAAGTAAGGGGTCTCATAATCTTTCGGGGCAACAAGCAAATAAAGAAATTTTATCCCAATCTCCTGCCTCTCCTCTCCCTCATGCCCCGCCCCTGCCGCCGCCGCCTCCACCAGCCCGCCCTGGCATGCCCCCCTTCAAGCCGCCCTTGGCCGCCGCCGGCCCGCCACCGCCGCCTTCCCCCTCCCTCTTCCTCGGCGACGTTCATCATCTACGTGTCGATTCCCGCCCAATCTAGCCGAACCTCGGCAAACCGGTATCCGGAGACCACTACGATCCACCCACCACCATGGGCGCCCGAATCCAAGACGCTGGCGAAGAACTTGGAGGCGCAGGTCGCCAAGATCCACGTCGAGGATGGACCCGGCTTCGATGATAGGATCTCCATCTTCACCGGCAATGATCTGCGGCGCTCAAACACCGCCAACAACTCCGTGAGGCCAAGATCGAGATGCGGGCAATGTTCGAGGCAGCAGCCACGAAGATCTCTAGATTGGTTTTTGGCTAATTAGTGACATCCTTAGGACTAATCTCTCTATGCTAAGTGTTTGTTTTAGTTGGAGATTGGTCAAGCCAAGGTTGGTGCATGGTGGTCATGGTGGATGGATCGAGATGATTCAAATGATGATCAAGTGCATGACTTGGAGTGGATGGTGGATCAAAATGGGCTCAAGGCAAAAGGTATATCCATAGGGCCATTTTGATTTTACACTCAAGACACCATAGAGGGTGTGAGTGATTATAGGATCGATAAGCCGTACTATAAAGAGGGAAAACTATCGTACATATCGGTCCTCATGTGCCTCTAGGTTCAAAATCATTTGCATGCATTCTAACCTAGAGAGCTAACCTAACCTTCGAAATTGATTGTGAAAATGCTAACACACGAGCACATGGTGATGTACACATGGTGGTGTTGGCACATTTGCGAAAGGCGGTGATGGTTGCGGGGTTGAGATGGGTTTGGGTGCCGCTCACCCTCCCGCCGAAACTTGCGGCGGGATTCGCGCTGAGAAAATGAAACGTCTATTTTCTATTGGCGGCCGGATGCATCGTGGTGGTAAAAACATGCTAGTCCTTGTTCTCAAGTTGGTACACTTGGTGGATAGCATGTTGGAGCAAAGGCGCGAAGGAACAGCGAAAATTAGCAGCTACGTCTTTGGCCGGACGCGGTGGCCGGACCCCCGGCCGGGCGCGCCGCGTTTTTGACCGGGCCTTTCCGGTGGAGTGCGTCTGGCGAGAGCAATTTTTCGGTGGATCGGCCGAGGAAGCGGCCGGGCGTACCGACCGGATGCTTCCGTCTTGGCCGGAAGCACCGATCGGACATGCGGCCGGACCCGCTCGGCGGCCGGGCAATGGTTCAGGTTGGGGTTGTCGGTTGTGACCCGGACCCACCGGCCGGACTCCCCCAACGGCCACATTTCGTGGTGGGGGGTATTTATACCCCTTTGGCCGGTTCTAGGAGGTCTCTTGGTTATTTTGAATCAATCCTAACACCTCTAGAGTCGAGCACTCATCCTCCTCCTCACTCCTTTGCTTGAGAGCATCCATTCTAGTGAGTTGAGGTGATTCAAGTGCACTTTGCTTTGATCATTGCATCTAGTGGCACTTGTGGATCGTTGTGAGCCGGTGGTTTTTCTTGTTGCTCTTGGAGAGCACCACTCCTAGCCGGCTTGGTGATTGGTGAAGGCGTTGGCAAGAGTTGGTGATTGTTCTTGGCCACCTCCTGATTTGTGAGAGGACCGTGCATCCTCGTCGGGACGACGATTGCAAGATAATACATTGCTCGTGTCGGTGAGTACCTCTCGTTTGCTTTGGGTGCGGTAAGCCTAAAGGCATTTGGCTTGGAGTGAGCTCCACACCCGACCCACACGTGAGAGAAGTCGACACAACGGACGTAGCTTGACGGGTGCTCAAGTGAACTTCGGAATAAATCATTGTCTCCACTTGTCTCTTGTTGTCCCTTGGTGATTGGCAACGATTTGGTTATCTCATTGTGTCATCTTGGTGATTGGATTGACTAGCCTCGACCTTGTGGTATAACTCTTCTACACTCTTGCATTACTTTCATAGATAGTGTAGTTTGAGTAGCCTTGCTAGTTGCTTAGCCTTGTTTAGAGTAATCTAGCTTGTTCACCTAGTTGGTAAAGTAGCGACTTAGCCTTTGTGTGTGAACTATAGATCATAGCAACTAGAATTGTCAATAGGAGGCTTGCCGACAAGTAGAACTAGAGCAAACGCTGTTTATCGCCTTTTGTTATTCTAACAAGTTTGTCTAGTGTTTTGTAGAAATTTTTATTAGGCTATTCACCCCCCCTCTAGCCATTTAGGACCTTTCAAGCCCGTGACTTCATCAAGCGGACAACGGATGGCAAAAGCGAACCGGGACAATCAGTCACCGCAAAATTGATCGACAAATCGATGAAGTGCTACTTGAAGCCACAAACCGCGCCGGCCAGTATACGTCCTCGCCGGGCGCATGTGCGCCCCCTCCACCTCCCTGTTGACACCTTCCTGTGTCTCGCTCCCCGCCCGCACAAGCTGTCCTTCCCCACCTATGATGGCAAAGAGGATCCCCTCCATGGATCAACCCATTGCGAGCGGTTCTTGAGAGGACAAGGTACGCCCGAGAACGGAGCAGTGCAGGTACGCCTCCTATCATCTCACGGGGCGGAGCTCGGCAATGGTACATGAGGCTGTCCCAGGAGAAACCCGGTGGCGAGATTGGGCACGCTTCGCCCAATATGTCAACGGCGCTTTGGCCCGGTGAGCGGCGTAATCCGTGGGTGAGCTGGCATCACTAAGGAAGACAGCCGCGCCGATGAGTACCGCGGAGCGTTCACGGCACACGTGGCACGGGCGGGCAACCTCGATGACCAACGAGCGGTCAACATCTACACAAAGGGCTTGGGCGGGCCGCTCAAGACGGACGTCGAATCGAGAACCCCAAGGACATGGAGGCAGCCATGTCTCTCGCCCGAGCGCATTTGTGGCGCCTTTGCCATCCTCTACAACACCGGCAAGCCGGCCGATGGACAAAGGGCGGGGCCTGCGCCCTCGCCTCTGGCCGCCGCCCCGTGCCCCCTCGTCGGCAACACCACCTCGGCCGTTCAAGCGGTGACACGAGGAGATGACGGAACGGCGCAAAAGCGGTCTACGCTTCAAGCGTGACGAGCCATTTTCACGAGGTCACAAGTGCAAGCATCTCTTCGACATCCGCGATCTTCAACGACTACACCGACGACCGACAAACGCCCCACTAGGCGACGCCAAAGAGGAGCGGTGAAAGGTCCTCACCGGGGACCCCGACTCCCGATGCGTGGTGCTCATTCTCTCTACCTCGTTGGTATGATCTCGAGGAACGGGCGTCAACATCATCGTCGACTCGGGAGCAACGCACAACTACATCGACCCCAGCGTGGTGACCCGCGGCGCCTCTCGACTTTCGGCCGGTCGCGTGTCTTGATCACCACCGGCACCGGCGCCACGTCTACATGCCGCGCGCCGCCACCTTCGACGTGCCACTGCGCACGGGCGCCCGGCACAGCCGACATCGACGCCTCGTCATGCCACCGGGCGAGGGCGTCGGCGTCATCCTGGCATGCCTTGGGCCGGCAAAGCTGGGGCGCATGGCGTGGGACCGCAACCCACGAGCTGCGGTACTACCATGAGGGTCGCCCAGCCCACGTTCACCTCGGCTCCACCCCTCGGCGGGCGCCCGGCCCTGGCCTCCTCGGTCCGAGCATCTTCGGCGGCATCCGTACCGTCGCGACTTCGGCTTGGGAAACGTTCGAGGCATGCGGCGCCTTGGACCTCTGACACATCCGCCGGTCTTCGTCCCATTACGCCCGGGCTACATTGGAGGATCGGCACCTCCTCGCGATTCCCTCGACGTCACCACGGGCGACGCTTTGCTCCATGTAACAAAACCTCCTAAATTACGGGGTCCACATGCACTTATCATTGTCATTAAGACCTCGATCTTTATGCACGAGTTCCCAATAATCTAGAAAGTGCTATTAATCTTCGAGCAGGGATCTCATTAACAAGTCACTCCAGTATTACAACATTTTATTCAAAATACATCGAGTAAAAAAAAGCGGAAGGATTACATAACCATAATTTTACAAACCATTTGTTCAAATACGCAAACTTAAATATCATTATTACAAGCCCGATATTATTGGAGTAACTTTATACATATAACACACGACAACCCCGCCTCGAGGGTTCACCTCTACTACGTCATCTTTCTCTGGTACACCGTCATGCAACGGGGACCAAAACAAGCTTTGCTCATGACACGCTCCCCGCAACAAGGGTCAAAGAACCACGAGTGCGGGGAGTACTCAACAAGACTTACCCGACAAAGAAAAGAGGAGAAGACTCGGGAATCTTTGGTCTTAGGAGTCAAGGTAAAGCTTTAGCAAGAATCAAGGACTCATTTTTGCGGAAAAGCTTACTAAAAGTGAATCCTTACTTTCAATATATTTTTACTTCAGGTGAGTAGTTCATATACTCTAGGTGATCCTACACTAGAGCAAACATTTCTTTCATAAGCCAACTTTCTTTCTTCAAAACCATGTTCCATCAATTACTACGATGAAGGTCGAGGGGAATCGGGTCTCCTTCTCCGAGAAGCAACGGCGATTCATGAATCGATTATAATCCCACTAGGGAGTTCTAACCACACGAAATATGTAGCACCTAAGCTTGCATATATCAACCTTTTCTCGATTTGTCCAAAGCGGGAACGAGGCTGCGCCACCCGAGAGTACGATACCCCACCACCGTACCAAATTTCAAGCGGGCGGGTACACGCTACTCCCCGCCATCTCTCCACTCCGGTCGCGTGGTTGCCATTCCCCGATTTGGCTCCACCGAGATCCGGCTTACGAGTATGTGGTAGTACAAGTTTAGCGACACGGGGTGATCGCGAGCCGAACATGCCATTGACCAAAAGGTCTCGGGCGCAATATGCGTTCAAAAGTCCCGATTTCACTCGGGCCAAACAACGGGCCGGTCCTTAAACGACCAACACGGGACAAGCACGGCTAGGAATCCCGCCGGCTTTCAACCTACGTCCCGTCCGATCTCAAATTCATCACTACAACTCTTTCTTTTTCAAAAACGGTACCATCTCCTCAAATAAAACATTTTGATGAAAAACTTAACTAATTAAGCGGGGCTAAGCATCACTAAGCATTTTCGAAATAAACAGGTTACCAAGGATGGTATTGAAATAAACAAGGATGGTAATGCAACAATTAGGTTATCACTCAACTCCTAATTACTTAATGCAACAAAGCATAGACAAAAGTGATATAAAGCTTTTAAAACATCAAGGAAGGGTTTAATGTAACCGGGGCTTGCCTTCGTTGACGGAATAAACTAGTTCTTGAAAAACCCGGAGAAATCCCAACCCGCTTCCAATTGGATGATAAACCTCTTCGAGGACTTGCTCGGACTTGACACTCTCGATCTCGTTCACTACACGAAATAATGTATGCCTCAACATGATGCCATATATTTAAATATGACGCTTGCGGGTGCATGAAATGATAAGTAACTTGAATACAACTTTCCTTCACGATAAAGTTGCAACCCAACAAAACCAACTTGTTGAACTACTCTACAAGATATCATCACCATTGCCTAAGGAGTTCTCAAGGACCATTTGATTGTGGTATGATCCAAGTTTCACAAAACAACCCAAAAGTCACACAAAAACCTAAATTATTTGACACTAAACAATTTATAAACCACATGAAATAATAGAGCATAAAATAAAAAATAATTTAAACATTTCAAAATGACTCCAAACTTTTTTATACAAGTAGGACACATCATAAAACAGTACCAAATAAATTTTCATGATTTTTGAATAAATATTTTATTTTCTAAAAATCATAGAAGATGCATTTTCAATTAAAATTTGTATTTTTAAAACATGCAAGAACTACTCAAAACTCAAGTTTCATAATTTTCATAAGCAAACATACTCATAAGAAGACTCTACAAAAATTTTTAGAATTTTTGAACAAGTATATGAATTTATACAAAATTCACAAAGTTCAGCACTATTCATAACTTAGGAAAATAAATAAACACTCTTTAAAACAAAACCCAGCCTTCGGGCCGATTCCAGCCCAACACCACACGTGGCCCGGCACTGTGCGGCCCGGCCTGCCGCTACAATAACGGACTAGCCCAACGGCCCCCCCATTTGGCCGGGCGACCCGGCGTTGGCGTTGGGCGATTGCTCGCCCGGCGGCGACCTTGCCGGGCGACTAGACCTACCTCGGCTTGCTCCACGCGACCGCGGCGGACAACCTAAGCTAGCTAGCACGGTGGCGGGGACACCGAGACATCTCACCGTCGAACATGGCGGCACGGGCGCGGCGGACGGCAACGGCCAACGGGGCTTTCCGTCGGCGGCGACAACCGGCCGACTCGGACCATCGGGCGAACCCGAGCCCTCGCTTAACCGAACCTAAACGGCTCCCTACGGGGATACGGCCACGCCGCGGCGGCGTGGACGCGGCCGGGCCCGGGCTGACGGCGTTATTCACCGACTACGAAACGCGGCAACGGTCGACACAGGCATGACCGAAGCTCACCGACCTGGATGCTCTCACCGGGCGGCGGGGGCGAGTGGAGGTGAGTCGGCAACGATGGGCCCGGCCGGCGGCGCTCCCGGTGGCAAGGTTGGCGTTCCGGCGCGTCCGGTACTCGAGCTGTGGAAACGTCGCCGAAACACGAGCATCATCTGACGAGCGAAGCTATTGCACAAGATGGTTCGCAAAGCAGCGAGAATGGCGTGGCGACGGTGGAGGTGGCCAGCGAGCGTCGTCCCACCGGACCTGAAAAGAAGACGGGCGGCGCGCGACGATTTCGGCGAACGAGGATGCGCGAGTGCGGTGGTGGTGTGCGCAAGGAAGTTGCGGGCGATGGTACTCAATTCGGAGGATTAGAGCTCGACGGCAACGGCAATGGAAAGGGGAGATGGTTGCCGGCGTGGAGAGGAAGCAAGAAAGACGACGGCGGCGTCGGGCCGCGTTTTATAGGACAAAGGAGGGCCTGACGGGTGGATGGCAACGTCGGAAGCTCCCGGTGGCTCTTGACGCTACGAGGATGGCCGAACCGTCGAGGCGGCCACGGCGATCGGCGACGACCGGTGAACGGCATGGGCGACCATGCCGGCAATGTAGCACCCAAACCCTAACTTTCTGAATTTGGATCAAATTCTCTCCAAATTTGAACTGTACTTTGAAAAACTCAAAAAGTAACTTGGCTTAATTTTTCAAGATCTACAATTTTCACAATTGGAAGATTTTCAAATTCGGCCTCTAAATATGACTTTTTTGAAATGGGGTCAAAATGGAAGAATTTTGAGTTCAAAATTACTTTAAAATTTATTTAAAAACTTCAAAAACTTTGTACATATCTTTTGTACATCAAAACAAGATCTACAACTTGGCTTTTTTGAAAGTTTTGGCAAATTTTGCTTAGATTTTGAATTATGGAAAAGGGGGGTAAAAGAGGGGATAGGAATTAGGGTTCTCGAAGTTCAATTCAAACTTGAATTTGATTCAAATTTCAGATTCCCAACCTATAACTACCAAACCCTCATCCAACAACACACTTAGGATTAAAAACATAAATTTAAAATTTAATCACTCTAAAATTCTTAAGCACAAACAATTCTCTAATGTATAAACTTATTTTAATTTGATGCATTTTAAATTTTCTAATCATGCATGCTTTGCAATGATCATGATGACATGGCAAAATTTTAAGTGATTAACACCGGGGGTGTTACATCCGGCTTGGACACTCGAAGACGGCCTCCTCCTCTTCGACGGCCGCTTCTACCTTCCGGCCTCCTCTCCACTAACTTGGGACTTCTTTGGGAGGCCTTGCTTCGGGCGGAGTTCGCGGGGCGAACTTCCTCGCCTTGGGAGCCTACACGCGGAGCCAACCCAGTACCCGACCGCCGCCATCCTCTTGGGCGGCATATGGCGCGGCGCCACCCACGTCGGCCCGGCCGAGGTCGTCTTCCTCGGCGGCATGGATCGCCTCTTCCTCACCGTCGACAATGTCCACATCGGCTATGATCCGAGAGGGCCGCTCACCGGCTCGCCCTCCTTGTTCGGCGTCGGCTCCTTCATGTACGGTGCGATGTTGAACTTGGGCGCCATCTTGCTCCTACTCGCCCGCGACATCACTATCTGGCGTCTACTTCGCTCTTCGTCAACGCTCCACTCAATGAGCGTTTCTTGTTCTGGAGAGCCCCCCTCGCGACATGGTGCATCGGCACCTAGATGTGGCGTTAGAGGGAACTCCCACGTTGGCGGCCCGTCGTTAGGCGGCTTCCACAGCGGGGACGTCACGGTCCACCGCTACATCCTCCACGGCTACATCGGCAACCTTCACTATCTCACGGAGTTTGATCCCAAGCGAACCGGGGACAACATAATCCTCGGGAACCCGGTTCGGGGCGACTCATGCTATAGGTCGAGCTCATCGTCCCGGGGCGGCCGATCTCCACCCGTGTCACCGAATGGACTTTCATCCAGGCGCGGGCGCGCGGCCGGAGAAGGGGGGAGATGTCACGACCCGAAATAGGGCCCGGAGGACGGGCCCCCGGCCCAAGGAAGGCACCGGCGCCGCCCCAGGCTCGCGCTAGCCCCCCGCCCCCCCCCTTCCGCGGATTCTTCGGCAACTAATTCGGAGAAAAAGGAGGAAAATATCTAGGATTATCTTTAGGTGTTTTGGTGTGCAAGGGGCTATCCCATCTATAAGGGAGACCCTTATTAGGAAATAAATAAATATGACATGCTTGTAAAAGGTATTCCAATCTATAAGGAAACCTTTAGAGATTGCTTGAGATACAAGTCCCAATAGCCGGGCTATATAAGTAAAGGGTGCATGTCTTTTCGGGGCAACAAGCAAATAAAAAAATTTTATCCCAATCTCCGCCTCTCCTCTCCCTCGCAGCCCGCCCCTCGCCCTCGCCGCCGCCGCCTCCACCGCGCCGCCCTCGCGGGCGCCCCCCCCAGCGCCAAGGCGCCCCGCCCCCGGCGGCAGCGCCACCGCCGCCTTCCCTCTCCTCTTCCTCGGCGGCGTTCATCATCTACGTGTCGGTTCCGGCCCAATCTACACGGAACGACACATTTGGAATAGCGGGAGTACTATGGACAACTACTCTTACAAAACAGTTTGATATAATTGTGTATCGCTGTTTTTTGTATGTACTAATAGTACAAAATCGTAGTCGAAAGTTGTATCCTGGCTGGAGAGGCGGGGCGGTCGAGGCGCCGCGCTAGCCGCCGCTTTGATCGTCGAGGCGACTAGGTAGTTCGATTAGCGAGTAATAGCGTCTTGATCTCTTTTAGCTAGGGAGGGCTGAACTGATTGTTTAACTCTTTTCCCCCCTAGTGCGTCACTTGTGGCGCGTCGTTGTAAACTTTGCTGTTTTTCTGCTTAATATAAAAGATGTGAATACCTTATGCGTAACAGATCGGGTAGCTGATTATTGGTGAAGCTCTTTCCTTGCTACTGTTTGAAAATAGAAGCCGTGGAAAACACTAGGATGTAGATATATGCGGATTCAGTTAATGGCCAAACAAAGGTAGGTCGAAACCAAAGTTGGATTTCTTTTTCATGCAAGGAAAGAAAGAAGATAGAAGAGAATTAGTTTGGCCTTGGTTTTCTACGATCAGGTCGCATGTCACGGAAGGCAAAAAGGTTTTCTGAACATGTAAGTAAACAGGAATTAAATTCCCTCAACCACAAAAAGTCATCACACAGATACATGCACATCACCTATATATCACATAGTCACCTGTATATCAAAATAGAGAGAGACGAATAAAATTGAATTTTAGCCCGGCACTTGCTATGTATATATACTAGCTTGAAGAAACAGAAACGATTAAGCTGAAGAGTCTCGTTACGATATGATATGATGTGCCCAGCCAGCATATTAAAAAGAGTATATTGCTCATTAAAAAAAGTACACTAATGTGTGTTGTGTTAGTTGTAGGTGTGGTGGCTACCTCGTGAAGCGTGTGTGTCGCAGGTGAGAGTGGGGCCGGACGATCGACGAGAGAGTCCGTTGCGATGTTGCTGTCAGGTGTGAGTGAGTGCTCCGGACGTTCCTCTCAGCTGCTGACTGCTGTGTGTGGCAAACAAGCTTGTTTTTTTGGCACAAGTTGTGACCAGTATCGGATGCTTCGGATGGAATTCAAAACGGAACATCGTCCATCAGATCCATCCATCCTGCTTCAGCGCAGCAGCCTTCAGGAAAGAATGGGTTGCTTTTTGACGCATAAAGAGAGTCCACGTTTACAACAAGCTTTGCTTGGTTGGTTAGAGTTTGCGACAGCGCGCGTGTTAGGCGAAACTGGACCTTCTTCACAGGGACATCTAGCCTCTAGGTACAGTAGACTTGGCTAATTGCTTGCAATAGTAGTAACACATACTACTGTTTTATCGATCGTGGCCACTGCCATATATTACAAATATAGTTCGATTAAGGAAGGCAACTATATATATTTGGACTTTCTGGTTTTTGGTTTGATAATAATATACCTTAAGGACAGGTTGACATATAGGAGAAATCAATTCATGTAGAATTGTTTGTAATTTAGAAAAATTTAACATATTCTTCTGTCAAAAAAATGGTTCATATTGTATATTTCTAGATGAATGGAATTATAATTATGCTTGCCCAATTTCCCTCAGTGTGTAGTCACATAACTCTATCTAAATTTTTTAGTTGTTGTCTTTCTTTTGAAATACCCCCTCTGTCCTAAAATAACTAATCTTGTTTTTCTAAAACAACTTTTTAAAGTTCAACAAAATATATAACAAAAATCTATTGATTTTTATGACCCAAAATATGTATAAGTAAATTAATCATGGCATCTAATAAACTCATTTGAAGATATACTCTCGGTCCTAAAACATATGGCCGAAGCCTTTTTTAGACAAAATGCATGAGGAGCTTGGCAAAAAAACCCCTCACTAATTAGGTTGGAGGGAGTAGTTGAATTGTTCTTTTTTAGATAACGCCAAGTTTAAGAGGAATATTAATACTCCGTTCGTTTTAAATTATAAGTCGCTTTAATTTTTTTAGTTAATCCACTTAGTTATGTATCTAGACATATTATTCTATCTAGATAACAAAATGAATGTAACAAAAAGCCAAAGGGACTTATAATTTGTAACGGATGGTGTATCTCCTATCAAAACAGACATCAGAGATCGAGAGAGGATTAAGAATCCATAGTACCTTGTATTTTTGGTACAAAGTTTGAACTCTAGATCACTTACATCTTCGACGGAGAGAGTACAAATTACTATTTTCTATAAAATTATTTCCTCCATGGGACAGAGAACATGCAATTCTAGCATAGTGTCACGGTTTAGTATCTTTAAGTTTGATCAATTATACTAGATAAAAATATTAATACTTATGATATCAAATATATGTCATTTGATTAATTAGTTACGAAAATGTATTCTCATAATAAATTAATTTGGAGCCACAAATATGAATATTCACTAAGAACTTGGTCAAACGCGAACCACTTTTTCTACACATAATTCATAGATGCATGTTTTTTTATGGTTGGAGAAAGAGTATACATTATACATAGTTGTAAAGGGATCAAAAGTGTTGGGGCAGAAGCTTTATCACCATTCTTTAATTATAAACAGCAGGTAGGCCGGTACAATGAACAAGTCAGACATCCGGTCTCACAATCCGAGCTACCAGAAAGATAACGGCTACCACAACACGGCAATCTCAAGGACTGCAGACCATACCATCCCCCAATTTTTAAGAAGGAAGCAAGTAAGATGCTGCATCAATTAAGACCCAATTTTTAAACAAACAAGCGAGGTTGTTAGCTGGCTATTGTAGGTTTTTTGAAGGATTCAGACTTCACACAAGCAAGCATACAGCTGCAACATCATATCAGATTATTCCATATATAAAAGAAACATAATCCTCCTCCAAAGACTCTCACACATCCTGCCGTACGTTAGGAAACAATATATACTAGCTAGGTACTATTATATACTCCCTCCATCCCAAATTATAAGTCGTTTGACTTTTTTTTGATAACAAGTTTGACCGCTCGTCTTATTCAAAAATTTGTGTAAAATATCACTTTTTTGCCGTGGCTTTCTTTATTAATATAAGTTCTTAAAGAATGACTTGAATTTGACAATATTTGCGCAATTTTTTTAATAAGATGAATGGTCAAACTTGGAGCCAAAAAAAGTCAAAACGACTTATAATTTGGGATGGAGGGAAAACTACACTACTAGCATCTCAGGTTCCATCACATATATACCTGATGATACCTCACCGGCTCACCCGAATAATTGTGTTGTATATATAAAACTAACAGGACACAAAAATAATAGGACGCCTGCACCTCATCAGACGCGTCGGTGCGTGCATCTACAACGCGTCATCCATCCGTCATCACACTGCAGATAGCATGCATCAGGCAGGTAGATAGATAGAAGAAAAAGGTCAAAAGGGACAGCTGAAAGATTTGGCGATAGATGGATGGAATAGGGGAAATATATACTCTACCTACACACGCGTACGTACGTGCTATATACATATATATGCAAATATATAAATATATATCATACAGTGCGAGCTGAGCGTGTCAACATTATAAAAAATTAAAGATTGTTACTGTGAGTTGAAGCAAGCAAAAGCAACGACGTATACTGCATGTCCGCGTCTTCAACGCCGAACCTTTGTTGACGAGGGGAGGACGACGATGGCAGCCTGCCAACGGCCAGCCATCGTAGACATCCATGGGTCTATCACTGCGTCACCACCAGTCAAGGTCGTCAGTTAGTTATCACCTACTACTCCTTCTACTACCTCATCTTCTTCCTCTGCCGACCGCCGGCCGGCACCATTTTCTCATGCACAAACTGAATTCTCTGCAAATCTGCGTTAAACTGATCGATCGATGACTGATTGACTGAATATATTCGTTCGTTCCAAAGGTAGATTGATGATTTCCAGACAAGAAAAAACGGGATGATTCCAAACTAGATAAGCTATAGGTGCAGGGCACTGCATGTGGATGGAGCCAAATTTACAAGCCAGCAAGTAAAAGATGATGTAAACTAGATAGGGGGGACTTTCTCAGATGATGACCAGCAGGTTGAATTTGCAGGCATGTTCAAACCCAAAAGTTTGTGGTGTTGTGTAGACAAAGGAGAACATCCAGGTTGAACAGAGGGGGACATCTTTTCGTCTATTGATTGAATTAATTTAACTGATGAGGATTGCGGCTCACTGTTCTGGTTGCATATAATAGTTACATGCATTTTATGCATGATAATGGTGAGTCGAAACTCACTCCATTTCCAGTAATCCACTCCTCAACAATAAACTCCACCTCCCCAATCCAACATTAATATCCAAACCACTCCTATAGCATCCAACACAAAGGAACAGTTGATCGACCCAACCCAAAACCCAACACACGTGCATCCACAAAAGTTCTGAAATACACAATTAACCCATCTGAACTACTCTCACTTTAAAAACACAAAATTTAGAAGAAAAAAAATAAACTAGAAGATTAGAATAATGTGACAAGGGCGACATAGTCAAACATATGACCATTTGATGTTCCAAATTGTAACATTTTTGCTTTTCTAGATTCATTCATGACTTTTTGCGACTTTTGCTATATGCCATTAGATATACAATATGTCTAAATATATAGTAAAAGTAATGTATATGGAGAAGCCAAAAACGTCTTATAATTTGGAATGGGAAAGTATTAATTTGTTCATTAGATTATAATTTTATAGGCTATATATTTAAAAAAATTAAACTAAAGTGGCACTTTTCATAATCATGCTTTGGGTACCTAAAGTAGGAATGCGATAACTCAACAACCTGAAATAAAGATAGTATACTAATGCAGGCCAAGATTTGTATGATCAAATATATATGAGCATTATGCTAAGATTTTTTTTTCAAGAACACGACTTCACATATATTTCGTTATGCTAATTTGTAGCTACATAATATCTATTATATTTGCTTATTTATTATGTTATAAAAGGAGTAAAGACAAGGGAAAATATAATTTAACGCATGTATAAGTAATTTTTTTTATTAGTTGGAGGTATTAAATAATAACTAAAAGATATATCTTTAAAAATATTCTAAGCCGGATAGGAGCATGGGGTTGATGAACTAATTGTAACTCAATTTGCTAGGACACAATCCAACCTACTTGATGTCTAAACTTATTTGTACCCATCGAAAATAATCTTAATCAAAAATTCCATTTCCATCTAGCCCACTCCTGTGTCGGGTGGGATAGAGGTTCGGGGTTTAATCGACTTGTGTGAGAAGTTCTTCTTCTATCACTGCAATGCCTGGGCCCCTTGCAGGTCGAGTTTTTTTTATCCGGCCGACGCTTTAGCACACACGTAGTCTGTTACTTTGACTTTGCTTGTAAATAAGAAAGAAGGAAAAGAAAGAGAGAAAGAAGAAGGAAAGGGAAAGAGAGAGGAAAGGTCGACGCACACCTACTAGCTCCGCCAGAAAAGGCCGAACTTTTAAATTTTCTATTACTTGATTAACTGAACCACGGAATCAGTAATCACCGATCAGCATCGTCAGTGGACCGTATGTACGATAAAAAGGAGACCAACAGCAACAGGCATATGCATGCATGAAATGCATACGCATCATACTCACTATTTTTTCAGTTTTCTGAATAAGTATTTAATTTAATTCTATATCTGCTTATACGCGTTCTTGTCTGGTGGATTCGTTTAAACATATATAAAATCCAACTTTGTTTAGTGTTTAAAATGACTTTTGGCATGAATGGCTGCTTCTTTTCCTCAAATGATTGAGCTGACTGAGTGAGCATATTATTGTTGCATCTGCTGCAGATGGATCGACAGGGATGGACGGACACCGTTTTTGTCACCAACGCCGGCACTAACCGCTGTAGGTGCCGGGGAGATGTCAGTTATCGGCCCAAGCCCAATGGGATTTTCATTTTCAGTTTTCCCCGAGTTGGGCATCCTCATCATAGATGCTATTTTATTGATTCCCAATTTTTTTTTTTTTTGACAAAACTTTATTGATTCCATACTTAGTCGGCTATATATTAACATGGACGATGGTTAATTACTGGAATTATATAATAGTTATAAGGTTTATGTAGATTCCTGATAGATATGAAAGGAGGTTGACTTTAATTCGGACGAATCGTTAGAGCATCCGTAATAATAAAGCCAACTTAATAATATTCTCTTCATTCTAAATTATAAGTTGTTTTGATTCTTTTTGGTATATCCATTTTCCTATGCATCTACATATAATAATAGAGAGTTAAATGCACTGTAGTACCTTAAACTTGTCATGGTGTGCCATCTGGGTCCATCATCTTGCAAAAACGCACGTCCCGACACCTTAAACTTGTTCCAAATGGGTTCATCATCTTGCAAAAACGCACATCCGGCACCTTAAACTTGTCATGGTGTGCCATCTGGGTCCATCATCTTGCAAAAAACGCACATCCGACACCTTAATCTTGGTTTTGATTCATAACCACCCATCTAACCAAATCACCACGAATCCGGGTGATGTGGACTATCCACGCCGAACCAATAGGTCACCCGACCCGCATGTGAGGCTCCCCACGCTGGCACTTCATTGGCAAATAAGCAAAAGCCCCCCGCGCATCCTCTGGTGTCACCATTGCATTCTCTCCCTCTCGCGCTCGTCTCTGTACCCACTTTAAGCTTTCTCATTTAGTACCCTAAGTTTATCCATGTTTTTTGTCCACTGAAGAACAGTAGCAGATCTTGCACATGCCCAGAGCTGGTTTTTTAGCTTCTCACCTTTGAATTGCTTTTGAAAGTTTGAGTACATGTGTAACACAAAATCGATGCTCAGAGTCTGGAAATATCT
Organism: Hyparrhenia diplandra; assembly: GCA_015847255.1. Lineage (NCBI taxonomy): Eukaryota > Viridiplantae > Streptophyta > Magnoliopsida > Poales > Poaceae > Hyparrhenia > Hyparrhenia diplandra. Next base: position 28,751 of record JADLZK010005153.1, on the reverse strand, counting down.
CCTCCATAGCTTTAATAAGACCCTGCAAATGTGACATACACATATCAAAAGGTCAGATATAGCATAGGAGCATTCTGTTTATTTGCCAACGAAGTGCCAGCATAGGGAGCCTCACGTGCAGGTCAGGTGACCCATTGGTCCAGCGTGGACAGTCCACATCACCTGGATTCATGATGATTTGGCTAGATGGGGTGGTTATGAACCAAAAACCAAGATTAAGGTATCAGATGTGCGTTTTGCAAGATGATGGACCCAGATGGCACACCATGACAAGTTTAAGGTGCCAGATGTGCGTTTTGTAAGATGATGGACCCAGATGGCACACCATGACACGTTTAAGGTGCCAGATCTGCGCTTTGCAAGATGATGGACCCAGATGGCACACCATGACAAGTTTAAGGTGCTACAGTGTATTTAACTCATAATAATATGTATGGATACATAGCAAAGTGGATGGATTAAAAAAAGTCAAAACGACTTATAATTTGAAAATGAGGGAATATATCGTAGAAACTGATGGGGACGTGATGCCCGATCTTCCGTCAAGTTTTGATAACTATCGTTTTGGTGGAACTCGACACACCGATCCGGCTTCAGATCGAAAAGACCCGAACCCTGCAACCTTAGCACCGACGTTCCTCAGGTTATTAACCGTGTCTCCAACCGGTCGACCTCGCCAAGAAGGCTAATCCTTGCCTGCGAAACGAAGAACACAAGCAAGAACTCGAAAGAACGCAACTCTGAAATTTGGGACAAACTGCAGATGAATGATTAAGCACACGAGTTGGGGTTTCACAAACCGATGAACGGCGACTGTCAATGGACAGAATTAATCTAAGCAAAACCCAAACCCTAATTTGGGTGACGGCTACTGATATATAGAGTTTAGGGGCGTGCAAGACCCCCTGGACGCGCCCCTATTGGGCTCCAACACGATACATGGCCCAAAGACCGAAATACGGTGGCGCAGCACCAAAACAGATTCTGGACGTCATATTGTTTCGACGATTCCCGTGGACTCCTGACGAATTTGGACCTCATACTGGTGCCATTGGAAGCGTCTTGAAATTATCTTTCCAACGATATAAAGATCGTCCAATTCGAAGCCCGTATGTGACCTCGGCGTCCGTTTTAGTGCAGGCTGTCCCTGGACTCCGAAACCGACTTGAACTCGAATCGGTTTGGGCCTCCATCTTGACTCCAACGCCGTGGCTGCTCCTCCACGCCTCCAAGTCGTCCTCCAAGTCCTTGCTGGTCCTCTCCTTGATTCCTAAGAATAACAAAGTCATTAAGTAGCAATCTATTCTCAAGTTCATCAAAAGAATTGCTTAGGAACGAGCTCACCTGTAAATTTAGTTGTCGTGCGCTGAGCTCTTGTGATTGGACCGTGAATGTTTAGCGGAGGATCATCTTGTGCATCCGAAGAAGTGATGTCCTCATCAGAAACTTTCTTTTATAAAAAAGTAACGTGACATTTCCAAATTATAAGTCGTTTTTGACATTTTTTTTTTTTCAAAAACGACTTTAAAAATATGTTAGTATAGTTACATGAAACATAGAAAAAAAAGTGCGTGAGCTTAACTCATGAAAAGCTAGCTTATCATTTTCTCTCCTTATTGAATAACATATTTTGCTAGAATGTCCAACACGTGGAGTCTACAAATCTTACTGTGCTTCAGAAAATCAAGGAGGAGGTGAGAGTGTGGATCATGGCTACCACCGTTTGCAATTTTGATTGCCCCTCTCTTTGTGGAGGTCTTTTTCCTCTGTCGTTTCATCTTTTTGTTTCTTTGTATTTTGCTTTAACCTAGCGAAAATCCATACTTTTGTAATGGTACCATATTTTTTATTACTATATAAATTTGCCAAACAAGAGTAATAAAAACTATATATTTTTTTTCTGAGCCTTGCAAGCATTGGGCTGGGCTGGGCTTGGGCTCGATTTTGGGACTAATTGGGCTCCCCTTTTCAAGGGCAAACAGAAGAGTGGCATGCATGCAGCAGCAGCGGGTTCCCCGCCAAACTCGCGGCGTCCTCAATTTTCGCGCCATGTCTCTGTCTCTCTTATCCCACGGCCGGTCACCAGGGCCATTGGTTGACGCCATCGACGCCATGCCCTTGTCCTCCTCCACCTCCACCTCCGCCACGACCACCACCAGCACCGCCGCCCGGAGATGTCGTACACGTTCCCCACGCAGCCCATCGTGGCACCGGCCAAGAAGAAGGACACCCGCAACGACGCCGCCGACGCCGCCGTGAAGCACTGCAACCCGCTCTCGTCGAGTCAGCACGGGACGGTGGCCGTCGCCGTCGACGGCGACAGGGGCAGCCAGTACGCGCTCAAGTGGGCCGCCGACAACATCCTCTCACGCTCCCGGCCTTTCTTCCTCATCCACGTCCGTCGCAAGCCCACCTTCCTACAGGGCACCGGTACGTAATTAGCAGCAAGGAGAAAAATCTGGTTCCTTGATTATTGAGGGGGTGGTTTATCCCAAATTTTGTCGGACGATCGATCAATTGTTCATAAATGCAATCTTGATTCGATTCATCAGCAACAATTACAGTCAGGCGTGTTGCTGAATGTCTGAATTTCTGATTGCCATGTGTGCAGGTGGTAAGCAGTTCGCAATATCACACGTGCAGGATGACATTCCGGCCGATCTTAATGCTCAGATGGATCTTCAGGCTAGAGATCTGATGATCCCCTTCCAGTGTTTCTGCAGCAGAAGAGGGGTATGCACCATCACAACCTTTCCTTGTAGTGAAACACAATGTTCAGCGGGTTCTTTTTCTGCATGTGAATTTATATAGGAAAAAAACAGGCAATGCAGCTGTTTCTACAAGTGTCCCTTTCTCTGATCTCCTGTACATAATGAATATACAACGATTTGTTACTTAATAAACCTTTTGTCTGACTTACTTTAATATCTACAGTTGCAATGCAGGGAAATTGTCCTGGATGGAGCAGATGTGTCCAAAGCGATTGCTGATTTTGTTGAGACCAACAAGGTTGATAAGTTAGTACTGGGATCAGCATCCAGGAATGCATTTACAAGGTAGGGTATAAATTCTTAAACAAATCGTATACACAATTCTATTTCTCAAACTATTCCATTGGTATACCAACCATGCTCTTCAATAAGCTGAGTGCATGTTTTCCCTTGCTTTTTCCAGAACAATATGGAAACTGGATGTGCCAACATCTCTCACAAAATCTGCACCGAGCTTCTGTTCAGTGTATGTGATAGCGAAAGGAAAGATTTCTTCTTTCAGGCCTGCCACTTATGCAACTGACACAGGCAAAAAAAGATTTGAAATCTGATCTGCCTGGACACAATCTTTTCAAGGTGAGTTTAAATTTTTCTTTCCATCTGCAAAAATGATCATCTTTGTCAGCTGTAGGCAGGCTACTCTTGTTGCAAATTTTCAACCCTACATGAAAACAGTGAGTTTTTTTTTTTCACAACCACGTCGAAATTGTCTTCTGGTCAACATCTATCCTCAATTTGTTTTAGATTTGCACTGATAAATTATTTGAAACTACTTTTTTTTAAGAAAATTTGTCTGTTTCTTTCACAACATTTGAACTCTGCTCAAGCCTATACCATTACCAGTACGTGCTCTGATGCCCATTTATGCCAGTTCTGATGAATCAACAGAAGATGGAAGCTCATTGTCATCAGATCGACAACGGCATAGCGACTCTTCATCTGTACAAACAGCATCTTCATGCCCAAGTGGATTCCTAGACGATATTGATAATGGCTATAGACACCCATTGCTTTCTGTACATACGGAAAATGAACAAGCATCTCATGCTCCACATAGACGATTCCTGGGATTTGATGACTCAAGCCTCAAGGATAGCACTCTAAATCCTGGATACAATGTCTACAGTCCACTGTCACCAACGGCAAGTGAAACAGAATCAAATTACTGCCATCTAACACTATGCTCTCTACACTTCCACATGCTATCTGTTGTTTTGAAGATCCATTCATTTGCAAAAAATGTTATTGTTACATGTGCACGCAATGCTTACCAACAGCGTATATATGATCTGCAGGAAGATGATGAAGTCGAACTAAGTCTCTTTAGGATTGAACGGAAGCAAAAAATGCAGGTATTATTGGTACCTTGTGCTTGCTACTTACACTATATAAAATGATTGTGGATAATTTCTAATCTGAACTTAATCTGAAGCAATCATTTTGGCCACAGTTACCTATTTGGGCCTGATGGTGTGACTGAAAATTCATGTGCATGTTTTGAACAGGAACACAAGGAGATGGCCAGAAACCCAGAAGGCTCTTCCATCCCCCCAGCTCACAGAAACAAACCCGAGGCAGAAGCATGTTCTCAGTCAGCAATTGGCCCAAAGCATAAACTCCTGACCCTTGACACAGAACATGATTCTCAAGATATCATTCACCCGATCTTGAGACGCTGGCCCCCAATTAGCTCGCCTAGAGATGACACCAGCACCGGGTCTCCTCCGGAAGAGATGCGCAAGCTTGATCTCAAGCTTAAATCCTTGCCAAAGCCAATTGAGACTAAAAGGATGCTAGAGTGCCTGCCTACTAGGTTCGAGTGCAGAATATTTACGGCAGACGATATCACCAAGGCGACTAATCATTTCGCCGACGAGCTCAAGATTGGGGAAGGAGGTTATGGACCAGTCTACAAGGCCACACTGGACAACACTCTTGTGGCCATCAAGATCCTCTATTCTAATGTAACTCAGGGACTGAAGCAGTTTCGACAGGAGGTATTTATATGCTCAAAGCTGATTTTTTTGGAAGAAAGCATATCCATGAATAAATAATCTTCTCATCATTCGTCAGGTTGAGCTGCTGAACAACATTCGTCACCCGAACATGGTGCACCTGATCGGGGCGTGCCCGGAGTACGGGTGCCTGGTGTACGAGTACATGCCGAACGGCAGCCTGGAGGAGCGGCTCTTCTGCCACTCGGGAACGCCGCCGCTGCCATGGCATCTCCGGTTCAGGATCGCCGTGGAGATCGCGAGCGGCCTGCTGTACCTGCACAAGATGAAGCCCGAGGCGTTCGTGCACCGCGACCTCAAGCCGGGCAACATCCTCCTGGACGGCGACTTCGTGACCAAGATCGGCGACGTCGGGCTGGCGCGCATCATCCCGCCGTCCATCGACGCGACGACGCAGTACCGGGAGACGGCGGCGGCCGGCACCTTCTGCTACATCGACCCGGAGTACCAGAAGACGGGGCTGGTGTGCACCAAGTCCGACGTGTACGCGCTGGGCGTCATCTTCCTGCAGATGGTCACCGCCAGGGAGGCCATGGGGCTAGCGTACGCCGTCTCCGACGCGCTCGAGGAAGGCACGTTCGCCGACCTCCTGGACGCCAGAGTGACCGGCTGGCCGGTGCAGGAGGCGCAGGCGTTCGCCGAGCTCGCGCTCAAGTGCTGCGAGATGCGGCGCAGGGACCGGCCCGACCTGGAGACCGTCGTCATGCCTGAGCTCATCCGGCTGCACCGCCTCGTCTCGCCGTCGGAATACTCCTCTTCGTCTTCCATGGATCAAGCTCATCACCGTTCAGCAAGTGACAAGGTGATTAAAATTCTCCAACTGATAATATATCTTGAGATATATAATCATGCATGCTATCACCTAGTGTAGCTAGTCTAGGCAGCAGGGATGGATTATGGATATATATATATATATATATATATATATATATGTTGAAGTTTGTGATCGATTACTGCAGGATTTGTGTTTGGACAATGACCTGGTTGACATTCTCAGTGAGGGTACTTTGAAGGGAGGAGCATCGTTTGCAGTATAAACATGCATGACGAGGACCACAAGTAGCTGGAATTAATCTGCTCTTCTTCTAAACATATACCACCGTAGGTAGCCTGGAAGTTTTTTTGGTGACTAAGTATGCATGTCTGTCTCTGTCTAGCCATTATATTCTGGAAATGTAATGTGGATGAACCATGGACCTGTAAGTGAAGAACAAGTTTGTTCTACTATTTGTCAGTTGAGGAATTGAGCGCAGATTCTTTTGTTGGTGGGTAAGATATATGATGGAAGATAATGAGTTAGTACCTGAAAAAATATGATGGTAAATCAAGCTTCCTATGCATATATAGTAGGAAGAAAATGTGTATTTGGTGTGCTTAATTTCTTGGTGAAAGGGAGGGACATGCCATGCCCATGCCCATGCCCCTAGCTCCTTGTAAACTAGGAGTATATGGATGGTTCCGTGAACAGTGTGGTTCCAAACAACCTACTAGAAACGTACAATGCACACATCCAAAACATACAAAAATAGTGACAAAACCTACCTAACACACCGACGATGCCTTATCTTTTTCTCTTCCAAATGGAGATCGAGTTGTGCCTTGCTGATTCCAGTAGTTAGCAAGTGATAAATAAGACACGTCGGCGGAGATCTTCGTTCTCAGCTCGCACCGTGCTAGCTTAGCTCCCTCATACGAGTCTCTCCCCGTCCGTGAAGAGAACAACACGGACGCATGCCTGCTAGCTGCGTCCAGACCCACCGGTGCCAAAGCTCGCCTTCGCCTAGAGCTGCTAGCTGTTGGCAGAGGACGGCCAGCGGCTTCCGATCGAGCACGCTGCAATGAAGGTGACCAAATGCAACCAGATCAAACCCACCGTGCTCGTCTATCTTTGATGAGCAAAAAATCAAGAGAGACCCAGTTGGATAAAAAAAATCAAGAGACCCAGTTGGATAAAAAACCTTTATTACTATCAAAATCTTAGACAAAATCTCTATTCATATCAATACTTCTTGGAGTCGGCTACAAAATCGGCTAAATGCATTTGTTCAATGCAACGCCCAAAAAAATTTTGTATAAAGAATAGTTTGATTTGAGATGTTGAATGGTGCATGACAACATCAATAATACTACAAACACAATAAACAAAAACTTCGTCTAAGTGACATCTGCAGACGCCGTCTAAGCACTCATGACTACCAAACTACATTGGCCATGTACATTGTCAGTGCACTGGAATGGAATGGAATGGAATTCGAACAGATTCAGCACAGAACCAGATGCCCTTCAAACACAACACCAGCGAACCAACAAATGCAGCAGTAGACACAGAAGGATGAGTCAACATAATAACATTAATTAAGGCAGACGTTCTGCACCTTAAACATCATTCCTCCCATTCCCAACAAGAGTCACCAAGAAAATGCAAATCTCCCAAAGATACAGCACAACCATTTTAGACATGGTTAGCTCGGATTCGTCAAAGTCCATACGAAGCCTGCTTCATCCCACAGACACAGGTGCATTCCTGATCCAGCCTGACAATCATCCTTCTTCAGAGCAGCTACACGCCACAAAATTCATGATGCCCTATGCTGACCCAACGGTGCAGCCCATTGTTGCTCTATGATTAACATGGACAGTACAGATGATAGCACTGTAACCTATTATGGAGCAAATGTAAAAAAAAAAAGAGAAGGAAAAAGAAGTTGCCCGAGAACATAACCTACTGTCATTGAAAAGGAAAGTTTCAATGAAGATGTGCAAGTCAAATACTTCAATGAAATTTCCAATGAAGAATCAATGCAACGATCTGCAACGAAAGAATGGGACAGAATATGCTTCCTACAAAGCAAATGGTAAGATCTTGCAGTTCCTTAATGCCACAGGTCCATGCAGAAACCAGAAGGCATGGAAGGCCGCTTTTTGCTATATATCCTCTCTGAGAAGCTGTCGACGAGTTGGCCAGAAAGACTGACAGGGTCTTCAATAAGAGTATCCACATAGACACTAACTATCTTTCTCTCTTGCGGGGTGGCACGCAAGCTAAACCATGTAAGAAACTTCACCCTGAAGTTCGTCTCGATATAGCCCTCACACTCCAGCCACCTGACCACCTTTACACAGTACTCAAAGGACACTTCAGAGCAACTATCCTTGTGGCCAAGGTCCTCCATTTTACCAGATGTTCTTTTGTTTGATGAATTGCCCGGTTCCCTTTCAGGCCTTGAACGGCCATTTTGAACAACGTTGTCACAAGGTTTGGGTTTCAAGCCCTTTCCACCATTCTCCTTGCTGTTTTCGACACCTCTTGTTGCAATTGCAACAGGTGGCACAGAACCAGCATATCGAGGTCCAACAATCACCAACTCATTTCCAGCCAGTACATTCGATGTATCCTGTGATCTAGGAACTACAGTTCTTTGATTGTGTTCTAGTGGGTTTGACTCCCTATGAAGCACTGTTTGAACACAAGCATTGGGTTCCTCATCCAAGGCTGAGGCTGAGAGCCCAGGTGCTTCTTCCAGCTCAGTGACTTCTGTTACCCCATCTGCAGCCACCTGTATATTTTGCAAGTCATCAATGCGTTCACTGGGGTGATGAGATGCTTTATCTGAATCTAGGATCTCAGGATTTTCACAGTACTCAAAATCACTTTCAGGGGACTTGTTTAGATCAGCATAAACAGCAGTATTATTGTTTGAGTCAACACCCTCTGAGGAAGGATCAGACTGGCCATCACTGTTTGCCTTTGGGCTCTCACTATTTTGTCCTAGTCCAGTACCACCTGGCATTGAACCCCTTGGATCATCCTTTTGACAGCTTGTCTTCATTCTAATTTCCCATGACCCCAACTCGATTGAATTCTTGAAAGCAATAACCTTAAAGATATAGCTTGTAGCCGCTGTAAGCCCAGTGACAGGTAATTTTTCCGATGGCGCAAGTATTATGCCACTCGGATTTGACAGGTACGATTCAGTAACAGCCACTCGGTGCCAGATATTAAACGAAGTTGCCTCTTGGGCAAGCACAGGACAGTGAACCAAATCCAAAAATATCACAACAGATGTTGGGGTTATAGCTTCAAGCTTTATAAAGTTTGGTGGTATCATAGAGGGTCCTGAAAATGGAAACATGGATCAATTAGTCAAATTCCATTTGTTTATGTGGATGTCAAACATAAAGGGTACAAAACATACGCTGAATTCTTGAACTAGCAGGAGTTACATCCGAGAACGTTGATTCCATAGCATCTATTGCTTGAGCACAAAGTTTCTGAACTTCAGCACCAACAGTAAGTCGACTGACAATTCCTCGACCCATATTTGGAGCTCCAGATAAAGGACCAACCTCAGCCTCCAGTTTCTTCAATGCTGTATCAACAATCTCATGCAATACCAAATACTTCTCTGTGGACATGAGGATCTTATGACTGAGATAAATCCGATGACACAATACATCCAATCGCCGAGCATCTTTTGCTGTTACCAGTTGTTTCTTCCAGGACCTGAGAAATGATAAAGGGATTTAATAGTCATGTGCTAGCTCAGCATGTTAACACTACCAAAATGGTTTTCACAAAAACGGCTCTTCCAAATTCACGCACTCCAATCAATCGAACAGAGCAGTATCAGGTAATTCAAATGAAATGGCTAACAACAGATGATTGTTCTAACATCCAATTCTCCATGATATGTCCATATTTACATGTACATCGGACCTTACCAACTCAAATGCTCAAATTTTATCAAACTAAGAACTCATCCATTCCATACCTTTAAACTAGAGCAGTAAGATCCCTTAAGAGATAAAAGCTAGAAAAGGTTGAGGACCTGTTTTCATAGTCTGCTACCTAAAATACTCGCATCATAAAACTGCATGTCCTGACAAACAAATCTTACTCGAGGGAAACTGGATGAATGGATCACTCAACAAGGTAGACTATCCACAGCAATAGCACATTGCATAAAGTTAAAGCATGACAGGTTGATTCTAAACCTAACTTTTTTTCTTTACCTGTGAGCATTCTTTCCCTTGATTAATTAAATGATGATAGTACAAGGATAAATCCCTAAGAACAGAACAGCAGAGCTAGAAGAAAGTTCTATGAAGACACATTTTGATGAAAAATATCAAAAGCTAAACCTCACGACTATCAAACAAATTTCAATTGTTCAATCAGTGCAAGATATGCTGGAAGCTCAGACTAAGATACGAGGCAATAAAACTGGAAAAACAGGAACCAAAAATTAAAAAAAAAAAAAAAGAATCAAATTGCATAAAAACTGTATAACAACAAGATGCTGCAGAACAGTACCCAAGCAAATCATTCTGTTTCCAACAACGAGTGCAATAATAGGCACCATCAAGTTTCTTGCATTGTCCACTCTGTTGAATACCAGTTCTTTCATCCTTTAGAGCACATTCAAGATGACATGAAAAACCACAGGTATCCTTTTGTAAGTGTTGGTCAGAACCACCACGACAACCAGAGGCTTGGGTCCTTGTTATCATCGTAATTGAAACAAATGCAACATGAACAGCGTCTGCAAAATTTGTCCCTGAGAATAGCCCTGCAAGCTAAATTCTGGCAGAAGCGTGGATTATTAGGTGGCCCAGTTACATCAGATGCCGCAGAGTTGTTTGTGATAATCGGTAATCGTGATGGATTGTCACTCTTTCTCGGTCGTTTGGCAGGAGACTGATGGTTAGTTGTATTTGGCTCAGGAATTGACTCTCGCTCTTTCTGTTTCTCTTTATCTTTCTCTTTCTCTTTCGCTTTATCTTTCTCTTGTACATGTTCCACAGGACCAGATGATTTTCCAGACACCACCCTGAAGAGATAATCTAGCATTCTCTGTTTGGATAAACCAGTATATTTCCTCTCCCTTCCAAGATCAGAACAAAGAATCTCTACAATTTCCGACGGGTCCATGACTGGAGCCTGTCAGGAGCACTTTCTGGGCTCTTTGATAAATCACGAACGAGTTCTCGCTTTTCATCCACACTCATCAATCGACATTTAGCAGGATCAATCACTGGTCCTGGAGTAATAAATAGCACAACATATTACCATCCATTCAATATATACAAAATAGAATTCAAGTTTTTGCAGCACTAATAATCTTAGATAGTGCACCAATATGCTTAAAATATAGCAGAAGCATGTTTGGAAGAAACTTTGTAGTCATAAATCACAATAACAAATCAAAGTTGGAAGCCCAGAATAGAAACTTTAATTTTATTATATCCCATAAAGTATCCAAGGAATACTGGTTGCAAGGAAGTCATTCCAACATAATCCTAGAACCTGATAAACATACAAGAAATAGTGTTGGAACAGAATCATGTGTAACAAGCTTTATATGTGGTTTTTATAAGATAACAAATACCCTAGCAAAAATGATTGTTATTAACTTATTAAGGCTCACTTAAGCGCCAGAGCAGTATAGGGGTGACACCATGCCTGACAACTTGACTAACATCACGTAAGTCCCCAAATTCATTGCTTTGGCGTCCAAATAACGGAAATAACTTTTAGTGGCACTGTATGAGGTGTCATCGGCGGATAAAAGCGGGAGAAGAAAGGGGGAAACAGCAGGAGATACCGGAGGGAGACAAAGACAGGCGGAGCATAGGAGAATTAGAGCACGAGACAGGTAAAAGCGTTCGGGAGACAGAGTGGGATATCTGAAAGCTACCACCAGTAGGAGTTATCCTCCCTTAATCCAGTAGCACTGGTGGACTTTCCGCCTCCAGCCGCAGCGGCCGCCCTGGTCAATGCAGCAGCAGGGTACAACTCCTCCAGCTCACACTGCAGTAGCAAGGGGCCACTTTCTCCAATCCAGACTGCACAAAGGGGGTTTTTCGCCTCCACGGCTCCACCCCATGCACCGGTGGCGTCGGCCGCCTCCCCCTCCAGCAGTAATGAGCATACGTCTGCTGGCCTTTTTCCCCCTCTTTACCCTAGGCAGATAGGTTTGCGGAGGCTGTTGGGCTTCTATGTGTTACTTGCCCTAGTGGCATTTTTCCTTTCTCTCCTCAATTTTACATCATATTTGTAGATCCCTCCCCGCACTGCTATTATGATTTATAGAAAAAAGTAATGCTGGACCCAAAAGAAAGAAAAAAAGCATGCAAATAAATTCCATAAATATAAAAAAGTAATAATAACACTAGTACAATTTCCCACTATATATATATATATATATATATAGGCCTTTCATAACTGACCATTTATAATAGACTTGCATGGCACTTCTACATAACTCAGATTCAGGCACCACATACGAGGCATTTTTATGCAGCTATCAATGTGTTCCACATATATTATTAGCTAGTGTCAGTAACATTCTACTTGTGCAGCCTCTACGTATAGACAGCAACAATGGAAGGCAAGAAATACACTCTGCTACGAGACTTAAATCAACACACGGCTGCCTCCATCAACCTAAAGCGGCCTCAACAACAAGGCAAACAAAGCAGACTGTGCGAATAAAACCCACACAGCCAGGTCAACACGGTTGGAATCACCGAATGGACATTGAAATTCACAAACCACAACAATAGCCCCCAGCATATTAGGAACATTAGCTAGTATTAGGAACCTTTTACTTACATAGCCTCTACCTATAAACAGCAAAAGTGGAAAGCAAGATACACACTCTGCTAAGAACATAAACCCTCTGTAAACCTCCGTCAACACAAGACTACCTCCGTCAACCCAAACTGGCCACACCAACAATGCAAAAAAAAGAAGCATTTGCAAATAATAATCCTACACAGCCAGGCCGACATGTAATCCTACACAGCCAGGCCAACACGATCAGGATCACCCAATGGGCATCCAAATGCACAAACTGCAACAGTATCCCCCAGCATATATTATTAGCTAGTAGTATTAGGAACCTTGTATATGCGTATCGTCAACCTATAGACGGCATCAATGTGCAAGAAACACACTCTGCTAAGAAACTTAAACCCTCTGTAAACCTGTATATAACAAATGAAATCAACACACAGCTGCCCCCAATCAACCTAAAGCGGCCAAACCACCAAGCACACAAAGCAGTGCATCCGAATAAAACTCAGACACACCCTATCAACCTAAAGCGGCCATACCACCAAGCACACAAAGCAGCGCATCCGAAATAAAAGTCAGACATGACCAGGTCAACTTGATCTAGATCACCCAAATCCACAAACTGCAACAGTAGTTCCTAGCATAATATTATTCGCCAGTATAAGGAACCTTCTACTTGCGTAGCCTCTACCTACAGACAAGACAGCAACAATGGAAAGGAAGAAACACACTCTGCTTCTGGTAAGAAACTTGAACACTCTGTAAATAAATCTGTATAACAATCGAAAGCAACCCACAGAATCCTCCATCAACCTAACGCTAACGCGGTCACACCACCAAGGCAAACAACGCGGCGCATCTCCGAATAAAAATCCCACACGGGCCAGGTCAACGTGATTGGAATCACACCACAGGCATCCAAGTCGACGAACCGCAACAGTAGCGGCACGCCCCCAGCAGCTGAGGGGGCGGTAGCCACCACCGACCCAGGCCAGGCCTTTCTCCCGTCGTGCCGAAAAGAGATACTTTGCTACCACCACCAGACCAGCACCGGTGGGTACCAACAAGGCAACGAACGAGGCGGCGGCAGCCGTGGACACGTTACTACATCCATGGACAAGGACGTAAAGGCACCGAATCCACCGGTCGCCCCCTCGCCGCACTCGCCACGGGCGAAACGGCCGCAATGCGCGTAGCCACCGCCACATGCACACGAATCTAACGTTACCGGAGCCGGAACCCGAGCCAGCGGCGCCGTACCCCGTCCCTCACCCCACATGCGGCGGCGACTAGACGAACCAACCAACCAACCAACCCCGCCAGCAATTCAAGCGCCGGAACCGCCAGGCCCCGTGCATGCACGATAAATCTCGGATTCGCGGCGGCGGGCGCGCGAGTGACGTAGGAGAGCCCCGCCGCCACCCGCTAGCGCGCGCGCGAGAGAGAGAGAGACAGCGCCATGGAACCTCGACCGGAGGAGAGAATCCCGCTCCGCATGGCCCAATCGGCCCCGGCCACGCGCGGAACGAACCACCGGCCGCGCGGATCGAGACCGCGGGCGTGGAGAAGTAGTACGAGGGGGAGAACGGGAGAGGCGCTGACCTCCGCGTGGGGATCCATGGCCGAATTGCCCGACCGCCGGACGACCCGCCGGGGACGAGGAGGAGGAGGAGGAAGGAAGGGTTGGGGAGGTGGGTTGGGGACGAGAGATCTCTCCTCTCCTCTCCTCCCGCTCGTCTGCTCCCTCTCCTCGCGTGGACTCCCTCCTCTCCTCTCTCCTCGGCTGGAGGTGAGTTGCTGCTGGCTGTGGCTGCACGCGAGGTTAACGCCGAGCCTTGGGACTACTGGGCACGCGGATCAACGACGCGCCGCTTTTGCGGTGGACACCCTCGAGTCCCCACGTATTCCGGAGTTGCCCCTCCCGCTAGCTGCTTCTTTCGTTGAACGGGCGACGGACGTGACGAGCCCTTGGGATGCGGTTGGATTAACTTTGTGACGGTATTATTGCGGTCAAATTTTGTTAGGCGAAAAACAGGGAGAGCGCGGTTGGTTTTAGTTTAGCCGAGGTTGAGTGGTAGACGACGGAGTACAACGTCTCCTACTGATTTGAGACTTCAGTGAGAGGTTGGTTGGTGGGCAAATAAACCGGCGAGGCTAGCTAGCTAGAGGTGTAGTGTAGGGGTACCCATGATGATATGATGTCTCTATGCCGTATAGGTGATGTAACAACGACAACACATACACTAGTGTGTTAGTACAATTAGATGAGGACGAGAGTACGTTCACGTATAGTACACGTGTGGCATGTGTTGGATGCGGCTGTGTCAGGGAAACTTGTGTGATTGTGAGGTACTTTAAAACGACTATTAGTGTTAGAGGATATAGATCAAATTTGTACGAATATCTTCGTTTTCTTATTTCTCCTCCATTCATTGCCAACAATAATATATATGAAGCTTGTTGTCAAAAAAAAAAAAAATATATATGAAGGTCATGCCTCCGCACATATGCTGAAAATGGTGTGGTTTATTACATTGACTCGAAATAATTGGAGAAAAATAGTAGAAAGCTACTAATTAAAAGCGTGCTACGTGGTTACAGCTATATAAAAATAATAATAGCAATAGATGTGGTATGTTAAAAGTTGCAATGAATGTAATTGTTATTATTATTATTGTCTCCATGAGTATATATGGATAGCATTTATTTGGTTAATATCACAGCTTCATCTAGACATGTTGCTTTTGTCCAAGTGTATCTTATAGCATCCAATAGTTCGGTTACTTAAAACCCTATTTTTGTTAGCTTCAAATTAAAAAAAATGCTAATTGATAGATTGATGAATGTTAGAAAGTCTACAAGCAAAATTATTGAATTATAATGCTTTGACATACAAATCACAGGTGGATACATATTAGGATCTGTTTATTTTAGCTTCCACATATTAAGTAATAGTGTATAAGGCACATTCCATGGTCTAAAAACTAAATAAGTAGCTATTGTTGTAGTTATAGATAGACAAGAATGGCATGTTACGTGCTCCTCTATAGGTCGCTCTAGCTCAGAAAAAGATAAACAAAATTAGCTCTAATCATGATTACATGCATGAGATAATTAACACAACATAGCATATATCATTCCATTGTGAAACAACCATCACACACTACTCCTATGTATTAGTACTACCTATACACTCCGATTTTTATATTAAAGAACCACCGTTGGTCCTCACTCTCGTATTACGTATTATCGAAACTTCGGTATGACGTATAACGCCTTATACGGTTGCACCTGATTCTTGTCATGACTAGAACAGATAAGACACCGATTTAATGGGTAGCGGGCCTAGCGGCATATGACTACACGCAAGCTGATGAAAGACAATAAACACTAAGACAAGGATGACATATAATTGTTTGCACAGTTGCATCTAGCCCTCATTATACCTAGAAAAGACAAGAAGCCAGTTTAGTGGGTAGCAACACATGAGTACACGAAAGTTGATGAATGATAGTTAGCAATGGAATTATAATTTGGCTAAGAAGAAAGGGAAAAAACAGAGTGAGTTTGCACGGATGTATGTGTTTTTGTCTTTTATTTATGCTACGACAAGTATGTAAACGTTTAAGACAAGTGACGTACTAAAGTGATAATAATACCTTGCACCGTTGCACCTAACTTTTAAGGACTACATCTTGTTTTTGTGTCATTGCTCATAGACCTTAAGACAAGCAAAATTATCAAATTACAATGCTTTGACATACGCATCACGGATGGATACATATTGGGATCTATTTATTTTGGCTTCCACGTTTGTAATAGCATATAAGGCACATTTCATGGTCTAAAAACTAAATAAACATCATCTAAAATGTATGATGTGGTAGCCGTTGTTGTAGTTATAGATAGACAAGAATGGCATGTTACGTGCTCCTCTATAGGCCGCTATAGCTCGCAAAAGCTAAACAAAGTTATTAGTTCAATCGTAATTACATGCATGAGATAAATCAACACAACATAGCATATCATTCCATTGTGAAACAACGTACCATCACAAAACTACTCCTATGTATTAGTACTATACCTACACTCCTTTTTTTTTTTATTAAAGAACCGTGGTCTCTTATTACTATCAGCAAACCCTTAAAGACAAGTATGACGTAGAACTTACTACACGGTTGCACCTGATTCTTGTCGTGACTAGAACAGATAAGACACTGATTCAATGGGTAGCGGCATATGACTACACACAAGCTCATGAAATATTTTAAACACTAATTAAGACAAGGATGACATATAATTGTGCGCATAGTTGCATCTAACCCTCATTACAGACTAGAAAAAAAAGACAAGAAGCCAGGGTTAATGGGTAGCAACACATGAGTACACGAAAAGCTGATGAATGATAGTTAGCAATAGAATTATAATTTGGCTAAGAAGAAAGGAAAAAAAATAGAGTGAATTTTCACGAATGTATGGGTTTTTGTCTTTTATGTATGCTACGACACCTATGTAAATGTTTAAAACAAGTGTGGCATATAAAGTGGCGATAATGCCTTGCACCGTTGCACCTAACTTAACTTTTAAGGACTACATATTGTTCCTATATGTATCATTGCTCATAGACCTTAAGACAAGCGGGGCGTATAACGTCTTACACGCTTATATTGGACTCTCGGGGCTTCCCCAATGCATGCTTTTTGCTTGTAGCCTCAAGTGCCATGTAGGATCGGATAAAAAAAGTAGGTGCTTTATTCTTTGTCATAGTGACTGCGAAGCTACATGTGCTTAAGGAGAGAGAAGATGGTCCATCTTTGAAAAAGTAGAGGGAGAGGAAATAAAGGTGTGACATGATGAAAGCAAAAAGGTTATGTGCAAGCCACAAGTAATAATTTTTTGCATTGTGTAAATAGTAGTCTCAATATTTCTCCATCTACATGTAGATCACTTTATTTTTATTGGAACCACTACCACTTGTATGCATGCATCTCTTTCTTTTGTGATCAGGCCGAAGCGCATTTCTCATGCATACTCTTGATATCACTTTTGGTAATAACGTCTTAAGAGATGTGTGAGTTGTAACGTCATGCGCGGTTGTACGTACCTGATCATCGTCGTGGGCCGTGGCTAGAGAAGACAAGACATGGATTTAATGGTACGTAGCGGGGACATGAGTACGTACGTAGTACACACAAGCTGATGAAAGATGGTACGTACGTAGGAGTACTCGTGTTTCAACAACTACGGACGCTGTATAATTGTCCCGGCCGGTCCATATGGCACCAAAGCCATGCCAGTGATGCCACCCGTCTCCCACGTGCCTGGGTACCCTTGGGCCTGGTCCTGACAGGCGGGCCCGATCCATACCATAGCCCGGGCGTGCGCAGGCAAGCAGGCCAGTCAGGTCAGGTCAGGCTTTAATCGTCCTGCTCGTGCCATGCCAACCAACTGCCCTGCGCCACAGTGTGCCAGGAGGCAGGCACCAGCACAGCACAGATGCAGAGTGACCCAGAAGCAAATACGCCGGACCGGAGGGGCCTCCCCGCATATATCGTAGGATAATAGGACGCGCGCTAATCATCAGCACTAATCATAATCGCGTTGGTGAAGCCAGCAAGCAAGCAAATGACAGCAGGCAGGCCCAATATGAATTGGGAGTAGGGTGGGATAAAATATTATTTTATCCGGATGAGAGAGTTTACGGGAGGGAGGGAAGGGGACTAGTAGGATTTGTTAATTAATTAATGGCATTATAGAGGAGGAGAGGAAGAGGAGGTGGTGGGCTGGCTAGCTACTGGTGCAGTGTGAGTGTGTGACCAAAGAAGAGGATGGAGAGGGCGTGGGTTAATTAAATTAATGGAGGTGGTGTGTGAAGATGCGCGCCAACGAACCCCACCGCGAAGCGCCAACGCCTCGCGAGTGGCGTTGGTGTCTGTTGGTTGGGGGTGCGCCCGGGGGGCATCGTCTTCCGTGTCAGGACGCGACGTGCCTTCAATTCACTCCGATCCTGGGAGCCACGCCTGCAGCGGCAGCCACGGAGTCGGAGTGGCTGCCATGTGGACCTTGCTAGCAGGGGACCGGGGACAACGCCACCACGGTGCAGACGTGCAGTATCCCGACGGACGGCGTTTCAACCGTTCCGTTTCCGTGCTTGTCTGTTTGCTTTTCATCACCAGGGCAGGGCAGGGCAGGCATTCCATGCAGGCGATGGCAATTGATAATCATCGAGTTGGCCCGGCCGCCGCCCGGCCGGCTTATATTAGCGAGAGTTGCTTACACGCCATGAATTGAAAGACTAGTACTTAGCGTAGTTGGAAAATGGTGACATGTCACATAAGTCTCCTACGTAATCATATCATATATATCATCCTCCTACGTACTGTGTACGTAACACGTACACCTATACCCATATTAATAATCTGATGGAGAGCCCACAATACTGATACTGTTTGCTCCTGCTCGCGATCTATGGGTTTCGTAAACTCCGTAGTGAAACAACTTTACAAAAATTTCTGAAGCGTTATTTCGTCATTTACAAGTTTGTGCTCTCACCTTTTTCTCCTCTTCTTCACTTACGATAAGAATTTGTGGAAATGAAATTATGTTCCTTGTCAACAAAAAAACTTTACCAAAAAAAAAGGAACTATAATTTCTGAAGCATTATTTCTTCATGCATGTGCTCTCACCTTTTTTTTCCTCTTCTTGGAGAAAATTTGTGGAGCTACGTTCGTGTGGGATCAAAAATGTAAAGTTTAAAAAAACGCGGGGCGAATCGTCGCAAACAAACAAACTCTATATATACCGTTGCAAAAGATTAAAAATCGAATTTCTTCTCACCGTCATCAGCATCTAATTAATCTAAGTGGACTGCACATACATTGAATAAATGAATGGTTGCGCCGCCGGCAGGTATATAGAAATTATATCTCTACTAGTAGTAGTAGTACAGAGAGAGGAGTACTGTAAATAGAATAGTGTAATAATCTACTACGTGTGCGTGACAGCGAGAGGTGGTGGTGGGCGGCTGTTGTCGTCGCTGTGGCCGCTATAACCGCTATCTACTTGCTACTGCTGATGGAGATGCAACCAGTGTACTGTACGTGTGATGATGGGCTGATGCAATAGAATAGCTAGGCAATGGCAATGACACAATATAATCCACCGGCCCCACCCATGCATATATATCATCCTCTCTTGTTGCACGGAGAGGCAAGAGGCATGCAGACGTCGCTTTCCGCCGGGATATGGATGCCCAAAACGAGAGTTGAGTGATGCTGGGTGCGAGTGTCATTGGCATGGCAATTGACATGGATGGATTGGATACGAGGGAAAGTTAAATTTACATCTAGGTGCACATGCACTCTCCCATTCCTGGCAATGGCATGGTTTTGGAAAGGGAGGGCGGCGCATCGTATCGCATCTCTCTATCTCCACTCGCTCACCTCACCTCACCTCACCGGCGACTTTTTGTTTGCGTGTCCCGTGTTCATTGTTCTCCCACGGAATCCTTCTCCGTCTCGAGGCAGGCGTGTGTGCAGTGTGCGTGCATGAAAGGCAGCAGCCAGCAGTGATCAGATCAGCAGAGGGAGACGACCGGCTCTGATCCGATGTGTCCTGCATGCAGGCAGCCAGGCCCAAATTTTACCAGGCCTGCATGCGTACGTGTCGCCGGTGGAGGCGCCCGCGCCTCACACACACCTTACCCGTATAGGGAGCTGGGATCCTCATGTACATGTACTACGTACTCACCCGTTTCAATATTAAACCAATTTTCAAATTTGTTCAGAGTTGCTCCCTCCCTCCGTCCGTGCCAAAAAGAAAAGAAAGACACTACGAGGTCCACGTGTAATTTTTTTTTCAAGTTTCACTAGATCCATAGAAAATATCAGAAACATTTGTATATCTCCATGCATGTAGATTTATTAGGAGAATATATTTCATGATTCTTCTTAAAAAACATTTTGTTGTCACTGTCTTAATTCCAAGGTCACATCAACAATTTTACTTAGAGTTAACATCTTAATCATTATAGTTTCTATAGGTTAGTACTATCCAAATTATATTGTTTTAGTGTTATAAATGTGTACTATTTTCTTCAAAATCCGACCAATCTTAAGACACTTTGACTTTGAGTAACTCTAAAAGTTGATTTATTTTGAGATGGGAGTAGTAGTAGTTCATACTCCCAGTTGTTTTGACCTTTTATTCTCTACTATGGACCTTTTATTACTGCAAAAGCCTATAAATCTAGCCATATAGCGACGTTCCGATCCATGCTCGAGTGTTCGGAGTCCTAGCTATAGGGGAGAAAGCAACATATTAATGTAGAGTGTATACGCTACTAAAATTATTGGTCATCAAGAGGCTGTAATGTTCGCGTCAACATCCATCGTATTCATGACCCAAAAGGCCAAACATTTTGGGTACCACACGTACTATCACCAATTTATCACTAGGTCCTTTATTGTATCCGTACAAATTTTGGAACATATCCATCATACGTACCTATTTGGCGCTCCATTTATTTTTTGCCTTTCACTTTTGATGAAGGTCTAGATTCTATAACCCCTCTATATATTTGGAATCACAAAGTGCAGCCATCCCACTTATTAACCATATCCCTGTAATAGTGTGGTGGATCTAGGATTTAATGGAACAAGTGGCTGAAGTCATCTTCAAATCTCTAGAGCCCCCTCTTTTCTCTCTTTCATCTCCAAAAAAAAGTTAAGAGAGGCTCTATTGTTATGGAAGTGGTAGGATGAGCTTGAGTCCACACCCGCCCCGACCACTAGGTCTACCTCTGTCCTAAATAAAAAGACATAATTTTGATCCGATCAATGTCGGATTAATTATCTTTGTTTTTATTAATAAATTTATAAAACATTTCAACATCATGAATTGGAATGTAATTTTTTATTAAAAGAACTTCAAATTGATTAATTAGCATGGTGTACGAGAAGGTTGGGACGGAGGGAATACTCGTATATTCATATATATAATCGCAAAATAAATGTTAGTGAGCTTGCCTCGCTCCACGTCGGGGATGCTCGATCGGATCCTCCTCCGGCAAGGACGGAGCCAGCATCCGGGCGGTCCGGGCTCCAACCCGCTATGGACTGCAGATAAGTGGAGCCCCTCCTAATCCCTTCCTTGCATTTTATATATAACTATATAGATTAAATGGAGTTAAGCATGCTTTATTAGGTAAGCATGGTTAGAGCTTCTATAGTGTACGGTTGTAACGGTAGAGATCGAAGAAAACGCAAAAAAGCATGCACACACTTCTCACGTCAACCTCCTGCATCATTTTCATCTACAGTATCGTATTCGTATCGTATCGTTGCATTGCATTGCAACTAGACCCCTCGAATATCTCTCAACTTATGGAGCTGGTGATGGTGGCTGCTGGTGCTGGTGCTCAGGTAAGGTTGCATGCAAATAGGCCATGCAAGTCCCCATCCGACACGATGCAGCAGCAATGCAATCTGCGCCCAGGATCGCCACAGGAGCCAGCGTCGCTTTCGCCTTCGGGGCGCCACACCGCCCAATGGCCTGGCCACTGTCCACTGCTGCACTGTCACTGTGTGGATAAGCTTCAGCTTCAGCTCAACAGCCGTCCATGCTTTTTTACGTACGGCCACGGCCAGCCATCCGGGCCCCACCTTGATCTCTATCATCTGCCAGTCTTGTCATCATAATGACCACGATTAAAACACGTTTCAACGTAGAATAAAAAATTAATAATACTATGGTGAAAATTATACTTTCTTGTAGTCCTGTAATGACAATTTTTTTCTTTCTTCTTCCTTCTTGTTGTCAAAGTTAGGTTTGACTGCCGACCTTTCTTGTAGTGCAACGGCGACGGGGCAGCGGTACAACAAAGTGCAACACCGGTCAAAAGTCAAAGTGAAAAAGTTACTACTAGCTGCCAAGCCTTTGATTTTTCATTTTCACTGACGAAAAACCTACGTACGTCTCACGAGGACCAAAGTGCAAAGGTAAAGATGTACTCTTCGTTTTTCATTTTCACTGACGAAAACCTACTATTCATATTTATAGCTCCAAATTAATTTATTATGAAAATATATTTAAGCATCTAATGATATTTATTTGGTATTATAATTATTTATAATTTTTTTATCTATAATTAGTCAAACTTGGTGGACTTAAATAAGGCGGAGGGAGTACATAAAAAGTTACTAGTAATAAGAACTATATATAAGGTCTAAAGACAAAAAAAAACACACTTAAATGATCGATGCCATGGTCAGATAGATGTTGAGAACAAGACCAATAAATTTGGTACGACATCATCATGACAAGAAAAGTACTCCATTCTCGCATTTGCAGCAGCCGGGAAAGGAGGATCACCATTCTCGGCTCAATAGGGTTTTAGTGGGCCGGAGACAGACAACTAGCTAGGCTTGGTCCAAATCGTGCGTTTTTATCTTTCTTTTTCTAGACTTACGGCCCGGAGATGTTAGGTCCAAATCTATGAAATGGCTCGCGAAGCTGATTTGGGCCGGACCGCGCATGGAAGGATTGTTGCAACAGCCTTGTCATGTGCGAGCACTAGCGATGGAGGTAATGCGGGACCATCATAGTACTACGGGACCATCATAGTACTACGTGAACTAAAGGCTATAAATTGTCAATATGTATTGAGAGATGTTAGAAATCAGCTCTTATTTCGTGGATTCACAGAATAGTAATAGCACTCAAGAACCAGAACAGAAATAGGGACAAGCTTTGTACGAGAAGAGAGAAAAGCTTTATTCACTTTCACTGCTGTGTTTACATCAACTAAAGTGACCCCTTTTATAGAGGGACACTTAGGAATGATACAAATTTGTTACAGTGAATATGAATCATTACTACAAAGTGTGTCTCCTGCCGCTCCTCTTTGTTTGTGCATTTAATTGGCCACAGTCAAGTCATCATTGTACTTTGACTCATTCATAACACTCCCCCTTGGCCAATTAAGTGCTACGTTGATGCCTCGTTAAAAACTCCTCTCAAAACCCAGTGGGAAAAAGAGTAGGAGAAAAGAGTACATCACATGCACCGACTTGGATTGCACCTGCTGCCTCGTTAAAAACCTTGCATGAGAAAACCCAGTGGGATAAAACTCATCAAGGGAAAAAGAGTACAACAGTTGATACTTTGGTCGGATCTTCAGGATCGACCTATGACCTTCGGGGTCAAGTTTATGAGCTTATGTTTTCCAGGGAAATTCTCCCCCGAACCTTGCAACTCTCTAAGTCGTCTCATGCCTATCCCACGAACATGCTTGTGGAAGGTAGAGACAGGCAGAGATTTTGTGAACAAATCTGCCAGATTGTCACACGACCTAGCTTGCAGGATATTCACTTCCCCACTTTCCTGGAGCTCATGAGGATAGAAGAATTTAGGAGCAATATGTTTCGTGAGATTGCTCTTGACATAGCCCATATGCATCTGTGCAACACAAGCCGCATTATCTTCATAGATAATGGTAGGGGTGTTGATAGTTTCCATGCCACATGACTTCTGGATGTGACCAATCATTCGCCTTAGCCAAACACATTCACGTGCGGCTTCATATAATGCGATTATTTCTGAGTGGTTGGTAGATGTTGCAACCAAAGTCTGCTTTACAGACCGCCAGGAAATGGCTGCACCACCACAGAGAAAAACAAAACCAGTTTGTAACTTGGCATTATGAGGGTCAGACATGTAGCCAGCGTCAACATAACCCACCATAGTGAAATCCCCTCCATTTGGGTACCATAATCCAAGGTCCTGGGTACCTTGTAAATACCTGAGGACGGTTTTTATGCCAACCCAATGTCTTACGGTGGGGCGGCGTACCTTGCCCAAAGCAACGGGTTTTCTTTGCAAATGCAATATCGGGGCCTTGTGCAATTTGCAAGGTACATTAGTGCTCCTATAGCACTAAGATATGGAACTTCAGGTCCCAATATTTCCTCATTCTCATCCTTGGGTCGGAATGGGTTTTTATCTATTTCCAATGATCGAACGACCATAGGGGTTTTCAGGGGATGGCTTCTGGCCATATTAAACCTTTCAAGTACCCTTTTAGTGTAGGTGGACTGGTGTACAAACACTCCTTCGGGGAGGTGTTCGAGCCGCAGCTCCCAAACGAGTAACTTGGTTTTACCCAAGTCTTTCATCTCAAACTCCGTCTTGAGGTAAGTCGATGCTTCCTCAATATCCTTTGTGGTTCCAATGATGTTCAAATCATCAACATAGACTGAGATGATGCAAAATCCATCTTTGGATTTCTTTATGAACACACAAGGACAATCATCGTTGTTTGTGTAACCCTTCTTCAGGAGGTAGTTACTCAAATGGTTGAACCACATCCTTCCGGATTGTTTCAAGCCATATAATGATCGCTGCAGGCGAACACTAAACATGTTGCGATTTTGATTCGGTCCAGGGACCTTGAGTCCTTCAGGAGCTCTCATATAAATTTCTGAATCAAGTGACCCATATAAGTATGCGGTCACGACATCCATTAACTGCATTTTTAAATTCATATTAGCTGCCATAGAAATGAGATATCGGAACGTTATGCCACTCATAACAGGAGAGTATGTTTTATCAAAATCAATGCCGGGTCTCTGCGTGAACCCTTGTGCCACCAGCCTCGCTTTATATCTTACCACCTGGCCATGTTCATTCCTCTTTCGAGTGAAGACCCATTTGCATCCTACAGGGATGACTTTTGGAGGTGTTAGGACTACAGGTCCAAAAACCTTCCTATGGCAAAGCGAGCGCAGTTCTGCCTCAATTGCTGATTTCCATTGTTCCCCAGTCGGGCGCTTCCGGCACTCCATCAAGGACTTTGGTTCCGGATCCGGATCCAATGAGTCAACAATTTTGGAGGCGAAAAATATATGTCGACAACTGTGGTCTTTCTATTGTATGATTCTCCTGATTCCACATAATTCGTGGTGATCTCCTCAAGATCGTCTTCCCACTCATCGTGATTTCCCACAACGATTGAGTTGGGGCGTTCCAACCTTCTAATGCGATGTTGTGCGCACGGTGCATTGGGATTTTCATCTTCAAGATGATGTCCTTCGGACTTCTCCAACTTCGGGTTGGTTTGCCGCCGGGGGCATTCTCTACTTCCCGGTAGAGCTTCTTCAATTGACTCCTTAAGTGGTGCGGGTGGCTTAGGACCTTGTCTATCGCGGACGTCTCCGCGGAACCTTGTCCTTTGCACTCGGGAGGTCTCCCCTTTTCCTAGGATTGGTGGAAACATTAGAGTTGGTGCCCTTACGGGGTACTTGAACTCTCTCCGGCGCATTTACAGCGGGTATATGCGACCTTGTCACCCTTTTATGATCGGTGAAGGCATCGGGCAGCTCATTCGCAAGATTTTGCAAATGTATAATTCTCCGAACTTCTAGTTCGGTTTTTGATGATCGATGGATTGCATTCGGTTGCATTCCATTCAATTTCCGGCATTCCATTGGATGTCTATCTCCCCTAATGTCGGAAAATGGTCTTCATCGAAGACACAATCAACGTCTCGAAATGTATGAAGATCCCCAAATATAGGCTCTAAATATTTGATTATGGGCGGAGTCTTATAACCAACATATATCCCCAACTTCCTGGGGTCCCATTGATGTACTGAGAGGTGGTGGTATTGGCACGTATACAAAGCGCCCAAATATACGCAGATGGGAAATACTTGGTTCTTTCCCACGCACCATTTGTGATGGGGATGTCTCATGATATGCAGTTGGCCTGAGTTGAATTAACTTTGCAGCGTGTAACACTGCATGGTCCCAACAACGGTTGGTAGCTTGCAATTCGCAATAATGGCCTTGCAATCCATTTAATCCTTTTGATCAAGGATTCAAATAGACCATTTTGTGTGTGGACATGTGGTGCTTGAATGCTCAACTTTAATACCTATTGCAAGACAATAATCATCCAAAGCTTTTAGACCTAAATTCACCAAAGATTGTCCATCCTAATGGATTGGATACGGTTATCGAAAAACTTGCTCTCAATCGATTATTTGTGCAATAAGTTTGGAGAAAGCATGGTTTCTAGTGGACAACAGTCCACATGGCTCCACCTAGTGGATGCATCAATTAGTACCATGAAGTACCTAAACGGGCCCGACAGGGGCTGAATAGGTCCACAAATGTCACCTTGAATCCTTTGTAGGAATGCGGGTGATTCATCCCTAATCTTCAGGGGGGACGGTCTAGTGATTAGCTTTCCCTTTGCACACGCAGGGTGCATATAAAATCTTCAGGATTTGGGAAGCTTTTAACACTATGGCCAAATGAATTGTTGATGATTCTTCTCATCATAGTCAACCCGGGATGACCCAAACTGGTCATGCCACATTCGAAATGACTCGACTCTTTGAATATGGTTTGCATTGCAACATATCCTTCAGTGGGTTTTATGTACGTGTAGTACAAACCCGATGGCGATGACGGGAGCCTTTCCACCACTTGTTTTCGATAACCGTCGAATTTAGTGATGAGGAGGTATTCAGTACCTTTCTCAATCTCAGTTTCAACATGGAAACCATTCGCACGGATATCCTTAAAACTCAAAAGCGTTAAGCTTTGAGTCGGGGTACAACAATGCATCTTTCATAAATATTTATGTACCCATAGGGAGGACCAACGTAGCACTTCCTAAGTGCCTACAATATGAGCATTGCTTCCTAAGCAATGGTCATGATACTTCCATTTTTCTTTGTCAAGGTTTGGAAATATCTAGTCTCCCTCAATATGGTATTAGTGGTGCCGTTGTCTACAAGACATATCTCCTTTTCAGCCATGGGTCCCCACAAATGCTGTTAAATACCATAATAAGTAGGAATTTAACATAAAGCATAAAACATTCATTATGAAAGATAACATTACACAAATCCTGGGGAATCTCACTTGAGTTTGGACCATTTACTACATTACAAATGCTCTCCTGGAGCATGCATGGCCAAACTAGACGAAATTAAAACTAGTACATGTGGGCATTGCATTGGGTGACTTGACCTCCTTGGGGTTTACTGAGTGTCCCCGAATATGTCACTATCAAGAAGGTAATTTTCACCATTTCCATTTGTGTCGATAATCATGTTATCGCGCACTTGAGCTTCGGGCTCAATGGTGAAGTGAGATTCAGGGCCTTTGCCCTTGCCCTTGCTTTGCTGGTAAAGGTCAACCAGGTGTTTGGGGGTGCGGCATTTGCGAGACCAATGTCCCTTTGCTCCACACCTGAAGCATTCAGTTTGTCCCTCTCCACCATTCCGACCTTGCTCCTTCTTGGGCATACCTCTGGCCTTAGGCTTTCCTTTGCCTTTGCCCTTGAACATGGCTCCCTTCTTCCCCTTCCATTGTCTCTTCCCATGGCTCTTATTTTGGTTGCGAGAACTCTCAGCAATATTAGCATGTGCTTCAGGCACGGCTATCGCATGTGCTTCAGGCACAGCTATCGAGCCAGTGGGTCGAGCAGAATGGTTGTTCATAAGAACTTCATTCTGTTGTTCCGCAAACATCAACACCTCTATGAGATCAGAGTACTTGGTGTACTTTGAGTTCCGGTATTGTTGTTGTAGAACTATATTCCCGGGGTGGAAGGTGGACAAGGTTTTCTCAATCATATCCGTGTTCTGCGTGATCTTACGGCCCACAGATCGTTAATTTAGACATAATTTTGTGTAAAGTGGAATTATACGCCGTCATGGACTTGAAGTCCTGAAAGCGGAGAGTGATCCAGTCTTGTTGTGCTCTCGGGAGCATAATAGACTGTTGTTGGCTAAAGCGATCCTTCAGGGATTGCCATAACACCAACAGATCCTTCTCAGTCAAGTACTCAGACTTCAGGTCTGCGTCAAGATGATGTCGTATGAGATACAACGCATTTGCTTTATCACATTTTGTGCGCTCATCTCTACCCTCCTCAAACGGGGTAGTGGTATGATCGAGTTTCATGCCCTCGAGCCTGTTCTCGCATCAATAGCCCAAGTGAGGTAGTTCTTTGCCGCTACGGCGAGCTTCTCAAAAGTCCCTCTTTGCAATGTTCGACATGCCTGCACATCTAATGTGTAGCATTAGTGATTTTGTTTCGGCCACATGTAATCTTCAGATTACATATGCATAGTCTTCGGGACATATGCAAAATTTTCCCTGTGTGTAATGCTATAAATATAAATCGCAATAAATAAATCTCACGGTTTAAATGCGAAATATAAATTTCAAGAAATAAATTCATAGGAATTTAAATGCTGAAAATAAATTCAAATAAACAAATTTCGCGAAATTTAAATACCAAATTTGAAGTCTCAGTAATTAAATCAAAATAATTACTTCAACAAAACGGAATGACAAAATAAATTGTCAT
>JADLZK010005152.1:0-13981 GCA_015847255.1 Hyparrhenia diplandra | reverse complement strand
GGTGGTGGTGACTGCGTGATGAAGAGCGCAGCGAAGCTGATACGGCGTCCGAGCTGCGGTGTCTCCTGCGCCCTCTTCTAAGGACGGAGAGAGCTTGGCATGCGCGATGTGCGTCGCTGTTGCACGTTGGTGCGCCGGCGAAGTACTGCAGGGCCACTCGACGGATTTCTCCCACGAGCCGGTCCCGACAGCCCGAGCACCCGACGCCGGTGATGCGCAGTCGGCCAGCAGTACCACCACGCTCGAGTAGAGATGATGACGTACGCCGGCCGAGGGGAGGGCCACTCGACGGGCATCTGCTTTTCTCTCGGCAGCGTCTTCGGGCAGCCCGTGTTGTGGTCGATGTTGTCCGCATTGCGACAGTCGACATGGTCGAGTCAACCAGAAGACCTCGCACGCCACACAATCTTGAGCTTGTCAAAGTCGGCCGAAAGCGCGTGTGCGGCGTCATGGGCGGAATGGGCGCCTAGCGTGTGCAGTGGCGGGTGGAATTGAGCCTCATCGGAGTTCAAGCGGCCCGGCGCCCGGTCGAGTCGTCGCGCGGTGCAGACAGGTCTTGCCGCTGTAGCGGTGGATCGCGTAGCCGCGACGGTTGTTGGCCAGCCGCAGCATGGCGGCGTTGTTCCGCACTGAGCGCGAGCTCGATGTCCTCCATCTGCCGGTGCGACTTTCACCATGGATTCGTGGAAGATCACCATCTTGTTAGCCATGGCGTCTTCCGAGCACACTACCTACGGGCGCTAGCTACGCCGCCGGTTTATTAGCGATAGTCTAGCGAGGGGTATACCGGCTAGTAGATTGAGCGTAGAGGTGCGCTTAGGCGACTATGACGATGTTAGCGTAGACGCAGTAAGGACAAAACACCGCGCGGTTTTGCAGTGTTCGCCGCCTTTGGTGGCCTAAAACCTGACGCCCCGCTTAGATTGTATTGATTGATTGAGAATATCATTGTCCTGGGGGCTCCTGCTTCCTTATATAGTCGGGGAGCGAGGGGTTACGAGGGTCGAGTCCGATCCGGCAAGATCTATCGATCGGTTACAATAGGAAGAAGTATGTAGTGATTCTGCATAAAGCTATACTAGGAAACTATCTTGGCGACCACGTTTAGGCGTGATCCCGTGATTGCGCGTCTTCCAGCGCCAAGAGGCTGATCGAGTCTACAGGCCAGCCCACAGGAGGCCTAGCCCGAGAAACCCGTGAGTGAGGGATAGGGGTTCATCCCACACCGGGCGTACCTTTGTCCTCGCAAGAATTGCTCATAGCGTTGATCCATGGGAGGAGGTCCTCCTTGCCATCATATGTCGGGAAGGACAGCTTGTGCAAGCGAGGGAGCGACGCAGGGAAGGTGTCGGCCAGGAGGAGGAGGGTCGGCGCAGTCGCCCCTAGCGTGAGCACACTGACGGTGCCGCCTTTTGGCCCCTAGGTAGCCCTTCAGCCGAGGGTTCTCCCGGATCGCTACTTGTGACTGATCATCCTAGTTTTGCTTGCCATCCATCCTCTTCTTGGTGAAGTCGGGTCTAGTTGACATCTCTAACCACGCATCCACATCTAGGGCGGCGAGCTAGAAATGTATAAATGGTATCTATCTAATAAGTCAGCTTGGATGTGGAGTTGTCTCATTCAACAAAAGTTAGAGTGGGAAGTTATTAAAAGTTAGGCGGAATTAGTTATGGTTTTATGACTTTTGCAACATTATCAATGGTGGAGTTAATCTCACCCGATAGGCACAAAAGCTGCACCACACATTCACTAGCATCTGCCTACTGAAACTAGTCGTCACCTAGCTCAAGCGCTAAAGAAATGCGTGAGCGGATATTCTTATAATGACTACTTGAAACTCTTGCAATAATATAGTGCAGTACGTCGATGCGCAAGCGCCTACGGATAGAATTACCCTATTGTAGCATCTCACCGAGGATTCTATCCGGGTATCGTATTTATATTCTCTACGAAAAGGGATGGGCTATGGGTAGGTTGATGATTTAATGTTGATTCACTTGCGGTGGTGTAATGTAGAACGCTGGCCATATGCTAGCTCAAGCGAGGGTAAGTCACATAATAAAGATAATAAGATAATAATAATGATAATAAGCATCATCCAAAACAAGATCATCATATGCCACTAGCTAGTATCATAAAGGCTAAATACCATAGTATAGGTGGGGTGGATGGAATATCCCTAAGTTACTCCTACTTATATGTCAATGCATGCTACAATTAGTGCGCAACATCTAGTCATCATGCATTGTGAGGCATTATATCTACACATGGTGAAAATATTACTAAGGAAGATTAGGAACAAAACCAACCATAGTAACAAAGTTCAACTAGCCCTACATTGGGGGTGGACTCAAAAGAAAGGACTTCGATGGGAGTATCACATCCACGATCTACCACTACGTCGAATATAGGGTCATGTCGGAGCAAGCGTTGTATAAACACCACGTTTACACATTGTCGACCACCCACATAGTGTACATCTAAAAGAAGCTATCACGACTCCATGCTTGAATAAAAGGCAAACATACTTACTAAACTAAATATATAATCATAATAAGCATAGAAGCATATAACTAAGAATATAATCATCAAATAGAATAAAGTCATGGCAATGTATTCCAACAAATACCCACAAATGAGATACAAGAGAGAAGTACGTGAAGCTTGGCTCCCTACATAGCTACTTGACTATCCAGGAATCGAAGACAATACTTTACTTCCTCTAGAGCTAACCTATAGCTGTTAACCTAGTATGGTGGAACTGGGAGCGGATCTTGATCTTGACTTGGGGTCTTGATGATGGACTTGGTATGGAGTAGAATGAATTAAGGTTTTCACCCGGGAATTCGGGTCTTGTTATATATGGCGAGGATGCCACCTGACCCTTGGATCAAACCGACCTTGATGGATGGGACTGCGATTTGCTCCTCATAGGTGGTGCTGAACCGAAACCTTGAATAGGAGGGGGGGGCCACGGGCGGCCGCCCGCCTGCTACTCGGTTCGCGCTGGCTGCGCAGTGGGCCCGGCTTCCTTACGGTTAGCTCTCACGGTCTCTTACGGAATGTTCTAGTGCTTGGGTTCCACGTTGGGTTACGTCACGGACCGTCTTTTGTAATGTAAGGCTTTTGCAAACTCTTGGGCATTTTACGTTTAATCCACTGAAAAATATATAAATCCTGCAAAACTCAGGTGGAATCATGTTAGTCAAGCCCTATACTATGTTGATATTCATTTAAGCCCTTATTTTCGTTTTAAAAACCTCTATATTTTTATGCTATAAGGTATATCAACAAGCTCCCCAAACTTACCTCTTGCTAGTCCTAGCAAGACTATGTGTTGAATCGGGATTTAAGCAGCTTTTCACACCTCAAAAGTACACGCTTTCAAACAAAAATTTCATCTCAGGATAAACTATTTCAACCTTTAACTTACCCATATTACCTTTAATCATAGAGCTTGTAGCTTTTCTTGTGATCTTGGGCAGTGAAAGAGATAAGAACAATCAAGAGTAAGCACTAGGTCTCAAACTCTTTTCCCGATTTCAACCATATTCAGGGTTTTTGCCCAATTTTTTGAAATAAAACTCAAAAGTTCTTCCCGATTATGACCCTTTCAAGTCCTCATATGTGAGTCTTTGGTGGATCCTCACTTTAAGGAATAAAGGTTTGTTTGCCTTTCTCTCATAATATGTGGTATTTTACCAAACTGAAGGCGGTAGACACTATGCCTTCTCTTCTCACCCTATATCTAAAGCATATCACCACGGGTTCATAAGGTGGGGGAGAAAGAAACTAAATCACCCACTAAACATAGCATATTAAAGTTCAAACAATGGATCCAAGTTACGAGTCACACTGATACATGTGCATGAAGTGAATATGATGGTGAGGTAGGTGTGGAATGAATGGGATGAGAAAAGTCTAATTCTTTTCTAGCTCTCTGAAAAATCATCTTTTGAAACTTGAAAACACTTGTCCATTTTTTTAACTCTCCTTATTCTCTTTTTTCTTTTAGGGAGGTAGGCTCTCACTCGCCCGTAGGACACTTGTCCGTTTTCATCCCCCCTTTTTCTCTCTCTCTTTTTTTTTAATAACAACCCAAGTCTCTTTTTGTATTAGACTTTTGAGATAAACAAGAGTAGTATGAGAGCTTTATGAGATTGTTGACTGAATGGAATATTTTTATTGTTCTTCTCCTAGGATAGGAGCGGAACATATTTGCGGGTATATAATGGGTGTGTATAGTGGATGCGCACTTCCAGGACGGAAGCGGCATATATGAGTGGAGTCTAGTGGAATGAAATATTTGTGGTGGATGGATGGATGGGTGTACTTTCAGCATGACAAGTTTCTAAGGGCCTATTAAAGGTTGAACAAACTCAACGCAAAACAAGCAAATTATATATATCAAAGGGTTTTCCTAATCTGGGCGTGTATATATATATGGTTGTGGTAGGATTTTCAACACCTGTTATACGGAACTTATCATGTATATTTTTATAATTTTCAAAAGATAAATCTCCAGAAATCTAGTGTCACTAGGAGCAAGAGAAATAGCAGCTCAAAACTTTCATATATCATATCAACAATTACCTAGAACTCTAGAGCAAGCATTTGCAATTACGTAATTCAAAGGTTTAGGGTAAATCTCAAGTCAAAAGCAGTTTTACATTTAAGCTTCGAGAGAAATTAAGCTTGAAAGCTAGGTACTTGAAAGATATTATGACCGGGAGCAACTATTCATCATCTCCTTATTATCTAAGTTCTTTTTTATTGAGCTAAAGCATTAAAAGGTGTACACTCTCTCTTGATCATTTTTATTTATACTATAATAACTACTCTTTAAAGATTATATATTCACTTAAACAAACTCAAGCAAACTAAGCAACCAAATATCTAATAATAATAGTAGTAGTAGTAGAGATACTTATCGGGATAATCCAAAGCTCTCCCAAGCTAGATTGAATGTCGGGTTGATGATATGGAAGTTGAGGTAGATGGTGACGATGGTATGTCTCTCATGTCTCTTCTCCTTCGATATCCTCCCTAAACCAAATAGACACAAAGCTAGCGGAACTTGATTAAGCGTTAGAGTTTAGCCACGTTAGCTTCGTCGCTACAGGATCTTTAGCAGAAAGATATTTTTAGATTTTCTATTTGTATGTAAAAGAAGATAAAGAACTTATGAATGCATTTTTATTTTATTTTTGCGCCACCACGTTAGAAACTATCTCCGAGGGGTGTTAAGCCTTGATTTACCACATGGGGCTTCTAGCTTTTTAAACATGCAAAGCACTAAATATTTTTATTGTCTTTTCTAATGCAATTTGGAGAAAGGAAATATGCTATGCAATAGTGAAAGTAGATATGCAATGTCTTGAGAAGTAAATATGGATAACTTTTACGAATTACCTTTCGGTGAAGGTTGAGAGAGGATTTAAAGTCCTCAGAACAAAGGGCTTCTTTGTTTAAACTCACATTACTCCCCAAGGAATGCGTCGGTGTGGTCACAATTGGTGTGGCTCACGATGATTTGCTCGTCGATGTTTCTCGATGTTATGTCGAGAGAGTTGTCTCTTTATCGCTTCTTGTTTTAGAAGGGAGGTTCTAGTGACACTGTACATCTTTTGTCTTGGGTACATTGTTTCTTTTTACCTCTACCTCGATTTACGAAATTTTCACACATCTGCGGCTTGTTGGAGGTGGTGCGAAGCTTTTCTGCTCACCCCAGGGTCCTTCTACCTCTTCTTCTTCTGTGGATCTTCAATTGTTTTCTAGCCTATACGAGAATTCTGGCGTCTTAGCGTGTACGACGATTCTTCTTTTCATAAGTAGTATAACTATTGGAAACTATGCACTCGCAGTACCTTTTTCGTGGGAGCTGGAAGTGAATTTTCTCCTATTCTCTATATGTAGATGATGGCGTGTAGTATTGAGGAATGAGTGGCCTCCCAACACTAGTGGTGGGTCCAACTCTTTTCCCCATGTCCATGACTAAAAAGTCGGTGAGGACATAATGATCAGTAATCGCGGGCTTGCGTCTTTTACGCCAATCCCTTGAGGGAAGTCGGCATATGATTGAGTACTGCCATGCTGCGCTACGCACGTATGCATGAGGATACAAAGGGCATATCATGCGAATAATAGTTTACTTATGTTACCGCGCCATGATGTTGATGCCGCATCGATGATCATCACAATATGTATTATTGAAGGTCAAACATTTTTGCCATGGTACGCCGTGATATGCGTTGGGATGCACGAGATCTTCCAACTTTAGTCAGCATTGGAGATTTGAGTAGATGGTCATTCTCGGAACCTATCTTTGTTAATCATCATTACCTTCCGCAGAGAGCCTTCTACGTTCTTCTTTTGTTCTAATGCTTGGTGATCTTGAATGCTACAGGTTACGGTGGCATCTCACACAGCTATATATGATGGTGTTTCTTGGGATGGCGAGGGGGAGAGGTGAGTGTCTTGTTCTTGAAAGCTAAATACTTCTTTTCTTCCCTTGATAGTTTGAAAGCAATATCTTTCGCTACTGGGCATAGATGCAGTGCTACTAAAGCTGACTGACTCCAGAAAGAGTGGAGCCCAATATAATTTGAAGATGCCTTTTTCACTTCCCTCATCTCGATTCGATTGCTATGAGCAAATCTGGCGGCACATATGATTTTCCAACTTGTACTGCGTAGAAAGCATCTTTGAGTATGCACCTTTGTGGATAGCATAGCGGCCCGAGCTGCACCACGTTTCTGGCATAGCATGGTTGTATATAATAATGGGTTACCATTAGCTTTCATAAAGTGCGAGGGTAAAATGTTGATGCTTGAGGCAGTCACATGAGTGACATTCTCAAATGCGTGTGGTCCAATTTGGCGGATGGTGATGCTGGCCTCCGCTGGATCTTCTAACAACCTCTTTGGTGAGTAGGGAATGCATCGCGGTGGCTCTCCAACTATCACGTGAAAGTAGCGATACGCATTAAAAGTAATGCCACAAGATTTCACAGATTCTAGACTCTTCGAGTGCACAGGAGGTTCTACACGATGTGGTTAGTGCGGAACAGAAATTGCCGGTGAGAGATTTGAGATTCCTATCATTTTGTTGAAACTATAGTTTACGTTTTTAATCACGCGACAGAGAAACTATCCATTTCTGTTTGATTTGTGTTTCCCCAGCATTTTATCATTACGAAGCGGTTAACTTCTTGCGGCGCGGTTTTCACGCCATAGTTTCCTTGATTCAAAACGAGATCTCTTAAGAAGGTTGGTTAAGTATTTAAAATTACCTTGATAGTTACGTATAATTTACCTTGGTAGTTTTGGTCTTTTCTTTGGTTTAAACCTTGATTTGTTGAGGCGATAATTGTTGT
Source organism: Hyparrhenia diplandra (assembly GCA_015847255.1). Lineage (NCBI taxonomy): Eukaryota > Viridiplantae > Streptophyta > Magnoliopsida > Poales > Poaceae > Hyparrhenia > Hyparrhenia diplandra. The sequence goes on along the minus strand of JADLZK010005152.1, from coordinate 6,606 downwards.
TGTTGTTGATGTAATTCGTATCCTCTTTTCAATCTCTAGGCAATTATTGCACGAGTGGCAGTGTTGCCACATTCTTCACATGTCTATGCTAGAGTCTAGAATTTGCATGACTTCTTTCTTCTCGAGCTTTCTCACAAGAAGTTTCTTCATTATTAGATCAATCTTGGCGGCGGCATGTCTGCCTCCTTGGTGAGTGCATCTCGACCTCTTGCGGGGGTTGTCTCTCTTCATTCAGACTTTCTGGTTTTGAAGCCATTTTTTCCTCAAGTTATTAGCTTTTTCGTGAGGTGTGAGTATTGGGAAAAGCTCTTGTTCTTGCGGCATCCATTGTTTCACGAGCGCTTGCTTGTGAGCCCATGATAAAAGTCTACATAAGTAACCAATTTTCCATCCCATGGTGGTAGGCATTAGAATATTATCTTCAGCGTTCCCATGCTTGGGAGAACTCATCTTGTTATTTGAAAATTTGCAATGTCTTCCCGTAAGGGCGTGCTTGCCTATAGGAAGAACTTTGCAAGGAAAGGCTGATAGAATAAGTGACGGGTAGTATTTTTTGTCTTTTGTTAGATTAGAACCCTTTGCTGCCCTTCAATTGATGAGAATGGGAAAAAGCCCGGTAGGATTGCATACTTGGCTCCTTTATGATGATAGTTGCGCAAATCTCAAAAGTGTTGGAATGGCCTTAGCATCTTCGTATTGCCTTTCCATAGAAGCTTTAGCTTACCATATTATTAATGAGCTTAGGTGAAAGAAATCGTGATCTAGTACCTTACGGTCGATTCGCGAACGTTAGCGTGGTTGGGCGAAATTCATAAGGGAGTGTCTTGGTTGCCATAGTCTCAAAATAGGCAGTAGGCTTTTGCCTAAGTTGATCAAGCGTCAATCAAAAGGTGTAAAGGGTTTGTTTATTAGCGAATTCTTGCCCTCTTGATTAATAATTATGATTTTCAATGTTGCTCTTTGGATAGTACTCCAGTGAATATTTTTACCTCATAAAATCAAAGACAAGTATTGACAAACAAGGGTAAACCTATTTGAGTAGTTGATAATGGGTCTCGATACATTACGTGATGCAAGTGATATCAATACATCCATGTATGTGTGTTTTAGGTTTGGCTAGCACCCTTTCTTCAAACATGGCCGAAGTGCTTGTTGACATCTCTAGATTCCATCTAGGGCGGTTTGAAATGTATAAATGAGTATCTATCTAATAAGTGACTTGGATGTAGGTTAATCTCACATTCAACAAAAGTTAGAGTGGGAAGTTAATAAAAGTTAGGAGCGAATTAGTTATGGTTTATGACTTAACGTATCAATGGTGAGTTAATCTCACCGATAGGCACAAAGCTGTAACACATTCTAGCATTGCCTACAAAACTGATGTCACCCTAGCTCTAGCGCTAAAAGAAATGAGTGAGCGGATATTCTTATAATGACACTTGAAACTCTTGCAATAATATAATTACATTTCGATGCGCAGCGTTGCAGATAGAATTACCTATTGTAGCATCTCCCGAGATTCTATCGGTATAAGTATTTATATTCTGCGAAAAGGGATGGGCTATGGGTAGGTTGATGATTTAATGTTGATTCACTTGCGGTGGTGTAATGTAGGAGTAAACCATATTCATCGTTTTTAAGCTGAACGAGTAAGTCACATAATTAAAAGATAATAAAAGATTATATGTAGTAATAACATCATCCAAGTCAAAAGATCATCATAGCCACTAGCTAGTATCATAAGGCTAAATACCATGGTATAGGTGAGGTGGATGGAATATCCTAAGTTACTCCTACTTATATGTCGTGCATACTACAATTAGTGCAATACATCTAGTCATCATCGTATGAGAGCATTATATCTACACGAGTGAATATTACTAGGAAGGTAGGGGCAAACAACCAACAATGGTAACAAGTTCAACTAGCCCTACATTGGGGGTGGACTCCAAAAGGGCTTAGAATTATCACATCCGATCTACATAGTCGAGAATATAGGGTTCATGGCGGGCAAGATTGTATAAACACCACGTTTACATTGTGAACCACCCAGCAAGTGTACATCTAAAAGCTACTCGATGCTTGAGTATGAGAGCAGCATACTAAAGCTTATAGATCGTAATAAGCGTAAAGCGTATAACTAGGAATATAATCATCAAATAGAATGAAAGTCATAGCTTATTGTATTCTATAATACTAAATATGAGATACAGAAAGCGTGAAGCTTGGCTCCTATACTTCTTGACTATACGTCAAGACAATACTTGACTTCCTCTAGAGCAACCTAGGTAGCTATTGCTTTCTAGTATAGTGAACTAGGAGGCTAGATCTTGACTTGGGGGTGCTTGATAGACTTGGTATAGTAGGAATGAATTAAGCTGACGAGTGGGGGTCTTGTTATATAGCGAGATGCGTACGGCCCTTGGATCAAAGCGAGCCTTGATGGATAGATTGGTTATAACTTGGCGGTGCTGAGCAACTTTGATTGAAGGGAGGCGCGGGGGCCTGAAGCGCTTGCTGCTACTGAGCGCGCTTTGGCTACGCAGTGGGCAGCTTCCTGTACTGGTGCCTGCTACAGAATTTTATAAATGCAGTTTAGGTTAAGGGGTTTACATCGTGGACAAAAGTATTTTATATGCGTAAGGCTCAAACTCGGCATTTTGTTTATCCACGAAATATATAAATCACAAAACTAGTGTTGAATCATGTTGAGTCAAGCCTATACTATGTTGATATTCATTTTAAGCCCTTATTTTTAGTTTTTAAAGCCTCTATTATTTTTACTAAAGGTATATCAACTTGCGGCATTGTCTCCAGCAGCGTCTTCATCTAACGTCGGCTTCTTGAGGCATTAGCGGCGCTTGTAGGCTTGGTCGTTACTGAAGGATAGCAACTTTGCTTGGCAGTGTGTGGATCATGGTGGTGAATCATGGCCCGATCCCCAAGTTCTTCGGGGACTTCTTAGTCTGGGTTGTTCCATGGTGGTGGGTGGATGGTAGTGGTCTCGGATACGGTGGTTCGGAATTGGGCGATTGACTTGATTGGTGGATTGGAAAGAGGTGGTGGCGTGGCGGCCTTGGCAGCGGTGCTGGCTGAGGTGGTGTCCGGTGAATCTTGGCGAAATCGGGGGAGGGTGGCGAGAGTAGGGGTAGTTGGGTAAAATTTCTTTTGTTGCTTGTTGCTTGAAATTATGTCCCTTTGACATAGCCGGTTAGTGGGACTTGTATCTCAAACAATATCTCTAAGGTTCTTATAGGTGGAATACCTTTTACAAGCATATCCTATTTATTTATTTCCTAGTAAAGATTACTCTTTTGTAGGTAGGAATATCCCTTTGCACTAAAAGCATAAGATAATCACTGATAATTTCCTCCTTTATTCCTGATATTATTGAAAATACGAAAGGGAGGAGGAGGAGAGAGAGCCTTGCTTGATAGTTAGTTGGAGCTGCGTCCCCGGGCGAGTAGGCTTTATCGGATCCTCAGCTAGGTCGCGGCATGCGACCTCTCGGCGAAGTCACAGCCAGCCCGGCAAGAGGGTTTGTCCCGTGATATAGGGCGTATAAGCACCGCAAATCTCGGCGAGCGTGACAAAAGTATGGTAGAGGAGTTGTATGCCAAGGTTGGTTTTTGTAATTTTGATAGTATTAGTTAGATTTCTCAATGGGTGCGTAATCTTTACATTTATACGGAGGTAGTCGTATCTAGTTGGAAACAGTTCACAACATATCTCCCATTTTCTCGTCGAAAATATGTTAAAAACTCATTTTGAAGCAGAATTGGCTAAAAAGCACAGAAAAAATGCATGGTTGGTTTTCGTTGAGCTTGCGTTGAATATTGTTGCAGGGCTCCATTCTATTCTTGTTATGAGAATTTTGCTGGCATAGGCCAATTTATTCGTTGGCACAGTTTTTGCTTTTGTACATGCAGCGGATTCGTGTGGAAGATGGAACTTGTCCCTCAGTGCTTCGGCCATAGGTCGGTCTCTGTGTGATAGGCGTGGACACAAATACTAAACGGCTTGAGGGCATTCCGTGGATGTAGAATTCTACTGCCTGTATGGCCGTGAGACGATCTGTTTCTGTTTTTGCCTTATGTGCATCGATAAGTCAAGAAGATGGCTACATTGGTGTTCTTAGTTTGGTTTGTTGATTGGCACAGCACGCTTGGGTCCCGGCCGCCAGCACCGCCCACCGCGTAAGGCCGAGCCGCACCAACTCCTTCTCTAAACATGTGTTGGCGCTGCATCGTGTCGCTGCCTGGTGCCCAGGGCAAAGCGCACCGTAAGTCGCTAGCGCAAAACGTCTGCTTCAGCAAAACAGAGTAGCGAAGCGCCGAAGCTTTGCTCACGAAACGCTTACGAGCGCCGCGCCTGCAGCCAGCATTACGCGCTTCTTCCGCCAGCGAAGTACGCCTTGTCCTCAAAATGGCCCAGCAGCAATAGTGTCGCGCGCAGAAGCTATAATCCAAAACTGTAGGTACAGCATACTAGAAACTACATAGAGTATTTTTTAAAATAAGAAAAAATATAGATTTGTATAGATAAATAAATAAATATAATTGCGAGAGACTATAAGTATCTTATATTTATATTGTGTTAGAAAAATGATAAAGAAAAATGCATGCAAATTAAAAATAATTATGTAGGTATTTAGCATTAACATCTATACATTTTAGAAATGACACAGTACAGCAACGCAGACACTTTCACAACACGCCGCACTTTTCATCCCTATGAACACGCACGCAAACACCCCTACGCGAAGCACCTCCGAAGAGGCTGAGCGCTTGGCGAATACGAAATTACCGAAATACGCCCAGCACCGTAAATGCAGCGAGCACGTAAACACCGCAATACGCAACACGAGAAAAATCACAGGAAAATCCAAGAAAAGTGATGAAACACGAGAATTTGGAAACAGTGATAGCGTCCCAGACGTCCTACCATTGGGCTACAAGCAATTACGCGTAACATCCCAACCCACATATGCATAAAAGATTTTGCCCGTTACGGTAGCACGCCTTCCACGCCATTAACGAAATCAAATTCTAAATATTATGCATTAGCCACATAGTCATTGTATGCAGCTTCGTTTGCGAAAGCGAGATGGAAGGCGAAACATGCATGTATAGCCATTTAGCCATACACCACCAAGATTTACGTTTCAAACACAAAGCCCAGCATTGCAACCACATCACAACACAGGAACACCCAGAGACATAGGTTTGTCACATGCATATTTTTGTTATTGTAGCCCGCATGCAACATCACCGGTCTACTTTGCAACATAGAAGACAAAACTGTGCCGAAACAAAAAGTCTAAAAACGCCTCCCAAATCAAGCGAAGCGTAAGCAAACCTACGGGTGGGAGCTAGCAAGCTCGACCCTCTTCCACAGCCTCTCTGCGTCCCTAAAGCCCCTCCTCATCCTCCTCCTGCGCTCTCAAAGGAGGCGAGTACCATGGGCTGCACTTGAGCACTAGCAGAAAGTGCTTTCTGCTTTGACACTAGATTTTTTGGTCAAGAGAAAGTCCAGCCTAGAAATCATAGCTAACAGGAAATGATCCAATAACTGAAGTGTTTTCTTGAGAAGGAAAAAGGAGAGTATACGGCTAAAATGACATCATAGAGATGGCTAAGCCTGATGGGTGCCCTACATGGCACCATGGACTCCCTTGCGAGGAGTGTAGGCGACCTAGAAACTGCTTATACGCCAGCGAAGAGTGGCGGCACCGACTCCCGCGCCACCGTCTACACTCCCAGCCCGTCGCGAGCACCGAGCCGCTGAAGTTGGCGAGTAAGCGCCCAGCACAGTAACATAAGCAGCGGCGCGAAACCCGCCGGTAGAAATGCGACATACACCGCTACACGCCACTCAGCGCGCTAAGCTTTCGAGTATGCGGTACGTATGCGTAGCGGAAACACCAACGCGAGATTGGCAATGTTGGAAACTTACGCCGCTTCAGCATAGCCCAACAAAAGCTGCTTAGCGGCTGATTCCCCTAACCCCTACACTAGTCAGTCTTGAGTAAAGCGTCGCTAGAAGTCACTCTCCCATTTGAGAGCTTCTAAAGGAATGACCAAAGGTATAGGATTGAGCGCGACTTGGCCTTCGAGGAGGGCAGGCGGCAAGGAAGCGAGGATGCGAAATTATGCGAGAGCGAAGAGACAGTGCCCCATCACTCTAAAGATGATATTCCAAGAGTTCTGAGCTACTTTGCTACCAAAGGCGACCGCATCTCATTTGTTGAAAGCGGCCAGCGGGTATCGAAGAGACTAAACGATATCGGCCACCCCAGCTCCCATGCGGTCTGCGTCAAGCGCTTCGTCGCTTCCTGTGCGGTGGCACAGCATACCCAGCTTCATGCGGCACGGGGCTTTTATCAACCAGCGCAGGTGCGTCGGTGTAGAACATTTACAATCACAGGCTTCGTTGACGCTTTGGACAAGACCTATCCAATATACAGTCTACTTGGCAACAACGACTTATAGAAACTTTCGAAACACTTGTTACAATGCAGCAGAAAGCAGCTTGGCTATAGTAAATCTCCATAGCAGTATACTTAAATAATACTAATAATTTATTTCTAAATGTAAGTAATCCAAA